>CM024468.2:56117857-56442857 GCA_014182885.2 Eucalyptus caleyi | reverse complement strand
TTTGGTCTTAAAAGATGAACATGTGATTATCTATGCCAACTGCACTCAGATGGTATATACCTTTATTTTGGTTTGTTCAGGAGCCCTATGAGCTTACCTTGTTACGGAAACTCTTAAGATTTCTTATGGATCATTTCATGTATCATTTTGGTGGTAAATGAAAATTTCTTTTGACAAAAAATAAATTGAAGCCATCAAACACTTGAATGACCCCATAATTATGATTACATATTATCTATCACGCAACATGGGTTCGGCAATTCTCAACACAAGTTGTTTTCAATTTGCATAGCGTAGACTAGGATTTGATATAAACGAAATGACCTGTTTTAAGACTTGTTTAATCCGTTCAAACATAAATCAATAAGGTTTGAGTTACATTGTTACCATGTCATCTTCCGAGCACGGCACAAATAGGCACATTTTCACCCGTTTAATGCTAGTTCGTAAAGACACTTTCATCGATAAAATTTATGAAATGACAGGAATGAGGGATAAAATAAAAAGCATCTTAAAAGATACGAAAGGCATGCGTAAAGGAAAACCCTAGCTAAATCTAAATGTCAACTCAACAATGTACAACTTCTTTGGGCTTGAGCTTTTGTATTTGTTAATGTATAAATACTCGGCTCGCGGATTTTAGGTACTTCGAACATGTATATTACCAAGGGGCGTGCCTAATCGAATTTGCTTTTTTATTCAGGTGCAATGAAATTACTCGTATCCTTTAAATGTGTATTAAATATGTAAGTATAAGTTATTTTGTATAAAACTTGACTTGACACATAATGTTAACATATATTTATAAATTCGGGAATGTATCCGTCAATTTCCAACACGACACATTTAAATAAATAAAAATGACATAAATGGTCATTGAATTTTGGCAAAATATTCAATGTGATCTATAAATTTTCAATTGATTCAATGTAATTCCTAAACTTTGACCAATTATGCAATTAGGGTTCTCAAACTTCTAATTTATTCATTGTGATCTTTGAACTTTAAATTAACATGTAATATAGCATGTAAATTTTTTTTTATTTAATATCTTCCTTAAAATTTTGGTATATCTCCATATAGTCTATGAAGTAAATTGAATATGTATCATAAATTTATGGATCATATTAAATAAATTAAAATATCCTGTATATACGCATTGTATATTTGATCAAAATCCGTAGAAAATTTATGTTATAATTCCTTAAAGGAATTGTGTGATTCGTACTATATTTTGATGCATGACCCATTCCTGGCCGTTCAAAACTTCGAATAGACTTTTTTTTTCCTATATACGGCGGGCGAAGGTGGTTCGCTCGTTCGGAAAAAAAAAACGAGTTTATTTTTCATTTCCCAGATCTCGAGGGCAGAGCAGATCGGATCTCGCCACGTGTAACTCCCGAGCCCCGACACTGCGGGCGGACTGACGGGCGGGCAGCCACGCGGATTGTCCTGTCGCGGAAGCGCAAAACGACAAAGGGGACACGCGTACGGCCGGAAGGGATAAACCAGGGGACACGTCAAAGCCCGACGGTGGGGCCCGTACGAACATCCCATCACATCCCCGTCGCTCCCCTCCAGAAAAAGAAAAAAAAATCCCCACCACAAAAAAAAAGAGGAGGGCGAAAAAGCTGGGATTTTCCTCGTACGGCGGGCCGTTTTTCGTTTTGTCGGGGAGCGCGTGCGACACGTGTCCGCGCCTCGCGGCCCCATCGCGGCTGCGACAGCCTGCCCTCTCCCCCACCCTTCTTGGAGGAGGGGAGGGCGCTCCTCACGTGACCGTTTTTATTGCATTTTGGCCCCCCTCCGACGGCAATTATTAACTTCCCTGCCACCCAAGTTGGCGAATTTGTACTATTGCCGCTTCGAATCTTCACCCGATTCGCGTGACCCCTTGTCGCGGCTGGCCCGTGTGTACTACTAGATGCGATGGACTGAACCGGCCACCTGCATTTGGGGTCTATCCGGTGGATTAAGCATCTTTGCATTTCGAAGCGAGGCCGGCCAGGGCACCGATGTATGTAAAAGCAAGTCCGTTGTAAGGGTTGAAAGGGTTGATCCGAAGATGTGAATGAAAAGTGGGTTTTGGAAGACATGCCGACAAATAATTTGATTAAATTGATAATATGTGTGAATGACGTGTCTGATATACGAAATACAATTTCTCTGTTAGATGCGATTGAAGTGATCATGAATTGAGCCCGGCCCTAGTTGATCTGAATGACCAAGTTAGGGAGGCTATAAGCAATGCCTTTTTGGGCCTATTTGGCCGACATCAGTCTACTCAAACCAAATCAATCTAAATAGAAATCTTCTTCTTCTTCTTTATCATGAGTAGTTCTAGATTAAGATCTAAGGCCATTGTAGTGATCCTCCTACTCATTGATAGATGAAGATTTTGACTAATAGAGATCTGCCAGGTCAATTCTCTCGAGAATAGGGGAAAACGAGTACAGATTGCCCCTGGAAAGGAATTCTCCTATGCTACTTTTGTCAATGTCCAATGACATGCAATCTCACGAAGGGGAAAGCACTAATATCTCATCTCAAGGAGAAGGATATAAAGAAAATCTATATAATTATCAAATTTTATACCTAAACCTTATGGCTAGAGTACTACGAACATTACAAATGCATACTTGCATTTCTCCAATCTTGAGTATCATAATTTTTAAACACTCTTCAAGTAAGGATCATATTCACATGTGTTCCACACTCGCCAACTTATGTGACAATAGTTAAGTGGTGCGATAATCGGTCGATTCTTGATTTGGTGACAAAGATTGTCGTGTTTTCAATCGAAAAGTGAATGTTGTGTGACTATCATTTATGCACCAATATCATCCACCAATATCATTTATGATCATCCACTATAGTTTAACATTTACGTTTCAACTTCCCATCACCTAGTTGCCACATCTGTAATTTAGAATATTGATCCTACCCTACATACAAAAAGTTAAATTAGCAATTGTCATAGAGAACGCAAAGGTACAGTTGAGTGGATATTACATTATTGATAATTAATGCTTCTAAATATGTTCTCCTTTTTTTGGCTAATAATTGTGTTTAAACTCCTATTTTTGGAAGTAGAGCAAGAGAACAAGTTAGGGAGAAAGATACACAAATCATTCGGAAAATGCTGGCTGCGTGTATCATTTTCTAAGTAGAAAATCCTGCAACTCATGTGGCATTGTGACTGGACCTAATTGTTGTCAGATAAAAGAATTAAGATAGGAAAACACTAAGTTCCTGTTTAGTAAAAAGTGTTTCTATTCCCCATAATAGAAATTTTATTTTTTTGTTTTGGGAACAAAAAAAGAACAAAAATGTGTTTGATAAAACCTTTGTTTTTGGGAACAAAAAAATTATTTTCTTGTTCTTGGGAACAAATTCAGAACATAAACAAAATGAAGAAAAAAAAAGTTATTTCTTGTTCTCGGAAACAATTCTGAGAAACGATTTTTCTCTCTCTTCTCTTTCTTTTCTTCTTTTTCCTTTTTCTTTTGGCCAGTCGGCGGCGACCTTGTCGGAGGGTCACCGACCCTTGAAGATGCCGTGCCATGGCGAGGTTCGGCCTCGCCAGCCTGTGCAAGGTTAGCCTCGTGCTTGCCCAACTTAGGTGAGGCCGAGCCTCGCCAGCCGGCGTGAGGCTCGGGCGAGGCTTGGCCTGGCGAGGCTCGGCCTTGCTGGTGGTCAAGCGAGGCTCAAGATCATCGGCCCTCGCCCTAGCTCACCTAGTCGATCGCCGTCCATTGGCGATCGGCCACAAAGTGGAAGAAGGAGAGAAAATGAAAATATAATAAAAATATTAAAAAACTAAAAAAAATAACAAAATTATATAATTTTAGCAAACATATTTCTTACCTAGGAGTAGAAATTTTGTACGATTATCAAGACGTTCTTATACTTATAAATTGTTCCTGGGAACAGTAAAACTAAAAAAAAACTATTTATATTTAAAAATTATTTTCCGAAACAAAAACGTTATCAAACACACCCTAAACTTTCTAAAGTCCCCCCCTCTTTCTTTTTTTTTTTTTTAAGTTACCGATCCAATTTAACAATTGTCACCTTAGATTTCGAATTTCCCTTGCAACATCTTCTCCAAAATCTAAGGAGACCAAAGTCATAAAATAAAAAATGAATGGTCCAACCCTCCGATTCTGGAATGCCCTAGAAATGGACAGAAGCGCTAGGAATTCGTGGTGGTGGGGCGCCAAAACTGTCACTGGTTGTGCTGTTTGCTTCGTTAGGAAACGGGGGGAATTTGTAGAATAGTACCTTACGTGCCGCTACGGCAAATTGCATTGAAGGGCCTGTGGAGAAGCTAGCTCTCTCTCTCTCTCTCTCTCTCTGTCTTTTTCGCTTTTAAGGACAATTTGGAGTAGGTTCCAAGTGTAATGGGGCTCGTGTACATTTTCTGTAATGAGTTGGTGGGATGGATTTTGGCTGAAGACTCGCAGAGCTTTTGATGCTTCTGCACATGGCTGCTTTTGGTCTTTTATCCTTCTTTTCTTCATCACCCTCCTCCACGTATTCATCACCATGTCTCCCTTGGAATCATGAGTAGGGAGGGCTGTGGAAGTTTTTGCGATCTTTTCGGACATTGTTTCTGAGGATTTGCTGTTGGTAACTTTGGTGAAGTCAAGTCCATAGGACGTGGGAAAAGATTACTAGGGCCTCAAAGAAAAATGGGTAAGATTCATGGGGCTGGTGGGGACCTTGGATGACTTAACTAGGGATGTCGGCGGATCGAGTTAAATTGGTTTTACATACTGTTTGAATCTTGGAGGACTGTACTATGATATGTAGGATTTGATCAAAATTTGAGTCCGACGAATTATATGATTGGAGTAAGATATAGTATATGGTTATCCGAAACCCCATCTCAACTAGAGATTAGTTTTTCTTTTTCTTTTTCTTTTTTTGGAGAGGGCTCTAAATAAAATAGAAATGACTTTATTTGGGTTTTTATATGCATATTTATTAATTTGACATAATGAAACTACAAACTATTGGAGCTTGGGCAGGCTTGTTATTTTTTTGTATATACAAATTCGTTTTGTCCCTCATCTATGTTTGGCACACTAATATAAGAGGTGAGGTCTCCATTTCTAGCAACATAAAATTAGTATCCTCGATGTTCACTAGGCTCCAAATGACCTATGTCCAATTACAATTATCATCCATTGCACACTCATCGAATAGTCTTCAGTATTACCTGGGGTGTGTTTATATCACTAAAAATTTCTTGATAAAGAAAATTTTTTCATAAAAATCATTTTAAAGGAAAGTAATTAGTTTTCATTTATTTTGTATTTCAAAGTAACTGATTTCCAACTTGCTAGAAGCAAAAGTCATTTTTCGCAAGTTAAGGTTTTTTTATTAGTCTTGGAATATATTTTTCATAGACTGATTAATTTTCTATCATGCAAAAGTTGTGAAGTCGGAAAACAAATTTTCCTTCAAACATGTCGACCTCTATTTTTTTTTTCCATATAATTCAATTAAGAAAAAGGAACTTTGGTTGATATTCTAAACTTGTTACTTTCGGGGTACCAAAGCAAACATCTTTTCTTTAGGATGCTCTAGAAGGACCTGCCTCTGCCTCCTAAGGAGTTACTTGCCTTGAATTGCTCAACCAGAACGTGGCCCTTGGGTTCCCATGGGTGGAATCTTGTTCAGAGTACACGAGAATTTAAGTCGTGGGGTCATGAATATGATTGACAGAGACATGGACATGAAGACTAAGCTTTTTTTTACTTTGAATTCAAAGGGGCTGCCATTTTTCTCGTTCAATTTGATTATGCACCCCTTTGAGTGAAAGAAAGACCGAGTTCAGATCCAAGGGAATGAAATTATATACACATATTCTAGTATTTTCATAGTGTTCCGGGATTTGCGGTGACTATGCAGATTAAATATATAAATGTGTACAAAACTCATGTCCTTATCTCACCCTTTAGTTAGACGATTTTTTTTTTTTTTTTTTTTGGTTTTGTTTCTGAAAGCAAAAAAGACAAATTTTCATGGGAAAACACCAATTGGTATCGGAAAAAAGAAATCCATATATAATCAATCCGGAAAATGTGTCTTGTTTATATCGCCATGAAAAATTTAGCAAAATGTTAATCTCTTCTGTTTAGGGTAATGCATTTCTTATCCTTCGCAAAAAAAGAAACTTGATCATTTCTTACTCATGTGATTCGGAATGTGTACAGATAAATTGACGTGCGATTTGCATGCATCCTAGTGTTTTGGAAAATGGGTTATAAATTTGCAATCTCCTACGTTTTCTTGCTCTCTTACCTTTTTCACGTGTCTAAAAAATGGGGAGGAATTTCTATTTTTCTTCGAATAATGAAAAGATGCGAGACAATGCGGTGTCATCTTCTTTCGTCCGGTCTCTCTCGCTATAGTGTCAAAATCAATAGAAAAAACACTTATGTTTATAAACTCAATTTTGTAGAAAACAGCCTATGACATGATAATTAAGGACACGTTTGGTAGCACATTTTGTTTCGGAAAATAATTTTTAAATAGAAATAGATTTTTTTATTTATGTTTTTGAAAATAATTTTTGAGTGTAAGAACACGCTTAGTAATTGCACAAAATTTCTATTTTTGAGGAAAAAGAAATGCGTTTAGTAAAATTATATAATTTTGTTGTTTTTTTAAAATTTTAAATATTTTTATTATATTTTTTCTTTTTTTATTTTTTCTTTTCTCTCATTCTTTCTCTTTGTGGTCGGCGATCAGCTGGGCGAGGTTCAATGAGCTCGTCGGAGCCTCGCTTGACCACCGGCAAGGCTCGGCCTCACTGGTGGCCTCGGTGGCCAAGTGAGCCTGGCTAGGACATCGGCGAGGCTCGACCTCGCCCAAGCGATGCGAGGTTAGCCTTGCCCTGGCCTAGTGAGGTCGACCCTCTTGCCAATCGGCGAGACTCCCATCTCTAGGGGCTAGCGATGCTCCGACAAAGTTGCCAGCCCTCATTTGGTCAGCCGCCGATGTCGGCCATGGCCAAGGCTGGTGACCGGCCAAAAGAAAGAAAAAGAAGAAAAGAAAGAGAAGAAAGAAAAATTGTTTTTAGAAATTGTTCATTTGATTAAGAAGTTACTTTTTTGTACTTCTTATTTCTATTCCAAATATGTTCCTGAGAACAAAAAAAAAAAAATAGATTTTTTATTCCCAAGAATATAAATTTTACCAAACACGTTTCTATTCTTTTTTTGTTTTTTGGTAAATTAGGGAACCCCGTAAGCCTAGGTACAAATCTCTAACAACGCCTCTAGATTCGAACTCCTTCCCTTCGTGAGGGAGAGAAAGCCCAAGCCAGCTACGCCATTGTGGGTGGTGGTTCTATTCTTTTTTTTTTTTTTTTTTTTATTTTTTGGTAACCTAGAGAACCCCGTGAGCTGACAGCCGGTGAGCAAATCCCACCACAGTACCGGGTAAGAATCCCTAGCGATGCCTCTTGGATTCGAATTCCTCCCCTTCGTGAGGGGAGAGAGCTCAAGCTAACTGTGCCATTGCGGACGGTGATTCTATTCTTTTTTTGTTCTTGGAACAAAAGAACATAAATTTTTGTTGCGGGGAACATAAACACTTTTTAACAAATAGGTCGAAATTCCAGGGGCTTGTTAAAAAAATTAAAAATCCAAAACAAAATTTTTTCTAATTAATATATATTAACAATGGAATATGATGGACTCCACGTAGGAGGTCCTAGTTTCGAAGCCCCTGCGAAGTAAGGAGGCTGAAGCGTTGCGTGATGTCTTGCCCGGGGTGCGTGGGTGGTGGTTTCTTGCGTGCATCCCCAGGGTTTACTTCTCGGCTGCCGGCCATGCGGTGGGTTCCTGGGGTCACCAAAAAAAAAAAAACAATGGAATATGAAAAAACCTTACCAAAAAAATAAAAATAAAAAACAATGGAGTATGAAAATCTTCTAAATCAATTTAATAAGCACATTAAGTTGTTATTAAGACTTTGTTTATTTTGTGAAAATGAATGATTTGTAAGTTTTTTTTTTTTTTTAAAAAATTGATTATATCACTTACAAGAATGAATAATTGAAATAGATTTTTGTAATCCACGAAAATTGTCAATAATGCAAATATTTTGGACGATACAAATAATCATTTTTTTAAAAAAATATTTTTCAAATTATTTATTTTTCGCTACTCAGTTTGTTGGGTGGCTACTATACCAACCTATCCAATGGTTACTAGAGTATGCAAGTATACCCTAACATGAAGTCTACCTTCTTCACCGTAGGATCCCCTAATTTTTTTATCTATCTTTGTCTTTTCGATAGAGAGGGAATACGGAGGACAGTACGAGTCTCCCACCCCATGACACTTATTTCGTTTGTTTTCTCCTTAAGCTTTTTAATGACCTGCTCAGGTCCAATTTCATAGAAATGTATGACAAGAATAATATCTTTCTAAAACCACTCACTTAGGTGGTGCTGTTGGTCGGCGAGCTTCTCCCCACTAATGCAAAGGGAAGAGTTCGATTCCCGAGTGTCGCAGGGTGATTTACCCGGTGGTATATGTGTGGTGGCTAGCACGTGTTACTCCCAGGGTTTACCTTTCGTTACCTTAGGCCTTTCGAACTGTTCGTGTTGGTATTGTGCGCGGATTTCCTGAGTCACAAAAAAAAATATTTCTAAAAAACTAATCAATAACAAAATTAATTTGTTTTTGTAAACGATATAAATAATTATTTTGAGAAACGTTTTTTTGAAATCAATTATTTTTCGAAAAATACACCGAGCCAAAGTGTCTCAATAATTGAGTTTTGATATCTTATTTATTGTTTCCCACTTTTTCCCTTCTCATCTATCATTATTCGATTCGCATTATTAAATTCAAACGGACTATTCATATGGCACCTATGCGTAGGTAGATTCTAGATATTAACAATGCTTTTTATTTAATGTTTTTCCTTTTTTATCTTTCACGCGTATCCTTTTTTTTTTTTTTTTTTTTTTTAACGCGTATCTTTTACTCCCCTACACCGCCTCAACCTCGCTTGCGGTAGCGGCGACCCAACCCAATTTCCCATTTTCTCCCACGGTAAAAGCTTTTATAGATCGACAGCCCCCCATCCCTTAATGCCCCGCGTACTCCCATGCCACGGTGGCACGTGGAGAAAGTGCGGGAAAACCACCACGTGTAAGCTCTTAACAGGCCGGTCGCGCAGGATCCACCCGTCCGCCCCGTCAGGGTAGCAAAGCTCCGGTGAATTTTTATTTTAACCGCGACAAATCGGCATGTTGCTTTCCAGTTTCTACCGCCGAGGTAATTCTCTTAACCGCGGTTAAATACCGCCCAGACCAGAGTTAAGCCCCCCCACCCAACCGCTTTAAATAGCGTCATCCTCATCTTCCCTTCACTCCATAAACTTCCAAAAACCCTCTGCAACTTTTCGAGCTCCGTCAGGAGCAAAAAAAAAAAAAAAAAAAGAAAGATGATGCTCGGAGAGCCTCACCGTCCTCCTAATCCGACGATCGACGTTCCTCCGTGGCCGATCCTGGACGATCCGACGGACGACGCCGTGCCTCACTCTCCGTACTCCCCTTACTCGCTCAATGCCGGATATGGCGGCGGCTGCGACTCCTCTCCCTCCGCAGCCGGCCCCGGCCACTTCCAGGACGTCATGGCGGCGCTCCGGCGGTTCCTGCCGTCGAACCGCCCCGACACCGACCCGGACTCGGACCTGACGTCCTCCCGCGAGGCGGACTTCCCCATGGACGTCTACTCCTGCGACAACTTCCGCATGTACGAGTTCAAGGTGAGGCGGTGCGCGCGGGGGCGGTCGCACGACTGGACGGAGTGCCCGTACGCCCATCCCGGCGAGAAGGCCCGCCGGCGGGACCCGCGGAAGTACCACTACTCCGGCACCGCGTGCCCGGAGTTCCGGAAGGGGAGCTGCCGGAAGGGCGACGCGTGCGAGTTCGCGCACGGCGTGTTTGAGTGCTGGCTCCACCCGGCGCGCTACCGTACGCAGCCGTGCAAGGACGGCGCCGGCTGCCGGCGCCGCGTGTGCTTCTTCGCGCACACGCCGGAGCAGCTCAGGGTGGTCACCCCGCAGCAGAGCCCCCGGGGGGCCGCGACGCAGCTCCCGTTCATGGCGTCCCCGAGCACGGTCTCGCCGGAGGAGTCGCCGCCGATGTCGCCGATGGCCGCCGCGGTGACGCACCAGTCGCTGAGCCGCTCGCTCGGCTCGAGCTCCGTGAACGAGATGGTGATGGCCTCGCTGAGGAACCTGCAGCTGGGTAAGGTTAAGACCCTGCCTTCCTCTTGGAATGCAAACGCTCACGTCACCACGGCCGCCGCTACCACCACCTCTTACGGGTCGCCGCTGCGACCCGGTTTCTGCAGCGTGCCGACGACGCCGACGCGTGTTCCGGCCCGGCCGGGGATTGGTTACAAGGATTTCTGGGACCAGGTGGAGGAGGAGGAGGAGCCGCTGATGGAGAGGGTGGAGTCGGGGAGGGACTTGAGAGCCAAGATGTTCGAGAAGCTGAGGGAGGAGAGCTCTCTGGACCGGGCTGACCCGGAGCAGCCGAGCCTAGGCGGCGGCGGACCGGACGTTGAGTGGGTATCGGATCTGGTGAATTGATTCGGATCCTGGTAAGTGGGAAGCGACAAGGGAGTGGTTCCACGTGTTCCTTTTTTGGGGTTCTTGTGTTTGCAGTGTACAGGACATGAATGGCTAGATGGATGGATGGAGAGGGAGAGAGAGAGAGGGGCTATGGCCTCCGGAAGAGAAGCAGCAATTAAGATTCGGTGTATATATATGAATCTTTAGTGTTAAATTATTAATTAATCACCATATATATATGTAGTAGATACAAATATTGTAGAAAGAGGTTTCCTTGGGGGGGTTGTCTGAGAAGAAGATCAGTTGGAAGCTGTCCTGATCTTTTGTATTTGTGGGGTGGTTTTCTGGGAAGATCAGCAAAAGATTGCGTCATTTTTTTTGAGGTCGGGAAGCATAAATTGGATTTGGCAAAAATTTTATCCCTCTTTTGGAAATGTCAAAAATTTGGGGCAGAGTGATTAAGTTGGAAAGCTAGCACTCTCGACTGATTGGTATTAGTGTTCTTTCTGGCACCTTTTATCTTTTTACCGTCGTATGTATGGACTGGCCGAGGTTTTTCATCCCAGCGATTCCTGGGTGTCTTGTGTATATCTGAAGCACCGTATGATAAATGAAAATCTGTTCTTTTGTCATCTCCCAAACCTTGTTTCCCTCGTTCTTGTGTCTGTTTCTTGTCGATCTTTCTGGCCCCTTCTGCGAATTTGCCTCTGGCAAAAGCTGCTCGGTTGTTCTTGAGTTAAGTGTAATCTGGTGGTGGTCGTTCCTATGGTCGTCCTTCCATGGAGGAAGAAAAGCTTTGGAAAAGTTTTGTTGAATCACGCACCCGACAAACTGCCGGAACGTCGATCGGATTTTAGTGACTCGCGGTTTCGTTCTGCGGGCGTGAATTTGTCTGCTCTTATTTTTTTTAATATTTAATTTGAGTCTCGTGAAGCACTTGTTTTTAATTTTTTTTTTCCGGACTCAAAATAGTATTCTGGATTTTTCTAGATGTAGTAGTATCCGTACGGAAAATTGTATAATGGTAAAATGGAAATTCTGAAGTGACCTTTGCTTATCTTTTTCAAGTGGCTCCGGTGATGGTTTTTTGCCACTCGATTTTTTCAATGAATAATTAAGAAAATTTTTTTGAAATGCAATTGGCTTGAAATAATTATTGAATGGAAATTTTATTATTATTAATAAAATTTATGTTTAAATATTTTTAATGAAAGGTGGAAATATTTTTGTTTATTCTTTGACAAATAAAGATGTAAACTTATCGTATTTGTTAAAATATTTAAATAATTTTTTTTATATTTATTTAACAGTTTTTAGAATATCATTAAATTTGAATCAGATGAGGTTCATTTGCCTCTAATTAAATATCAAGTTAAGGATGAAAGAATAGTATTAGAATCTTTAAATAATAAATTATATTTTTATTTAATAATTTAAAATGTTAAAATAATTGACACATGGTCCATAAAATTTCATAATATTTTTAAAATTATTTTTTTTTGATAAATAAAGGGAGCAAAAAATATTGGCGATAAATTTAAGACTTAGATGTTCCCGTTTTGTTTTAATGATATTTCAAATTTTTGTTGTCTTGGAAGTCTAAACTATGGTATTTTGAAAAATGGGTCGCTATAAGACTTAGTGTGTTAATCAGTGGGTCACTGTGATGCCTAAAATGGGTTGAGAGTTTTCTTATGGTATTTTTGTGCAAAAATTTAATGAAAGAAAGCCCTCAGAACGATCGAGAACGAAAGCTAAAGCACGAGCATGGACATGGTCGACAATCGTCTATTATTTTTCCCCCTCCAAACACGCAAAGATGTCTTTATTTATTCTTTTTTTTTTTGGGTCAAAGTCTTCACATTCACTGCCCCAGTAAAACGCTCTCGCGCTTCCCCTTGGCTCCCCTCGGTCCGTTGGATCGGCCTACGCCATCCACGAGCCGTCGGATGCGCCTTTTTTGTCAATGCACAGGGATCTAGTGATGCAAGCACAGTTTCCGTTTGTCATTAGCCCGTGGATTAAGGTGAAAAGAAGAGACAAGTGGAAAGAACAGAGCACAAAAAGCCAAGGCCCGGCGGTTTTACCGATTCGTGTTTTTGGTGATGGTGAAATTGCTTTTGTCTGAATGGGGTTTCATGACATTTTGACTTCTCCTCTGGGGTCCCCCTTGGATTGAATCGGGGTGACGCTATCCTACGACCAAATTTGAGCTAGGATTGCGAAAGACCCTTGCAATACTTCTAGATTATGGGAGAAGAAAAAGGGGAAAAAGGAGAAGGCCAGAAAGTCTTCTGAATCTATCCCCCGTGAAATTAAGGGTGACTTTACGATTCTCGTGGCCTACTTTGAAATTTGGCCTCCTTCTCTACTTTAAAACCTTTTTTTCTTTTTCTGGATTTTGCAAGTTTCTTGATTTTGACTATTTTGTTACTTCAATTATTGGTATATAAACTTACACATACTTTTTTTAATCTTACAAAGAGGAATCAGTGGTGCGAGCTACAACTCAAAAATGACTTATAAGCATGAGCAAACAGGTGCAATTAGACGAAAGGGTAGATTATTTATCTATAGTTCGGCCTACTATAAATTGAAGTCATTACTTATCGATAAATGAAAGAAAAATTGAAGCACTAAAAACTTAAGTTGCTATAGTGCTTTGCTATCACGAGGGGTTCTTTTGAGTTTGCTTGTTTTGTCTTGTGACAATTAAAAAAGAATAGTAACCAATTTCACTCTTTCATTAGAATCTAACTCGATTTCGTTATTTTAAAAAATAATGAAAATTATGTGGAAAATTACATATTAGAGGTGATTCATAGGTGGAATTGGGCCGGACCATCACATTAGGCTTGAAATGTTGCCCAAGCTCATCAAAAAACGATAAAAAAAAAAACTTGTAATAAGAACTATACAAATTCAATGTGCTTGGTTTGAACGTCGTAAGATTGGGCTAGAACTTTCAACGATAGGCCCTTGTTTAGGCCCGCTTAGAAGTGTCTTCAGGCCCTATGGCATTGCCTCACCTATGGGTTGCTATACTCATGATCGGGTTTACTATAGTAAGTTCATATTTTGAGAAGATTTCACATGCCTAAAATTATATAAAAAAGAAGTTACGATGCTTGATGTGTAATATTTGAAGGGAAATGTCAAAAATAAAAAAGTCACTTCAATGGATTTTAAATACCAAAACTCTTAAGGTCTAAACTATTGACATTGACTCATCTATTTCTTGTTGAGATATGGAAAGCTGATGGATGAGTGGAAACCCATAAATGAATGGAGGAAAAGTCAAAGATATGAAGCATGAGAAAAGTTTTATTTGAGTTAAACACGTAAATTTCTAGATTTCATATCCTATCTTATTCAATCTCATCCTAACTCAAAATCTAAATGACCAAGGACCATTCTAATCTTCTAGATTACTCCTCTTATCCCGACCCTCTTATTTCGGCGCCAGTTAATCCAACATAATTCAGTGTCCCAAACAGGAATTTCTAATGGCAGGGTGATGGGATTTGCCTTTACAAAAACCCCTCTTTGATGCACAGTCAATCAAAGTGGTGGTCGATTGTGGATGATAATCATCAACTTTTCTATGTCAAAGCAAAGAATATTTGTCTCTTATGGCCAAATTCTAATCATCATCATCATCCCTTAAGCTGTAATCTTAAATTTTTTGTCAATGACAAGCAAAGCTAAGAATCCAGGAAAAGGATGGCCTTGTAGTGCATTTTCCCGGCACACGGAAGCTCCGGTCAAAACGAGTGAATGTTACATCTTCCACGAGTTCAAAGCCCCATGGTCGATGCGAAGACTGTTAGGTTTCGTGCTTTTCAAATTTCATCATCCTAATGGCTAAGGCTTTTTTTTTTTTTTTTAATGGATTAGGGTTGACCCCACCATACATAACCCGTAGGTGTAACCTTTCACTCAATACTAGAATCGACATCTTTATACTATAGGGCTAAAATGTCGGGTAGATTACGTCGTTTTTCTTTTTTGTTAATTTTGGGCGGGGCATGGGCTGAGTTGTATAGATTATCACTAAAGAGATGATGCATACCTTTCGATGGCTACCTATGTATGTCTGTAATAATAATAATTCAAAGGCGTGATTGCACGCCATGATGTGTTTCGCCACTAAATTTCCACATCCACGCTTTGATGGATAGGTTGATAGTGAAAAGGGAAGAAGCAGGCACAGATGAGGGTCACCATCAAATTGCCTTTGCTTGGTAAGTCAATAGATTATATAATTCTTTTTTTCTTGCGCAATCAAATATCGACTTCGTCTGTGCGGATTACGCAATCGATTATCGATTTCATCCTTGCACACGCTATTCCATTATGTGGAATGCTTTGGTTTATTAGATAAGGAAGTGAATCAATTTCAAATTAAACCTAGGAAAAATCGTCGAGTACCAAGATGCCCAATCTTCATGTACATCTCGAGGATTTATCTGTTTTTTTGATGATGTCCCACGAGTGTTGAGTACCAAGAAAAATTATATTCCTCTACAAATTACGATGAGTCACAACAAGGAGATTGTGAATTACCTTTTCGTTAATTTTTTTTTTTTTTCAGTTTTATCAAATTTGCTACTTTTGGCAAGGCCACTTGTAACTTTTGCAAATATTGATTTTGTCCTTTGGAGTATTTCTTAGTACAAACTGTGTGGTTATATAACTTGTTGGGCATGTTAGAATGTTGAACTTCAATGGACTCTTACATGATCATTGTTCGTGGGTTTGTCAATGTCCGTATTGATAGGGTTAGAAATTGCCTGATTTGGGCTTTGCTTGAATTAAGATTTGGGCTTTGGGCCTTTCGCCTGTTGTGGGCCCAAACTTGGAGGCCGGAAATGGAGGCCCATTTCTATGATTGGACTATCATGGTCTCGGCAATTCTTTCTCACTAAAAGAAAAGAAAAGAAAAATATTATCCGCTTTTCCTCTGGTTACTGTAAATTTGTAATTACAAAAGCTGGCCTGTGCGTTGCGATGAAAGAATTTAACATTGATTCTTTAATTTATTTTTAGTAAAAATACTATTTAAATATATATTTATTTATTTTTATATTGAATGACTTATTTACCATTTAATAAAAACATATGTTACTTATTAAAA
Source organism: Eucalyptus caleyi (assembly GCA_014182885.2). NCBI lineage: Eukaryota > Viridiplantae > Streptophyta > Magnoliopsida > Myrtales > Myrtaceae > Eucalyptus > Eucalyptus caleyi. Next base: position 56,427,109 of record CM024468.2, on the reverse strand, counting down.
TGACATGGCCTCTCATGCTATGTGTTCTTAATAGAATAAATGTGAATATAGCACTCTAAAACTGTAATTTTGTCAATTTAGCACTTCTTTCTCATATTGTTTTAGATGTGATAAAAAAAACTGATTTACCTATCATTTGATACAATTAATGTAAAAGATTAATAGATAGAAAAAGAAGTAAATTAATAAAATATACTCGTATAGAAAGACTTGTACAATTTCGTAAAAAAAAAAAGAAAAAATGAACTTATTTGGTGAAGGGAACTAAATTTCTTTGGCAACTTCATTCATTGTTTTGCTGATATCACTTATCAGAATGATTATTTTTTTGCTTTAGTTTGATAAGATAAACTAATTTGATACAAAAATTAATATAAAATTAAATCTAATTTCTACAAAAAAACGAGTTTGTATCTTCGTATTTAGACAAAATAATAAAATAATAAATATACACTTCATGATTGTCGAGAGATAAAAAAAAAATTGACACTTGATAATAAGTGGCAGCCCCTTTTATACTCACTCGCTAGTGGAATACAAATTAATTGTAACAAATATTATTACCACAATAATATCAAAGTACTCTTCTTTTATTATCCTAATTTTTTTTCTTACGTAATATATCCATTAAAAAAACTGAAATGCTTTTTTCATATTTGGATTCAACTGCAGGATACTTTTAAAGGCCTATCAACAAAGTAAAATAGAAAATGAAAAATAATAAAAGAAACATGCGTTGATTGATTCGGAAATGCATAATAAAAAAATTACAATCCTACACTCAAAAGATAAGTTGAAAAAAAGAAAAAGAAAAACAAATGATAAATTTGTCTTTGCTTGGATTAAAAGAAAACAAAGAGAGGAAATCGTATGTTACCTGGGGAAGGCTTCACGGGGATCAAGATGTGAGCCCCACCTTGTAAGGGGTTTTGGCCGGGGGTACCCAATGGGGATACTATCTCATACTACTCACCCCTCACTTGCCTATAAATGGCTTGTGAGGAGGAGTCCTCCCGGGATATCCAATTCAGGAGGGAACCTTTTAAGGACATATTCAGGTCCATTTTACGTAATATATCCATTAAAAAAACTGAAATTTTTTTTTTTTCATATTTGGATTCAACTGCAGGATACTTTTAAAGGCCTATCAACAAAGTAAAATAGAAAATGAAAAATAATAAAAGACACATGCGTTGATTGATTCGGAAATGCATAATAAAAAAATTACAATCCTACACTCAAAAGATAAGTTGAAAAAATAAAAAGAAAAACAAATGATAAATTTGTCTTTGCTTGGATTAAAAGAAAACAAAGAGAGGAAATCGTATGTTAGTTTAAAACGGCATGCGATGAATTATCATGGACATTCAAGAGCTTCGCTCTACTATATTGTTCTTATAGATATGGCCCCAACAGTGGTCATTCAAGCTGAGATTATCATAATTGAACTTGCAGAGCGATTATTATGACAACGAAATATTGTCGTACATTGCTTGATATTTGTATGCGCAATCGTGAATATTGTGAATATATGATTTCACGTGTGAAATCGAAGACTAATCAAATATCTCTCGAACACGACACCGGATTTTGGCTGATGAAAAGATTTTGACTGCGTAGCTATTGTAGCCATTGTAAAAATGTCAAAGAGCACAGAGCCCAGGACTTGGTCCTATGAGGGTCCATCACTTCATCTAGAATCCAACCCGTTTGAGATTTCTATCCCCAGAGTGGTTGGCCTTCATATCTATTTCTAGATAATTGGGGGCCCCTGCGGAATCCCTCAGTCGCTCCTCGGTCTCGGAAAACCTTGTTTATCTCAGGACAGAGATTCAACCGACCGGATCAGGGCAATAGAATAACCTCGACTTTATTCCCACTCGTTCCCTGATGGGGCTGCGTTGACAAGCTAGCTCAAGGTGGAGATTTCTTATTCTGGGCACATCCATAATTAGCCGCCTATCCGGTGGAGAACTAGCATAGCAACCCATCGCCACAATTCCTCACTCGAATCCGAGTTCCCGGGACATGAGTCGAATTTGCAGTTTTAGGTTCTTGAGTCAAAGAACGTGGGAATGTTGCTTGGCGTAGGGGTTAAAGCTCAGTTCATAATCTTTATCTGGGTGAAGAGGGAAGCTACCCTGGATAAACAAATGAACTTTATCTCAGCACAGCCGGGAAGAATTTTCTTGTGAGGATCTTGTTTGGACAAGCTTTGAAGTTGACACTATCTTATACGACAATTGATTATCGATCTAAACTCTTTCTATCAAATAACCTAATCACGTGTCCAGAAGCGTGAACTATACGCTAGATGTCACGAAACATCTTATACTTCAAACAAGTTTTCAGTATTATGACCGATTCTGTCATCATATTATTTATTAAAACGTGGGTCGACATCCTTTTCATCTACCAGTTTTTTATAGATGGACAATGTGCTTTTGAGTTGCGATCAGATACCGTTTCTCGCCTTGTCCGCCATTGCATAACAAGCGACCTGGTTAAAAAATCCAAGAGGCTGATTTTGTAAATTCTACAGGGTCTTCAACGACTTGCTCATCAGAAATTCCACAAGATGATCTCATAAGGCAAGCATACATTTCTTCACGGAGCGCACACACTGACTTGGCTCTCTCACCTAAGTTCACAAGAAATTGCAGCTGCAAGCAAACGTTGCATCGAGACAAGAACCTGATTGGAAAAGAAAGACTGGGCAAGTCACAAGGTCAAGGTGTGTGTGTCCCAAGTTTGTCATCCACCGCAATTCTTGCTATATATAATAGCTACAAACGCTCATCGATCAGGTCTCTGACTAACTTGGGTTGGGGTCTGTTTGGCTGTTCTGCTGTCCCTGAACTCTTGTCTAGTCTCACCAAGTGGCGGCCATGGTAAGAGCTCCTTGCTGTGACAAGGCTAACGTGAAGAGAGGGCCTTGGTCACCTGAAGAAGATGCCACTCTCGTGAACTACATACACAAGCACGGAACCGGTGGCAATTGGATCGCTCTTCCTCGCAAAGCCGGTATCTCTCTCTCTCTCTCTCTCTGTCTCTGAGATTGCTTTTCATGTGCTCCTTTTTAACTTGAGAATGAGAGAAATATTGTTGAGTGGAGTTCAGGATTCTCAGGATTGTGTAGAAAGTTTTCAGTTTCCGTCTTCTCTTGAGGAACTTGATTGTTTCATCTGGATGATTAATGGGATCTTCTTTGTTTTTGGATGTTGAAGGGCTTAAGCGCTGCGGCAAGAGTTGCAGGCTAAGGTGGCTGAATTACCTGAGGCCAGACATAAAGCATGGAGGTTTCACTGAGGAGGAGGATCACGTCATCTGCACTCTTTTCTTTACCATAGGAAGCAGGCAAGTTTTAACAAAGTTCATTCCATAATCAGGATCTTTTTTCACACTAGTCGATTTCATTAGACTTCAACAAACTTCCACAACATTTTAGTTATGCCTAAGTCAGATAGAAACACCATGCTTGTTGTTAACGCAGGTGGTCGGTAATTGCTTCCAAATTGCCAGGAAGGACAGATAATGATGTGAAGAACTACTGGAACACCAAGCTGAAGAAGAAGCTAATGAAGCAACTGGCTTCTCTGAAAACAGTGCCTGAAAGTAACTTTGACTATCAGGTCTGCGCACAGAACTCAGCCTCAATCGATCCTGAGACCAAGAATCGGGAATATGCTGCTAATTCAATGGGGTTCCCCAAGCAGAACTTCAATCCGGGAATACCCACTTCAAACTCGAGTCTTCTCTGTCTTTCAAGTCTCACTGAAGTTTCGGATTTTAGACATGTACCATCGTCCACGCCAGAAGTTTCAAGTCATTCTGATTCGTGTTCTGTGGTGATGAAGAGCGAATATTCAGGGTCTGCAAACGGCGGTTCCGAACAGGACCAAGTCCTGTTGGACTTTGATTTTGATAGTATGCTCAATGACTTTGGCTTCCAAGATCAGAGCAGCTAAGCACAGTTCATATTTCCCAAATGTCACGTTCACGTGTCAAGTCATCAATGTAAGGAAAAAAGCAAAAAAAAAGGAACCTTTTAAGATTTTTCAGTAGGTGATGGGAAATTTTAGTGTCCTAATTCTATCGAAGCGGTCTGAAGGGTGATTTATTCGAAGTTAGATGTGAGATTTCACTGTTCTTTTCATGATATATATTTTGCTGTGGCCTACTCATCAGAATCTCCAAGGTATATCCTCGGTTTACGTCTTAGGATGAATCAACGTACTTGAATACAAAATGCAATGAGCAAAGTTTGCTCGTGAATTTACATCAGCTGACTCACTCAAAACTGGAAAATCAATTCTTTAGTTTGTTAGTGATGTAATCGACAGAGCCCATCGCAAAAATTTATGTAGGATACTGTCTTCTGCAAGGATGATATAATACACATGCTAAGATCAAACAAAGACTCAATCCAGACAATAATTTCTTCTCTTGCTCTCTACTCCACTCTCGTGTATGTATGTGCAGACGCATAATGGTCCACACATCGCTTGCTTGAGAATGACGCGACAATCCTCGAAGGGTGAGCGCTAGTAAATTGTCGAAATGTATATCATCAAATTCTTGGCTATGATATATCATATACCGTAACTGCTACGATTGTATGGTGAAGCCAATGCCTTTCCTCGGAAGTATCTAATGAAATTCAGTGTAGAATCTGTTCTTGCTCCTATTCCTCTGGCTGGCATATCTTCTTCGGTTCAAATCGTGACTCTCCAAACGGCTGCGCAGGTCCCTCGGGACCTTTTGTTCTAGGAAATTTCGGAGCATAGACTTTTCCACGAGATTGACGCACCTGTGCTTTTTCCCAGGTTACATTTGACTATGCCGTAAGAACAGCAGTTTCACCACGAAGGCAGACGTTACCTTCTAGTGATGACGGCTCGATGAAGTCAAGTCATTAACTTTTTAATTTCCAAAAGCAGCGTCTCACATCATATCCTTGAATTGCTGGAATAAACTAACCAATCATTTCATTTAATGAGTTTAGTAGAGCAGAGAGACCCCAATCATCTCGTCACAGGCCATGTTTCCTTGAACCTTCCTCGCTTCTTGACAATTGCTTTGTTTACTGGAAACCCATTTGAAAAATCCACTGATTGAGGCGGCCCAGACAAAGAAATTTTTGAAAGCTAAAGGCTCACATTTGCCTCCACTAAATGACTTGAATATGCTTTATCTGATTAAGGTCTTGCAAGACTCAAAAATGTGCCATGAGTCAACAGGAAAGAGCTTTGTTTACTTTTGTGCAGCACCTATGCCCTTCTTTTCTCTAACTTCCTGTTTAAAATACATCTGATCCATCCTTTTTCAGTCTTCCATATTGTACCAGTAGTCTCCTGTTTTCTGTTCTATAATGAAGTGCACTCTTTTGTGTACTTTTCTGATAGACTCAATAAAGCTCTCCAGCTGTTCTTTCATGCAAAAAGAAAGACAGATGAACATGGCTGGAAATGGAGTTGTCAACTTTGTCATGAGTCATCATCTCCCTTAGGTCCACACTAATTTTCCTAGTGGTTGATCTTGCAAGGAGTGTTTCGTGATCATCGATGGTCCCCGGCTCTCTCCTCATCCTTCTTTTCGCTTTCATTAGGTCAGCTATTTCCTCGAAACCCTCCTATACTTCTTTCCTCCCGCGAGAATTAGATGTTTCCCTTTCCCCACATAGAACAAAGGGCGATGCAGTAAAAGCGCTCATACAGCGACACCGGTCTATGAGATAAGGCTTTCAGTGCGTAACGTTAATTGCACAACAATCCCAATCAATCGCAGGGGAAATAGAAAAGGACTGAATTATTTTAAGCTGTGAGAAGTGAGCTGTTGTGTTTCTTAGAAGCATAGTGCCTCTCAAGAATTTGACTTGGCAAGAAGAGATGATTGCACAGTCCCCCACACTTGCTAAGATTGCTGCTTCAAGTTGAAGCAGGATCAATAAATTAACCCTTTGTTGAAGCCTTCAACAAAGGGCTAATTTCCTAAAAAAAACCTTCACTTTTTAAGTCCAATTCCAATTGTCCTCCGGACATTTTTTTTCATCTAGAAAAAATCATAAACTTTCACTCTAATCTTAAATTTGCCTTGAAACTCTCTGTCCAAAAATCGCTATTGATCAACTCAAGATTATAAATATTAGGGTCACTTAGAAGTTCATTATCATAACTTGCACTTGTATTAACACTCTCACTTTTGTAGGGAACAAGAGTAGCTTCCTAAAGTTGACAATTTTGAAGAAACCAGTGGCAATTTTACCATAGAGCGCTAGAAGGGAAAGATTCGGGATTAAAGTGAAAGTTAATGATTTTTAAGACAATAAAAAATGTTTGGGGCAAAATTAAAATTGAATCTAAAGTTGAGATTATTTTAGGAGAAATAACTTCACTTATGTAATCACATCCGCTTGAATTTGATGTAGACTCGTGTTGTGAGACGTACATTATACGATAAATGAACGTGAAAGTTACTCTAAACATGTATAACCGATCAAAAATGAGTTGTTATTGATCTAGAAGTCTTCGACACGTGATATGCTTGACCGAACCAAGTCGTTGAGTTGGAAATAACGGCTCCTCAATTTTGAATTCTTAGCTCAGGAAATTTGAAAACCGGACAAGAAAACCTCGAGAAAGCCCACAACGGCGGAAAAACAAGACCGAATTATTTAGTATTTAATAGAGGACAATCAAATCCCAATCACGCCATTCACCTGGAAGGTGCAAAGGAATCTCCATTCATTGGAGAAAGAGAGAAACTTTTCTACATGGGAAGACAATTACATATTGATTCTTTCTCATAATACATGAAAAGTGATTTATAAAATGATTAATACTATGAAAAATTTCAAATTGATATACCTATGATAAATTTATCCAAAATTAATTTTTTTATCACAAAAAGTCTTAAACTGGCAAATTTGTGACAAATTTACTCCAACCCCAAATTGATATATTTGTGATAAATTTATCATATATTAGTTTTCGTTAAATTGCATTAATATTAAAAAAAATCACAAAATGGTACATCTGTGACAACACAGGTAAAACTCTAAATTAATACATACATCAATTGTTATGTGTCACCCAAAATAACAATTTGACGGTAAAATTTAAGAAAAACTAATAAAAGATAAATTTGTCATATGTGTACCAATTTAGAATTTTTGTTGATAAAAAAGTTAGTTTGGGGTAAATTTGCCACATATATACCAGTTTAAAGTTTTTCGTGGTATTAAACCTTTATAAGAATAGTTTACTTAAATGACGTGACATGCTATAAGTGTGCATTTATAAAATTGAGACATTACATAGTACACTAGTTTGTAAATTGGAATTATGTATAATATTGAAAATATGTCTCAAGTTTGAGTCTGGAAAGGAAACTTTCCTAATTTGAATATGATTCCTAGTTAGAGTTGGTTTTCTATTTGAGTGGTTACCTAGCTTCGTTTGTTTCGCAAAAAATGAATAACTTGAAAAATGTTTTCATCAAAATGACTGTTTGTATTATTTATAAAATGAATTAATGCAAAGTATTTTCATCATTCACGAAAATGTTCAGTAATGCAAACATTTTTTGTTAACTAATTTTTAAGTGATACAAGCTATTAATTTTAGGAAAATATTTTCCAAATCACTTATTTTTCATGAAACAAACGGAGTTCTAGTTTGATCAAGTTTGCTATTTTGGATCCAACTCTTGTTAATATATAAGAAGTGCCTTTTTACATGTGGTGTATCCACAAGGCCGCTTCTTCGTGAATTACACCCTAAAGCAATTTAGGAGAGTTAAAACCAATAAAATCTTACGGTCAGATTTGTGTAATTTCTTTATGAGATCGAGACGTTATTTTGTGAGAAACTGTGAGGCTAAACATTGTGTGAGTAATTCGGTGGAAAACAAAAATAAGAGTGTTTGAGTAACTTGGGTGTAATTATAATATTAGTCGTATATATATATATAACTTGGGTGTATATATATATATGAGTGTTTGAGTAACTTGGGTGTAATTATAATATTAGTTATATATATATAGATGTTGTAAAATATGAGTGTTGTTGTAACTTGGGTGTAATATATAATAGAGAAGAGATTTGAGAAGAGAAAGCAAGTGAACACTAGAGATAGTAGCAAGATGAGAGAGCTTTATTTGTAGTATCTCACTGTCGTGTTTCTGTGTGATTGTATATTGTACATCAAAACTAAACTCCTATTTATAGGAGAACAAGAATGTACTTATCATTAATATCAATGTATCGAATGATGCATGTACAGGATAAGGAAGACGAACATTCATTGTATAGGGAGATGTAATTAGAACATTTGATACAAATGTACCATAATAAGTACATTGGATAAGATGAATATAATGAATATTCATTCATGTATTCTATCAATTTATGTATTTCATAACACTCCCCCTTGAATATTCATCATATTCATTACAAATGTACATCGAATGATACTGCCTCATTAAAAACCTTAAGCCGGAAAAACCCAGTGGGATAAAAACCGGACAAAAGGGAAAAAGAGTGCAGAGCACACATGTTACGATCTCTCCCTTTTATGGATGCATTAATTGCCTCATTAAAAACTTTAAGCCGGAAAAACCCTATGGGAAAAAACCGGACATAAAGAAAAAAGAGTGCAATGTATATATAGCCACTCCTGGGACTAATCATTATTGCATCTTGTGAACTAGCCGCATATCAATGCTACAATGCATAGTTCATAATATCTCCCCCTCAATAGAGCCATATAGCCACTTCTGGGGCTAATTAATCTTACATCTTATGAACTCGCCTCATACCAATGCCATATACTAATTTCTCAAAACTTGATGTTGGCAATGATTTGGTAAAAAGATCTGCAAGATTATTTATGGATTGAATCTGTTTAACATCAATTTGTCGACTTTCTTGGAGTTCATGAGTATAGAAAAATTTCGGCGAGATATGCTTGGTCCTATCACCTTTGATATATCCTCCCCTGACTTGTGCAACACAAGCAGCATTATCTTCATAAATTATAGTGGGAGAATTGGTAACCGGTATTAAGCAACAAGAATTATAAATATGTGTTATAACGGATCTTAACCAAACACACTCCCTTCCAGCTTCATATAAAGCAATAATCTCAGAGTGGTTAGAAGATGTAGCTACTAGCGATTGCTTCGTAGAACGCCAAGAAATAGCGGTGCCGTTATAACAAAATAAATACCCGGTTTGAGAGCGAGCCTTATGTGGATCGGATCTATATCCAGCATCAGCATATCCAACTAAACCAGAGTTAGTGGAATCATTGGAATAATATAATCCCAAATCTATGGTTCCTCGGAGATAACGGAAAACATGTTTAACTCCATTCCAATGTCTCCGAGTTGGCTCAGAACTAAAATGTGCCAATAAATTTACCGCAAAAGCGATATCTGGTCTCGTACATTGTGCCAAGTACATCAAAGCCCCAATTGCATTAAGATATGGTACTTCAGGACCAAGTATCTCTTTATCAGATTCTCTAGGACGAAATGGGTCCTTTTGGGGATCTAGAGACCTTACAACCATAGGGGTGCTCAATGGGTGAGCTTTGTCCATGTTGAAATGTTTAAGCAATCTTTCAACATATGCTGATTGATGGACTATTATTCCATTTGCTTTATGCTCAAGCTCTAGACCAAGACAAAGTTTGGTTTTACCCAAATCTTTAACTTCAAACTCCTTTTCAAATATTCAGCAGTTTCAGCTAACTCTTCGGAGTTCCAATTAAATTTATATCGTCGACATAAACTGCTATAATAGCAAATCCAGTTTCTGATTTCTTAATAAACACGCATGGGCAGATAGGATTATTTTTATACCTTTCCTTAATTAGGTACTCACTTAGGCGTTGATACCACATGCGACCGGATTGCTTTAACCCGTACAAGGATCTTTGCAATTTTATCAAGAATAAATTGCGGGGAGTGCATGCTTCAGGCATTTTGAATCCCTCAGGAATTTTCATATAAATATCAAAGTCTAATGAGCCATATAGCTATGCCGTCACAATGTCCATAAGACGCATTTCCAATCTTTAAAAAATTGCTAGGCTAATGAGAAAACGAAATGTAATCATATCCATTACAGGTGAATATGTCTAATTATAATCAATCCCAGGTCTCTGGGAGAATCCTTGGGCAACGAGTCGGGCTTTATACCTGACATCCTCGTTTTTCTCATTTCGTTTTCAGATAAATACCCATTTATATCCAACGGGCTTTACATTATCGGGGATACGAGTTATAGGTCCAAAAACCTCTCGTTTAATTAGGGAAGCTAATTCAGTTTTAATTGCTTCCTCCCACTTATGCCAATCTTGCCTTTGACGACATTCAATAATAGATTGTGGTTCACAATCATCATCCATAATTTGATGAGCAACTGAGAATGCAAAAGCATCATCAATGATGATTTCATTTCGATTCCAAATTTCATTACAATATGTAATGGAATTCTTAGTATTCCCGGGGCTAGTGCTCCTTTCATGGTTTGCGCCTCTTCAGGGGCAATAAGCTCTTTGGGAGCAAGCACAACGCCAGGCTCTTCTGGAGCGGATTCTTGATTCTTTCCCCTTCGTTTTCGAGGAGCAGTAACTTTTGATCCTATCGGTCTACCACGCTTCAAGTGCGGGGGATTTTGATCCATTTTAGCCTGTTTTTCGGGAACAGTTATCCTAGCTGGAGCATTTGCAGCTGGAATATGAGATTTCGTTACCTTAGTAGCATCATTAAATGCGTCAGGAAGTCTATTGGCCATAGCCTGTAAATGGATTATGCGCTGCACCTCGTTTTCACATTCAGGAGTCATTGGGTCTAATTGAGATAAATTTTTCTCATTCTAGGAAAAAACCTTAACTGGTTTTTGTTTTGTAGTCATGGAAGTTGTAGGTATCCCAATTGATGGAAACCTAGTCTCATCAAAATGACAATCTGCAAACCTGGTAGTAAAAAGATCACCAGTAGTTGGTTCCAAGAATCTAATGATAGATGGTGAATTAAACCCAACATAAATGCCCAAACGGCGTCGGGGACCCATTTTCGTCCTTTTTGGCGGTGCTACAGGCACCTGTACTGCACAACCAAAGGTGCGTAGATGTGAAATATCTGGTTCATAACCAAGAACCATTTGAAGGGGAGATTGTAAAATACTAGCAGTGGAGCGTAATCTTTATTAGAGCTGCCGCATGCAAAACTGCATGACCCCATGCTATATCGTTGAGATTCGTTCTCAATAATAGAGTGCGGGCAATGATTTGGATACGTTTAATCAAGGATTCTGCCAATCCATTTTGAGTATGAACATATGCAACCGGGTGCTCAATCTCGATTCCGAGTGAAGCACAATATGTATCAAAACTCTTTGATGTAAATTCACCAGTATTATCCATCCTTATGCTCTTAATTGGATAATCAGGGAATTGTGCCCGGAGCTTTATAATCTGTGCAAGTAAACGTGCAAATGCGACATTGCGCGTAGATAATAGGCAAGCATGGGACCATCTACAGGATGCGTCCACTAATACCATAAAATATCTAAATGGTCCACTTGGTGGTTGTATTGGTCCACAAATATCACCCTGAATTCTTTGCAAGAATAAAGGAGCTTCAAAATTAACCTTTGTTATAGAAGGTTTGATAATGAGATTTCCTTGTGAGCAAGTCTCACAATTATAATCTTTGGACAACAATACCTCTATATCCTTTAAAGGGTGCTCTTTTGTATTTTGAATTATCCTACGCATCATTGAAGCGCCAGGATGACCAAGGCGATCATGCCACAATCCAAACTGATCAGGGCTTACCAATCTCCAAGATGTGGTAGCGTAGGTTTCAACAGCTTTAATCATGACACAATACAAACCCATAGAAGAAGCTTCTAGCTTCTCATGGATGGTCTTCAGGCCCATCTTATAAGAGGAAATGCCAATGTATTCATTTTCTTGCTCATAAATAGTCTCAATATGGTACCCATTACGGCGTACATCTTTGAAACTGAGCAAATTTCTTTTTGATCGAATGCTTAGAAATGCATTCTCAATATGCAGGATTGTGCCATTTGGCAAAATAATTGCAGCATTCCCAAAACATCAATAATCGGAACAGGACCTGATATTGTATGGATTTGTGCCTTACGCAATGTCATACTCGAGAAAAAGCGTCTACTACAAAATATAGTATGTGTTGTTGCACTATCAAGCAAATAAACATCTTCCTTTTTCTCGGTATTTTCCATTTGCATTTATATTGACAACTTCAGGTGTCAAGTATCATAAAAGTTGCATATTAGTTATATAGTCAAATAAAATTTCAAAGATAAATATTATATAAGGTTCATAAGTATTTCATAAAGAACAATAAAAAAAAAGAAAGTAATACATCATAAATTTCAAAGTTCAAATTATTATCCACCAATCTGATTCATCAAAATAATCAGAGGTCCTCAAAGAAATCAGAGACATCCAATGATGCATTTGCTACTTCAGGAGCAAGAGGAGTCCCACCAACAGGGATATTGTTGGCTTCAATAGTGGTTGTGGCAGTAGGATTGATTTCAATGGCATGAGATTCATCACGCTTGCCCGTATCTTTTAAAGATGCCTAGTATAGGTCAACAAAATATTTTGGCGTACGACAAGTACGTGACCAGTGCCCAGTCATGTCACAGCGATGACAAATACTTTCATTAATCACCTTCTTTTGCTTCTTTTCTTTGCCATGATTCAGGCCAAAGTTTGATTTCCTAGGGCGGTTAAATTTCTTGCCATCCCTTCTAGGATTATATTCTTGCCTGCGCTTATAGCCCTTAAAATGGCCAGTATTTTTCTCAAAGTTAGCATGTGCTTCAGGCAATGCTTTTGAGCCAGCAGGTCTAAGATCATGATTTTTGAGTAGCAATTCATTAGTTTGCTCGGCAGTAAGAAGCACAGAAATTAATTCAGAATATGTGGCAAACTGACGTTGCCGGTATTGCTGTTGCAATACAATATTCGAAGCATGAAAGGTGGAAAAAGTTTTCTCAAGCAATTCTGCATCAGTGAGTTTGATACCGCATAACTCAAGTCGAGAAACGATATCAAATAAAACAGAATTATAGTCAGACATTGATTTAAAATCTTGCAGTCTGAGATTTTGCCAATCATATTGTGCTTGAGGGAGGATAATGGTTTTTGTATGATCATACCTATCCTTCAACCTCCTCCACAAGATATGCGGGTCTTGAACGGATAAATATTGAGTCTGCAGGCTCTCATGCAAATGACGACGAATAAAAATCAGCGCATTTGCTTTATCCTTTTCATTTGAGATTCCATCATCTGTAATTGTATTAGCAAGACCTTGCCCTTGGAGGTGCATTTCCATGTCAAGGCGCCAGGATAGATAATTCTTTCCACTCACTTCCAGGATGTGGAATTTGGGCTTTTCAATATTTGCCATAATCCTTGCAAAAATAAATCCTTAAATTAATTAAAAGGATTTCCAAATATCCACCGCTACTTCAAGAGCAGAATGATACTTTTAGATTTAAAATTTTTGGCTTCGGGCGAAGAAAAATAAAAATGAAGAATTGATAGAAGAAGATGAAGTATAAGTTGATCAATAATAAGAATACCCACTTTGCAAAAATTACTTGCTCAATCGGTAGATCTTCATGCTTGCAAAAGTTACTTACTCAGTCGGTAGATCCTCGTGCTGATAACGTGTTGTAAAATATCGTGTTGCGAATATATAATAGAGAAGAGATTTGAGAAGAGAAAGCAAGTGAATACTAGAGATAGTAGCAAGATGAGAGAGCTTTATTTCTAGTATCTCACTGTCGTGTTTCTGTGTGATTGTATATTGTACATCAAAACTAAACTCCTATTTATAGGAGAACAAGAATGTACTTATCATTAATATCAATGTATCGAATGATACATGTACAGGATAAGGGAGACGAACATTCATTGTATAGGGAGATGTAATTAGAACATTTGATACAAATGTACCATAATAAGTACATTGGATAAGATGAATATAATGAATATTCATTCATGTATTCTATCAATTCATGTATTTCATAACAATAGATATATTTATATATATATATAACCTATGAATTTCGGTCACATCGATTGAATCACGTAAATTTGATATCCGCCTTATTTTCTTATTCCATTTATTTTTTATCGTTTGATCTCTTGTTTCTACAAACATATACAATACATAGCATTTCCCAGAAAATAATAAATGTAGTTTCTTATCGTAAATTACGCGATGTGCTTCTCAAGGAAGTCCATTTTAGGGCTCCGTGTTAAGTCAATACGTCAGTCCACATGTAAGGGAGAGTCCGGAGAGTGATCTATTCCGATAATAATCCATGCTTTCGTGGGAGATAAATGAGGTTTTGTTACAGCTTTCATCCTTATTGACCTAATGCAGCTCTGTCAGTAATAGTCGCTTGATGAAGAAGATCAACACAGACTTTCTCGTTCTTTTCTTCTCTTTGGTTTTTCATAAGCTTCAACCGCCATTTTAACTCATCGATTATTTTGATTTATGTCTCCTCGTTCACCATGCTTCAGCTTAAGCAGAACAATTAAGAACATATCTGTGTTCGAATGTATATGTACTTATGACTCTCGACACTTTGGGTCCGCCTGACAGTGTTCCAAGGATTGACCATCCAGCAAAACTTCTGTTGGAGCCTTTAGGCCTGGTTTAACTCTTCTTGCTCCAACGGATGATTTTTCAAGTGAAGCTTGTGTTACGAGTCTCTATCATCGTCAGCGGAAGTTTATCTATGAGCCAATACATCAAGATGCGCGCATTCTCTCGAAAAAGATTACCATCGCAAAATTCTTAAACCTCCTCGTTTGAGGCTTCTTTGATCTCACCTCTGTCGCGCGCTAGCATGGCTGAATATTCTCAATCATCAGTAGGCGTCTTAACTTCTGTGGGCATGGAGCCATGATTGGTAAAGCTTTTGGGGAATCGGCTTGGTATGTTTCGACAATCGCAGGTTAGGGCAGGCCGCAATTTTCAGTTAAACGCAATAGGTCGGAAATGGAAGTTCACCACATGTTTGGGTGGAGATGGTGTGGATTTTCAATCCGGGGGGAGGGCCGATTACCTTCTTCCAGAAATCACAGGGTAAGTTTCTTCCTTCACAATTCCAATGTTTCGCTCTTGGAAGTAACTAGATGAGCTATGGCACCAAAACGAGTTTCTATTTCTGTCACCTATTTGATGTCGTGAGATCAAATTTTCTGGTGCGGGTCACGCGCTTCTGAGATGTATGTCACTCTCTCTTCTAATAAATACTTCATTTAGCAGGGGGTCTTGGTACAGATGAGCCAATATTCAGCATGAACTCTGGACAGGTCGCAAGCATCGCAAGGTCGAGTGGAACCCATTTTAAGCTATCCAGATACTGTTTAGCGGACACTGGTGAAGAGTTTCCTTTGCACTGGCATTGAAATGAGAACTACTAGCGAAAAATTGTTTTGCTTCTGAGAATTCATGTTGGCCTCAGAAGTCGCTTTATTCCCAGATATGGGGGTCCATCGTTTTCGTTCACGTGCATGTGTGAAGTGTTATCGACTCGCATTATTTATCATGCTTTTCAAGTTATTTTCACCCTTTGGTAACATGATTGAACGATTGTTGGGTTTTCAATTTTTTATATAACTTTGGGATTTTTAGCATATCCTTTTGAATACAGATCGGAGATGGTAATGGTTTGATGATTTTGTCGTTGGCTTTTTACATGTATTTTTTTTATTGCAGCATAAACTATTTGCGAGAATGTCATATTCAGCTGGAGAAGTGGAAATTGTAGACCATCACCAATTAATCTAAAATCTTAAATTATTAAATGAAGGCGTAGTTTAATATTTAAATTTGTATTACTCTGATTGGTCTAGTTTTTTGGCCTATTACTAAGTGTGGAACTATTTCATCAAGGAGGTAAATAGGGGCTTAAAAAGATTTGAATTCAAGACATTTTACACTTATATCATGTGAGATTTTATAAGACCATTGTCAACTATTCTAAAAGATTAAGCTATTAGATAAATGCATAGTTTAATTTATAAATATTCTATCAGAAATATGTGGCGGGATGACGAGGCTTAGCGATATAATGGAGAATGGGTTTGAAAGCCTTCACATTTCATCAATTATGTTTGACAATGTTAATGTACAAGTACGTAAGTGAAGTAGGGGTGAGCATTGGTCCAGCCTGGACCAACCTAACCGGGCTAGTCCTAGTTCGATTCCTAGGGAGACTAGGTCGGTCCTTCATTCGAGGATCCTACATTGTGCTAGTTGGTTCTCAATTCTAGGACTTTAGGATTGGTCCAATTCAAATAAACTTTGTCTATACTATATGTGTAATTTATATTTAATAAATTATATATTTTTTATTTACTTCAAACCCTAGCGCTTTTGCCTTTATTCTTTATGCAGTTCTGCTGTATAAATTAGAAAATAAAAACCTAGCCTTGATTTGACCAACAAAAAAAAATAGAAACTGTCTTCCCTTGCTGCTAGCCTTTGGCCTCTCCTTACTCGCCTCACAAGCATAGCTCAGTTGGTGAAATCGCCCGCCTCACGAATGTAACTCAACAATCACAAATGGAGAACGTTGTTATCTTATATTAGATTTTTGTTAGTTTGATTGCTCAATGTTGCATTATTAATGTATATGTAATTTAAAAGAATACGTTTATCCTTTTAAGGAATACAACAAATGAAAAAAAAAAGATTGGTTGGTTTTGGATTGACTCTGGAATCAAACCAGACCCATAAGATTGTTTAGTCTTTAATTCTAGGCTCAATAGAGTCGGTCCCTAATCCTAAAAATTGGGGACTAATATTATCTGGATTGATCACTGAGTTAGGTGCTGAATTGATTCAACCCAAACTATAGTAAAGTGCTGTAGAGGCAAAGTACATGCAATCTGTTTCATTTGTTGTTTTTACTCTTTATTTTTCACGTCAATTCCCTTTCTCTACATGTAATAAATATTCGGTCATTTGCAAGAAATCTGTAGAAACGGGAGTCGTATCATCGTCGATGGGATTCATTTCATGTCAAAACAGATGATTTGGAGACATTTCCCGTCACGTCCTGTCAAGCGATGTCCATGCGCATTTCACACACGCCTTTGATCATGCAACCGACCAATCACTTCTCTGTTTTAAAAAATGACGTGCAATGGCGTACGCTTGCTATGGCACTTATCTCCTTTTCCGCTTTTGTTTTATGATTCCGGCATTTGACGGAGTCGGGAGATGCCGTAGATAGAGATGCAAGCAAAAATAGCTAGGGACGTACTACGAGGGGTGAACCGTAGAGTGACTATCGCTTTGGCATCGTCTATTTAATCTACTTTACAATGCATTCTGTGATGGATAACGATGGTGTAGCTTTTGCTTAGATTTTTCTTTTCCTTTTTTTTTTCTTTTTAAATTTTTGGCTGTGTCGCAAAATGTTTTGTGACCCATAATATGATCCCATAAGCTGTCACATCATCATAGTAAATCAGACAACTTAAATATGATAAACCTAGCATTGCTTTTTCTCCTTTTTAAGGAATAACTTATGGTAACGCTTCATCATTTTATGGTCGAGTCTTCAGCTATACCGTCTCAACATTATAGCCTTGGTATAAAGTGGGCTATGATCCCTCTCTTAAATTGCCCTAGACGAATGCCAAAAATGTGCTCCCAGAAATTCAACCTACCTATTTTGAAAAGGCAATCCACTGTCATAATTATTATTTGAGGGATAAGAAATTGCGGTGCGAGCTAGGAAACCCCCATCACAAGAGAACCGGTTCCAATAGGAATGAGCTCATGGAAATACAAGAAGCAAAATTTCCAACGAAGTTGCAGTCATCAGATGAGCATTATCCGGTGTGCCATGTCGTCTGGGGTCTAACCATGTCGTCCAAATTCATAATTGAAAACTGGTTAACGACACTTAACCGTATTTTATTGCTGTTTTTGTGGTGCGGCATGTATCTCCTGGTCCTCCGCACTCGCAAACACCGGAACACGATTGTAGATCTAGATATCTAGCTAAGTTGTGCTTGTTCACGCAGATCCTGGCAAAAATCTTGTCGTAGGGATATTGTTCATGCTGTTTAACCTCGTTTTATAGATGTATCGCTTCTTTCTGTTGAAGATGCCAGATGACTAATTTCCTGTCCTGAAAGGGATTTGGGCGACAATCTTCATTCGAAAGAAATTATCGTGCGGCAGGACAAATTTGTTAGCCCTATCCGGTCCAGACTACTTAGAACTTTGCTTTAGCAAAACCCTAGTTTTGTCCCCTAATAGTTGGATCTATACTGCTGGGATTGAACTTCTTTTGAGGTCGATACTGATTAGGCAGTTTTATTGAGCCTAGGCATGTAAAGCTCGACTTCGAGTATTTCTTGCCTTCTTAAGATTCACTGAGTTTTAGAAGAGGCTTTGATATGCTGATGAAATCCTCTAAATTGAATCTTGTCTATCAAAACGTACACAATCAAGTAATTTTAACGATCCAAATAGAAATACTTGATGATCTATTTGTTTTTCGTTGGATACCCCAGTAACCTACGATATCTGTTTTAACGTTCCTAAAAATCGTAGTTCTTGGGTCATTACTTTGCTGGAAGAAAGGCTTTAAGTGCTTGACTATGGAGTCTTCTGTCAAAAGCTCCCTAATGCTCCTTTGCAAGTTTCTGTAGCGCTTTAGGTGACAGATGCTGGACTTCTAGGGCTACACCTCCTGGACTAGCCCAATGAGAAATTGGATAAGTGGTGGCAACTTTTAATGTGTTTTTGCTGTAGCTAGAAGCAGGTCTAATTGTCTAATTATGTGACTAGGTGGTGGAATGCACAATGTTTGGATGTTGATGTGTAATACCATGAGGTTTAGCTTGTTAGGAGCCATCGTTTTCTTTATGTTTTTCAACGAGTAAGAAGAGAGGCACCCACTTTTTATCCAGCTACCAATCCAAATTCCAAATTCTGTGCCAAACTCTGAACTTTAGTTGTGAAGGTAAATCCTGAAGAAACGCAGCATCGTGGAGTTCAGTCTTTGTCATTGGAGGGAAAAAAGAAGCTGTTGATTATAGGCTATAGCAGTGCATCACGCATCAGGGCAAAACCCTCGATAGTACACTGATGCGAGTATATGGTATAGAAGTCATTGTGATCTCCATCTGCTTGCGCTGGATTTGCTTTAAGGGTCCGAGTCTATGGTGGTAAGCATCCCTTTGATCATCAGATCCAGTTCAACCCAGAAACTGTTGAACCAGCTTAAAACAGATCTACCTGAAAGCAATTGTATCAGCTCAAGCTTAAAAAATCAAACCCACAAGATCAATTTTTGAAATTAAGCACAAGTGCTGAACCACTACACCGATAAGTGTGGATACATTCATATTCACCCAGAGGTTTTATATAGTAAAAAACCGTCACAAATTTTCATAAAAATTTAAAACCCAACAGACTTAAACTTGAGCTGGCTATCATCCTCTTTCATCTCAACTCATGAAACCAAGTACTAAAACAAGGTAAGGACGAAAGTCACGTAGCAAAAGCCTCATGTCTCTGTCTCCGTTGCTCCAGGCTTGACAATCTATTCTCTGACTCCGTCTCCCTCTCTCTCAAAATATTTTCTGTTCATTGTCCATGATGGCCATTGCGTTTCATTCGCCTTTTATTTGCTAAATTGCAAGAAACATTGTTGAGTGGAGTTCAGGACTCTCAGGATTGGGTGAAGTTTCAAGTTCAATCTTCTCTTGAAAACTTGATTTGTTTCATCTGGATGATAATGGGATCTTTTTTTATTTTCTTTTCTTCTTTGGATGTTGAAGGACTTAAGCCCTGCGGCAAGAGTTGCAGGATAAAGTGGCTGAATCACCTGAGGTCAGACATAAAGCATGGAGGTTTCACTGAGGATGAGGATGACATCATATGCACTCTTTTTTTAACCATAGGAAGCAGGCAAGCGTCAAAATGTTCATTCCAAAACCAGAAACTTTTTTACACTAGTTAGTTTTGTTAGACTTCGACAAAAGCCAGCAACTTTTTAAGTTATGCCATACATTCTATGATTCCTGTCGACACAGGTGGTCAGTAATTGCTTCCAAGTTGCCAGGTAGAACAGACAATGATGTGCAGAACCACTGGAACACCAAGCCAAAGAAGAGTCTACTGAAGCAAATGGCTTCTCTGAAAACATTGCCTGAAAGTAACCTTAGTCATCAGGACTGGGCACGGAACTTGGCTTAAATTGATCCTGCGACCAAGAATCAGCAATATGCAGATATTTCAATAGGTTTCACAAGCAGAACTTCAATCTAGGAACACCCACTTTTTAGTGGAGTCTTCTCCGTCCTCCAAGTCTCACTGAAGTTTCGGATTTTAGCTATGTACCATCGTCCACGCCAGAAGTTTCGAGTCATTCCCATTCGAGTTCTGTGGCGATGAAGAGCTGCTATTCGGAGTCTGCAAACGGCGGTTCTGAACAGGACCAAGTCCTGTTGGATTTTGATTACGATAGCATGCTCAATGACTTTGGCTTCCAAGATCAGAGCATCTAAGCACAGTTCATGTTTCACAAATGTCACCGTCACAGGTCAAGTCATCAACATAAGAAAAAATGAAATAAAAATAAGAGCCTTAGATTTTCCAGTAGGTGATGGGAAATTTTAGTGTCTTGATTCTATGGAAGTGTTCTGAACGGTGATTAAGTCAAAGTTAGATGCAAGATTACACTGTTCTATATTATATATATATTTTTCCACGGCCTACTCATCAGAACCTCCAGGGTATATCCTCAGTTTACATCTTAATATGAATCGATATAATTGAATAAAAAATGCTACTGGAAAATCAAGTCTTGAGTTTGATAGTGACATAATCGACAAAGCCAATTTCGTTGCAAAAATTTATGTAGGATCCTGTCTTCTGCAAGCAGGATATAATCCACATGTTAAGATCAAACAAAGACTCGATCCAGACAATAATTTCTTCTCTTGCTCTCTTCCCTCCTCTTGTGTATGTATGTGCACATGCATAATGGTCCCCACATCGCTTGCTTGAGAATGACGCGACAATCCTCGAAGGGTGAGTGGTAGTCAATTGGTGAAATGCATGTCGTCCTAGTCTTGGCTATGACGTATCATATACCGTAACTGCTGCTATCATAGTATGATGAAGCTAATGCCTTTCCTCAGAAGTATCTGATGAATTCTCTTTTGGAATCTGTTCTCGCATTGATTCCTTTAGCTGGCATATCTTCTTCAGTCCAAATTGCCATTCTTCAAATGGCTGCGCAATCCCCCCGGTGCCTTCTTTTCTCGGAAATTTCGGATCATAGACTATTCCACAAGATTGACACATCTGTGCTTTTTCCCGGGTTACATTCAACTATATCGAAAGAACAGCAGTTTCGACACAAAGGCAGATGTTACCTTCCAGTGACGATGGTTTGATGAAGTCAAAGTCATTGCTTTTAATTTCTAAAAGCAGTGTCTCACATCATATCTTTGAATTGCAATAGTGAACTAATCAATTATTTCATTTAATGAGTTTAGTAGAGCAGAGAGACCCCAATCAGCTCCTCACAGGCCATGTTTCCTTGAACTTTCCTCACTTTTGAAAATCCATTGATTGAGGCAGCCCAGAGAAAGAAATAATTGAAAGCTAAAAGCTCACTCTTGCCTCCACTAAATGACTTGAATATGCTTGTTCTGATTAAGGTCTTGCAAGAATCAACAATGTGCCATGAGTCAACAGGAAG
Organism: Eucalyptus caleyi; assembly: GCA_014182885.2. Classification (NCBI taxonomy): domain Eukaryota; kingdom Viridiplantae; phylum Streptophyta; class Magnoliopsida; order Myrtales; family Myrtaceae; genus Eucalyptus; species Eucalyptus caleyi. The sequence goes on along the minus strand of CM024468.2, from coordinate 56,405,279 downwards.
GAGCTTTGTTTACTTTGTGTAGCACCTATGCCCTTCTTTTTTTCTCCAACTTGCTGTATAATGTACATCTGATCCATCCTTTTCAGTCTTCCATATTATAGTAGTCTCCTATTTTCTGTTCCATAACGAAGTGCACTCTTTTGTGTAGTTTTCTGATAGACTCATAAAGCTCTCCAGCTGTTCTTTCATGCAAAAAGAAAGATAAACATGGCATGAGTCATTTCCATGAGGTCCACACTAATTTTTCTAGTGGTTGATCTTGCAAACGGTCCTTGGCTCTCGTCTTATCCTCCCTTTTTGCTTTCATTAGGTCGAGTATTTCCTTGAAACCCTCCTCTACTTCTTTCCTCTGTGAGAATTAGATGCTTGGCCCCTATAGAATGAGGGGCGACGCCGTAACAGTGCTCATATAGCGACACAGCTCAATGAGACAAGGCTTTTGGTGCGTAACCTCAATCGCAGAACAATCCCGATTGCAGGTGCCATGGAAAATGTCATGGTGAAGAAGAGTTTGTCTTCTTCAGTTGCTGTTGTGGGAGCTCTCTACACAGAATTCTCCGTCATGGATAGAAGAGGACCGAACTATTTGAAGCAGTGAGAAGTGAATTGTGGCACTTCCTAAAAGCATAGTGCATTAGCAAGAGGAAATCATTGCAAACAATCCCCAAACACTTGTTAAGGGCATACTTGATAACTATTTTATTTCTGTTCCATAATTATTTTTCTATTCTAGAAATAAGTCTAGATCCTTTGATAATGTAGTTTCATTTTTCTATTTCTGGAATAATTTTTTGGTTCAGAAATAGGTTTGAAACAAAATTAAGAAGTAAAAATTTTCAACTATTTATTTTCAGAATAAAAATGAGAAATAAAAATCCTTTTCATTTTTTACCCTCACTCCTAGCCGGCCGCCCACTTGCCACCGGCCACTGCCTACCCACCGTTGCTCGCACGCTGTCTGCCTGCCCACCGCGGCGTCCTCCCGCTCGTTTGAAAACAATCAAGAAATGAAAACCTTCAAAAACAAAAAAAAAAAAAAAAAAAAAACCAACGGCGGAATTCAATAATGAATAATTTAATTATTTGGTAGAGAATCATTCAAACCCCAATCATACCGTCCACGTGGAAGGTGCCGAGGAATCTCTTTCATTGGAGAGAGGGAGTTACTATTCTATGGAAAAAAAATGATATAAAGATTATTATTGCACATAAAAAAGTGATTTGCAAATTGAATATATTATATGGCACGACACGCTGTAACTGTGCATTTGTACAAATAGGTGTGCTTGGCATTCGATAACAACTCAAGACATCACGTAGTATACCGGTTTTGTAGATCAGCATCGGAGCATGCTATACCTAACATTTATTTAAAAATAATACATGTAGTTTTTTATCATAAACTATGCAATGTCTCATGCGCAATCAATTTCATCAAAAGGGTGTCTTCAATAATTACTTGCGAAACAACACAAAAAATTCATGCCCTTGACTTAAGTCGGCAATTTTCTCCGATTATGAGGCCTGTCAAATGAGCAGATTGAATTAGAAAATATTTAACCTACATCAATTCATATATATCCAATATAATTATAACAACCTAACCCAACCTAACTCACATCGTTCAGACGTATATTATTGAAACATGTCCGTATTTAACTCAACTTAGCAATATTCACTTCACCTTTTTTCAATAGCAACACCCTCGATAGGTAGCTTAATCAATACCTAAAAAGTTAAAAGAATCCCGCCACCTCGACGAAGGGCATCCACTTCGGTTTAGAATTTCTTTACATATTCATCGTCGAGCAGATAACATGTGAATGTCAATCATCCAACGGCGAAAAAACGTCCAAAGGAGTTTTCTATAGACCTGCGGTGGACCAAACGGATTTGCATCTTGCCGTTTTAAACAGCTCGAATCCACCTGGCGGGTTGTTGCCCCTACAGCTGGCGATCTCAATCAACGGTCGACAACTTTGGGACCCCATATATATTTTCAAATCCATCTCCCATGTGTCCTGAAAACCTCAATCCGGCGAGCACTTGCGGGCGGCGATGGAGGTGTTGAGATTGAGGATGAGCTTCGCCGCCGCCTTCGCGCTGCTCTCGCTCCTGTCGGTGTTCGTCCTCCCTTCCCCCGTCGCCGCCCAGAGCCCGGCGCCATCTCCGTCGAGCGACGGTTCGTCTCTCTCTCTCTCTCTCTCTCTCTCTCTCTCTTTGCGCAATGCAATCTGGCGGATGTGAGATGTTTGGTTGAAGATTTTGTGGAATGATGAACAATTGTGGGTTGTGTGCAGGAGTGGCGGTCGATCAGGGAATCGCGTGCTTGCTGATGCTCGTGGCTCTGGTGCTCACCTACATCATCCACTGAAGTTCCTCCCCTCCCATTTCATTTCTAATTTCTCCATGTAAACAGAACAGAACAGATTCATTTCATTTGATCATATTCTTTTGCAATCCTAAATGGAATTTTAGGGCTTGCAGATTCCGTCACCCTTTGAAGACAGACATCTTTTCTTCCATGTTCGCTTGCGTAGAATGTCCGCGGTTTGTATGTCTCTGTCTTCGTTTCGAATTCTCCGACGACCAGATTGCATTCAGCCTATTTGATCCGATCGCGCAAGCGAGGTCATTCTGAGAGAATCTCTCCGCATGCCCTAATAAGTTGCTCGCCAAAATTTCACGCGATTTCGAGTTTTTGCTAATCGTATTTACGAATCTTTAGAAGCTCTGTTCCACTGTTTCCATCTTTACAATTTTACAGTTGATATGCAAGCATTTCGAATGTTAAAGAGCAAAAAAATGAAGGCGGAAAATTGCTATATTCACTAATTTGGAAGCTTGCAACTCTTATCGGATCTATCTTTTAAACAATAGCTTTAGGCTGGATTTGCTCAAAGTCGAAAACATCAAACATGAGTCGCCTTACGTCCGACTTCCCATATACCGTGTACGAGAGCCCGTGAATCGCTTGTTGGATGGCCGTCGTGGCCGGGTTCCGAAGTCGCCGGTTGTGCTCGTACGCGTCCTGAACTTCATCAGAGTAAACGATGTAGTGGTGAAGATGCTTGTCCCTCAAGTACTTCCCGCAGAACTTGTTCATGAGAATACGCCGGTGCCTCTCTTGCAGCCATTTTCCCGGCGCATCCAGGTGCTTCATCAGTAACCTCTCCGCCATCACCAGATCCTTCAAGTCAGCACGGGAAATTAGAAGGAAATCGATAATACACTTTGGGGCTGAACTAAAAATTTCCAAATGCATATGTTAATGCATGGTTATGTCAGGCCTCGAACCTTGAGCACGTATCCATTTCTCGGTGGTCGATAAAATTTGTGATGTCTCAGGAACGCGTCGCCAACCCATTCATTTTAATGCGCATGCGGAATCGAATAATTAATCTCCAGACAACACAAAGATGGGATAGAAAAGTAGGGCCACAATTTTCAAATCAATTAGCACAACTTTTACAAATGATCTGGTTTACAAATAGAGGTTAACTCTAGGGTCTAAGTACAGGAAGTTTATCTTCAAAGATATTAATCCTGATCACATTAATCCCATGGTGGAGATTGAATCCATTGAACGGTTGAGGGCATCAATTTTTGTCAAACAAATCCGATGGTAGAGATAGAATCTTCTCGTCAAACTAACGGTTCTAAGGAACCCCTTTGGATCGATGATGTGGTGATCTTTTGGATCGATGACATGGCAAACTTTTGTCTGTGAAACTTGTCCAATATTAGCATAGATCACTTCCAAATCTTCAAGGGACGGTAGAGGCGAGGCCAATAAGTGGATCCGACCATTTCAACATACAAGGGAAGTTGTAGGATTGTGAACAATACGATAGGGAAGGCAGCCAGCAAAGTAATTGGGATGTGAATCCACTTCAATTTTTCGCTCAAGACTATTGTAAGTGCAGAGCCAAAGGCCACTAACATAAACGCCAAAGAGAGGAAGAGGAAAGTGAGGCCGAGTATCATTTTTCTTGGTAGTGAGTGGAGGAAATCTTCTGCAGCATAGCGTGAAGTTAGGATAGCCAAGAACATCAAGGTGGCGGTAATAGAGGAGAAGAGAGCGAGAGCATTCGCAGCTGTGAATACCATGAATGAGGGCTTTTTTAGAAAGATGGGGATCCCTGTATTGTTGTCATTGCCTCCAGGTATTGTAAAAGCCGCAGCGAATGTTACTGTAATGATGAGAGTAGCGATGAGGCTACAAGATGATGCTGTGTCCTTCATCCATTGCCCCGCCTCTTTAAGCAAATCTTGGCGTTGCTTTACAAAATGTTCCCAATGTCGACCTTCTAGCCATCTCACGTCTGTTAGATAAGGACCGACGCTATCTTCCACTACCTTCAGAAAAATAAATGATGCATGTTAATAAAAATCTAAACTAAAGAGCATAAAAGGGTGGCAAAGAAATAAGGTGAACCGACCTTATACCATTGAAGTTCCCTCTGCATAAAAAAAGCTGCTCCAGAGACGTCTGCCGGTACACATCCTGGCGGCGATTCTACTATTGCCTCCATCAGGTTGTCAGCGTTCCGAAGAAAGTCATATGGTGCAATCGTCTTGTATGGGTTCAGTAGTCTAAACAACTCAACATGCCTTCCTTTTAAAACCAGTATGATCATTGAACACAGCATATCATTTTCCCATATCAACTCTGGATAATGCTTTAGACACAACTTGACAATTTCAGATGTTCCACAAGCTATAGCGCGTTTGACAACCCCATAAGTCAATAAAAACTCAAGTATTTCGGGAGTTTCCATAAGAGTCTTCATGTGGACAAGAGCAAGGTTTACAAACTCAAGTGAGCATTTATGCCTCAACTTCAATTCTCCAATCCTTTTGATGAAAGGTACTGCGTGGAACATCAGATAAGTAATTTTCTCAGTGATGAAGAATCAAAATAATGAAGAGGCTTTCGCATTTGCATTAAGATATTAATCAAGAAAGCAAACTTCCAATGACTTAAAAATCAAAATGCATATGTCAAAGAACGGATGGATCTATCAATGAACACACAATGTCATGAGAAAAAAGAGACTTTCCTTTTTATATTTAAAAGGTAGATTCAACGATAGATCGATAGATCTATCTTCACTAGTGTATATTTATAGATTCATTACTTCGAACTGAATTAAATTGAATTGTATCATAATATACAAGTCAAGCGGGTGCATATTAATAATTATGATTTAAAGTGATCAACTGAAAATCTCAATTTACACTTTAAATTTAGAGATCCCCACCCATGGGTGAAAGTCCTTTTTCTGTATATAACACGGCAGTTTCGCGTACCTGCTGTTGTGGCAAGATTCCAGAGTGATACCTTCAACTGCTTAAGGGCTAGTGGCACCACCCCAAAGAGGAGAAAAGAACCGCATCAGCAAATTAGGAATTGGTGACGAAAAAAATGATATGCAGATTTAAATTTAATACTGGTTGAGTATGCTAGAAAAGAAATTGGATTGATCAACCTCTATGACCCGAAATAGAAACTATCATTCTCAATAATTCTACTAGGCAATTTGACATTGAGTAGGACTTCTCCACTAAATTTGAGAATTTTATATTGGAAATTATGCTGTGACATACATCATGGTTTAGATATTAATTTGTATACATAGATGGTCATTGTCCCTTAACTTTTCCTTAACTTTTATATCTATAGGATCACCGAATGATATTTTTTTTTTTTTTTTTGTCGTGCTAGTCCATCCATTAAACAGTTCAACAAAAATACCTCGAGCCATTTTCGTATCATTGGAGTTGTCAAATGATGTATCGACCCAGCATAGAGGGATACCTAAAAGCGGGAATAGTTAGAGTGGGCACCATGTGGATTGAGTTGCTCGGATTATACATATCTAATCAAAGAAGCGCAAGAATTGCCTACATTTGTAAATAAGTTTTTCCCAAAAATCGAATCTAGCTGTACTGAGGAAGTGCGGCTCCATTGTCGCCAAGATTGTGAGCAGGCTACTGATTTCTCCAGTAACTTTGGATGTTGCCAAGCCGGGTTGCCGACGAGCAAAATACAAGGCTAGGTCTTTTGGGACACAAGAATAAAAAGAGTTAATTCAAGTAAACAAGTGATAAGATGAGTTGAGTGTGAAATCCTACCCATATTGCCGGTCTTGATAAGGACAGGCATAATTTAATATCGACGTCGGATGTTGTACGCCTGGCCAAGTACCAGATGACCTCCTTTTGCATAGGAGCGAACAGAATAGCTACTTTCAGGGCTTCTGGTATAAATCGATCTTTGGTATCAATTTGGTCTGTTAATACTTTTACCATCCTTAATCTCCCACGCCGGGCGGCCAAACGAGGGCAGACCCGGCCATTTCATCTTTACATTCTGGGGGGATGCGCTTGACCAGGTTCTCTACCAATTGGTCTTGTGCGGCCATAACTGCAACATGGAGCACACAATAGGCCGCATCTCCTCGGTCAAAGTTCGGTCGTCATTGCTTCGCGATCATCATCGAGGATTTTCTTGACAGCCTTCCAATCACCTTTTAGTGCGGCGTCAAACAGTGGTCGCCCGTTTTCATTGACCTTCACTGTTTGCATGCCTGCAAATATCGCACATTGAAAGTCCTTACCTTTCGCACATCTTGTCTTTTAGGTCAAGTATACCCATTCCACCTGCTCAGAGTTCCGATGAAAAACTGAAGCAAGCGATGGGGCAGTCGTTTACTTAAAATACCTTTCTATGATTGCCTCGTTTACTCTTTGGAAGTAAAGAAGTATTTTTATTTTGGCTTTCTCAATTGCAATTGAAGATATTATTCAGATTTTTAAAATTTTGAAAAGATTATATTTGAATAAATATGTTATTATTTTTATACTATAGAATTTAAAATGTTTTGGATTAAGAAAAGTCAAGATGATGAGACACAAGACAAATGAAAAACAAAAATTAGAAGTTCATAGTGACAAACCTCTTGTTAGGATGTGCGATCATCTTGGGAAGCTTCATCGTTGGCTGTGGCTTTCGAACTCAAGTCTTCACGATTCTCTTTGTGATTAGAAAGAAAAATAAAAATGAATAACCTTATAGAAATTAATTACACTTTGCATGCTTTAGATCAAGTATACATGATTAGTATTGAAATTATTCATTGCACGGATGTCCTGTATTAAACTTGCATGGTTTTAAACGGAAATAATTAACATAAACATAACGGAGATCATCAAGAAACATTGCAATTTTCAGCATATTAGCTGTCCATGATATTGCTTATATTACTTAAAACTTAACCCACAAAAAGCAAAACTTTTCCGACTTTTTCTTAAGGACGAGCCATCAACTAGGATAGTTGTAGCACAGTATTCGGGAGTAATTGCAAATCATCCCAAGAGTAGTGCACAAGATATCCTTGCAAAGAAAGATCAAAACACGTAGCGGAATCACTTATTTAAAGATACAAGAAGAATCAAGGAAAAGAGGACAAGGCATCCCAAAAAACCACAACATCACAGCAGATATCGACTATGGAGATAAGAAAATGAGATAAATCGTTGGGAACATATCAGTCTAAAATCTAGAATTTTCAAACGGGGACCTATCAAGTGTCAACAAACCAGCCGTACCTGCACGTGATTCAGCACCAGGGGAATTTGCTGGATTCGCACCTTGTGTGGTCGCCATCGGTGATGCGAGATCGTTCACCACTTCGGACAGAGCCGGAAAAGAGTTACGCGATTTTTGACTTCTCCGGAAAAGCTAAAGCGTTATGTCGAATAACACCACTTGTTCCTGCCAAAGATCAGGGGCTGGCACCTTCCATATATATCGTGTGTAAGAGAGAGAATTTTCAAATCTGCGGGTGAATGCAGCCAAAGTTGGAACGCCAAGGAAAACATAAACAATCGTCATATTGACAAAAGAATGTAAACGGGCACAAGCCCCCGATACCATTCTTAGATGAAAGATGCAAGTAAATGCCCCCGATATCATTCTTAGACAAAAGATGCAAGTTAAGAATATTGTAAAAAAAGAAATAAAGAATTGTGAAGTGCCAAACACCTCAAGTGCCAAAACTTGACATGGATGGACATATGAGTGTCAAAACTTCCAAAAGTGCAAGAATTTTCCTAATGCATGCTATGCTAATTGATATTGTAATTTACCGTTTTACGGGTTGGTCTATGGTGAGATAAAACATTTATTAATTAGTCTAATATGGGGCTGATTAGTATGGACCGGGTTGAATCCAGCCTGTAATAAAAGGGTCTAGTTGAAAACTTTATAAATAGTGTTCAAGTTTCTCCTATAAACTTAACACTCACAATTATCCTTACAAATGAGCATTTACTAGGTGCTAAGGGTGAGGGACCGTCTCCTTGAGCTAGTGATATGAAGGGTAATAGAGGAGAAACTCTTGAGTTTAGATTGTTGATATTCCACATCAAGAATGATGGTCCAAATCAGGTGTGTTAATCTCTCTACATGACTATATATGCTTTCTTGATTCTAGTTATGGAAATATTAGGGTTACGTTTTCCCGTCTTACAAAGGTTAGTATGAACACCTAGAGGGGGTGAATAGGTGTTAAAGAAGTTTTTGCAAGACTTAACAACTTAATTCGACTTTTATGAAAACAATAGATTGAAGATGTAAAAGACTGTAAACAGTTATATAAGACTGCGAATTAAAGTAAAGAGTTTAGGGAAAGAGAATTGAAACACAAGGTTTATAGTGGTTCGGCTTAGACCAAGCCTACGTCCACTCTCCCGCACTGACAGCCCATTGGCTGGATTCCACTAAGAACCAAAAGAGATTTTACAGTCTCACGTCCTTGATTCCACAGTGTAGAGACTCTACTACACTTCCTCAAGGTCTCACAAGTATTTGATCTCTCTTTTGAGTACAGTTTAAGCTCGACAAATTGTAACAGCAAAGAACTAAGAGTTTCAGACTTTGGAATTTTTCTTTCACGCACACACTCGAATAACTTGAGCATCCTCCTTATATACTCCTCCATGCCATCATAACCGTTGGCACCTTCCAAAGGAATTTTTCCAATCTACCCGTTGGACATAATCAATTAGGAAGATCTCGAGTTATTTAAGAAATGTGATGATAGCCCACCAATTTTGCTCACCCATACAATCAGGATCTAGGTTTCCATAAGAAGAACCTTCCAAGTATACTTTGCCAATCAACATATCTAATTATTCAAATTGATTTCAATAAGAATAATTGATCACGAGATGCTATCTCCAGCTGTGAGATCTTCTTCAACTATACGAACCAAATCCTTAAAGATATACTTGCATCTGGATAAGTCTTCTTTATCGGATAAATCTTTTCTTGTTGGTCTGGAAACTATCAATGAGGGTAGACTTTAAATCTTGAGTTTGGAGGTCTTCAGACTTTGATGATAGAGTCTGCAAGTCTTCAGACTAGACTGATGGAAACGTTTTGTCAACTTCAAAACAAATAAGGAAGTTTTCTCCAACAATCTCCCCTTTTTTATGGTGACAAAACTTTCCCGCAGATTTGGACACTTTGACCTGCAAAACAACACTTAAGCAAACCAAGATTTCTTATAAAAGATAATTAGAGATTAGGATAAGGATAGTAGCGATTCTGCAACCACAGAAAATGTGTTAGTCCTGTAAAAGCAACTATCTTTACCATAATCAATAACATAGCTTAAGTTACTTGCAAGCATCATCAGTCCAAACCAGTCAAATCATAACCACACCAAACAAAAGATAAGTCCAAAACAGTCCAAAAACAAAAAGTCATCAAAAGTCATCAAATCTGCATAAAACTTCTCCCCCTTTTTGTCAACAGCAAAAAGTGGAGAACAAATGAAAAAGAGTTGGTTGAAAATAGAGTCAAAATCATGGCTGTTTTGGAAGGCGAACAAGCTCGAATTCTCCCATAGAATGCACTGTCTTCTCAAGCCTTTCAAAACTCTGCTTCAGTGACTGAAAATCTTCACCTTGCATAGTAGACTGCACTTGAATCTTCAGGGCGTTCAACTGGTCATGCAAAGACACTGAAGTGGCCTTAAAAGCATTCTTGAGATCTTGCATCTCATATCCCATAGCATATTGCTATTTCCTAACTTCCAATAGAATTTACAGCAGTCTTGAAAAGTCTGCTGTTTGAGCTGTTGCATCACTAGGACCAGCCGAGTGGATTCTTGGGATTTGAGAATGGATGGAGCTTCAGCAGATTATCCACCATGACTGTCTTCTAAGTAATGTGAGGCATACACATCCTCTAGATCTGCTGTAGAACGACTTACATCACTAGTAAATATAGGTGAAGAAATACATTTTGGTCCAATAGCTCCCCCTATTTTGTTGCCTTCAGGTGGAGTATGTAAGACTTCTTCTTGATCAACTTCAGCTTCAGAGTAATGCGCGTCAGCAGTTTTAGTTCCTGCCATCTTAGAATTACTAGACAGGGAGACAACCAAAGTTGGCTCAAAAGAGTCTTCTTGACCCCGATCTTTTCTCTCTTCTTCTCTCTTCTTCTTCTTCTTCTTCTTCTCTTTCTTCTCTCTTCTTTTTCTTCCTTTCCTCCTCTGTTCTCCATCTTCCTTCTCTATCTCTTCTCTCTCTTTTCTCCTTCTTCTGGCTCTTCTCTTGTCTCATGAAAGCTAACAAAACTCTTTAAGTTTCTTAAGGCTGAAAGAGTCATTTCATCCTCATCTTCTTCATCTTGCAAGATGAGAGTTCTTTTCTTCTTTGCTGGAGCAACCATGGGCTCCTTGCCTTTCCTCTTCGCTGCAATAGAGTCTTGTTTTGCTTTGATGGGAGACTTCTCCTTCATACGCTCCAACACCTTGTTCAGCTCTTTCAAACGCATCTTTGTGACCATTTTGAAACCAATCACCATTGGAGAGATGGTTGTCAAACATAATGGTGCAGAAATGTGAATTTTAAAGTGTCTAAAAGACGCGTGATAAGAGCAGAATAAGGGAGTTGTCCCTTATCTTTCACCACAATTCGGTACATATGAAACAAGATGGTGTGAGGCAGAGAGAATTTAAATCCAGTATTGATGGCACACATCAATTTCGCTTCAAATCGAGAGACATCAGTCTTGGATGTCGACTTGGGACGAATGCAGTTGATCACAATCTTGTGCAGCAAGATGTTAGAGGCATTCATCCTTGAGTAGGAAATCTTGCCTTCAACATCCCTATCTTTCACCAATGATAGAGTAGCATGAGCAATAGACACGCTAATTGGTTGGAAACTCGTTCTTTCCACCCCAATTATGTCAGCCAATGTGTCCGTATCCACCAAAAATTCCTTGTCCTTCACTGTGAAAGAAAAACTGTTTGCATCCAAGAAAGATAAGTTCGAGTAAAAGTATGCGGTGAGTTCTGGATAAGTAGCAGTAGATTCAGAACAGAAGCATTCCAATTGCAGTAGAGCAAACTTCTCTCGCAGATTGACTTTTACTGAATCAAGGAAATCGAAGTTGACATTTCTAGGGTTCATAACCCCTCTTTTCATTAGGTTCGAATAAACCTTCTTGTGATTCTTCGATCTGAAAAGACTTGAACCATCACTAACAACATTTGCAGTAACACCTGTTCTAGGCTGAAAGTGAGTAAACATCCGTTCATCGTCGTCCAGAACTTGTGGTTGATTTGCAGTGCCATAGAATGGGTCACTCGGGAAATTCGCAAAAGTTCTTTCAGCCGTTCCTTTCTCTACAACTCCTAACCTTTCCAACTCCCGCAAGAACAAAGTTTCATTCTTGTATCCTCTATCTCTTAAAAATTCATCGATTAAAGACATCAATGTTCCTCCTTTCTTCAAATTAGAGTAAAGTTTGAAAGCAACCTTGGGAGTTAGCGTTCTTATAGGTTCAGCCTCTTCAATAACTTCTTCGTCTGGTTGAGTCGGTGGAGAAGATTGACGTTGCTGAGAAGGTTGTTGCTGACTCGGACGCAGTGGTGGAGAAGAATCTTCTTCCTCGGTCAAGTCAAAATGCGTAGGACCCTCGGGCATATGTCGTGGTCCCTGCTTGCAATCCTTGAAGACTTTCTTGAAGACATTGTCGCTTCAAGGGAGGAATTCACCAACTTGCTCAAAAAAGGTGAAAACTTTTGGACAAATCGAGAGTGAAAGTGAAAGCAAATAGGAATTTTGTATTCTAGGGTTTCAGTGTAAAAACAAAGAAGACGAATCTCGGCAGTATATAAAGCAAGTGAAGCGAGGTAAACGAAATGTCATAAAAGGAAAAATAAAAATACCTTTTCAAAAAGAATAACTTCCTTTTTGAAAATAACTGTCTTTTCAAAATTGATAATTGCCTTTTTGAAAAAGAAAAACTTGGAAAGATAATTTCAATCAATTAGCAATTAATAAGTAACCGTACATTTTCAAGTTTAAAATACTGAAAATAGAAATAACTTACAGTCGTAACTCTTGGTCTTCGAGTCGAACACCTTAGACTTTACCTTTGAGTCTTGAGCACTTCCAGACTTTACTGGATAAAAGATATGATGTTCAATCTGGTGCGAATAGACTCAAATAGGCTTTTCTCTAGAGGCTTTGTAAATATGTCCACTAGTTGATTCTTTGAATCAATGAATTGAATCATAACTTCTCCATTTTGAACATGATCTCTAATAAAGTGATGTCGAATCTCTATATGCTTTGCTCTTGAATGAAGAATTGGATTCTTTGTGAGGTTAATTGCGCTGGTGTTGTCACATTTGATCTCGGTGCAAGAGTCTTTGATTCCAAAGTCTCTCAGTTGTTGTTTTATCCATAAGATTTGAGAACAACAACTTCCAAGAGCCACATACTTACTTTTGCTGTTGAAAGAGCTATAGTGCTTTGCTTCCTTGAGAACCAAGATACTGTCCTGTTTCCCAGCAATTGGCATGTACCAAATGTACTCTTTCTATCAACTTTGCAACCTGCTAAATCTGCATCTGAATATCCAAGGAGGGTAAAGTCTCATTCTTTGGGATACCACAGACCTAAATTTGAAGTAGTTGCAATGTATTTGATGATGCGTTTTGCAGCACTTAGATGAGACTCTTTTGGATCAGATTGAAATCTAGCACAAATGCAAACACTAAACAAAATGTCAGGTCTAGAAGCAAGTAAGATAAAGAAGTGAACCAATAATACTCCTGTAAAGTTTCTGGTCAACTTTCTTTCCTCCTTCATCTTTATCCAGCTTCGAAGAACTAGACATTGGTATCTCAGTCTTTTTGCAATTCTCCAATCCGAACTTTTTAACAAGTTCTTTTGCATATTTTTCTTGGTGAATGAAAATTCCTTCCTTCAATTGTTTTACTTGTAATCCGAGAAAGAAGGATAGTTCACCCATCATGCTCATCTCAAATTCATCATGCATAGACTTAGAAAACTTCTTGCACAGAGTTTTTGTTAGGTGATCCAAATATAATATCATCAACATAAATTTGAACAAGTAGAAAGTTTTTACCTTCCTTTTAATAAACAAGGTAGTATCCACTTTTCCTTTGACAAAACCATTTTGCATTAAAAAATTACTTAACCTGTCATACCAAGCTCGAGGTGCTTGTTTTAAACCATAGAGAGCCTTTTTTAGTCTAAATACTGAGTTTGGTCTCTTTGGATCTTCAAATCCAGGAGGTTGTTCCACATAGACTTCTTCTTGGATAAATCCATTTAGGAATGCACTCTTGACATCCATTTGGAATAACCTGAAATTTTTATAACATGCAAAAGCAAGTAATAATCTAATTGCTTCTAACCTGGCTACTGGTGCGTAGGTTTCATCATAATCTATCCCTTCTTCTTGCGTATATCCTTTGGCCACGAGTCTTGCTTTGTTCCTGATCACTTTTCCTTTTTCGTCCAACTTGTTCCTGAAAACCCATTTAGCTCCAATAATGGATTTACCTTTTGGTTTAGGAGTTAATTCCCATACATCATTAATGCTGAACTGTCTGAGTTCTTCTTGCATTGCTTCAATCCAGCTTTTGTCAGCTAAAGCTTCTTCTATGCTTTTGGGTTCTATTTCAGAAATAAGTGCCACGGCGCTAGACTCTTCTTGCCTTTTGGATCTGGTGTGAATCCCTTCATCAATATCACCAATGATGAGTTCTTTGGGATGACTAGACTTGTGCTTCCAGTTACTTGTTGGTCTGATAGTTTGCTAATCTTCTACTTTAGTTGATTCTTCAACTTCCTTTTGCTGATTTTCAAAGGTTTGAGCTGCTTCAGGGGAGGTAGACTTTGTAGAGTTTGGAGCAAGTTCAAATTCTTCAGGATGAGTCTAAATCAGTTGATTCTGCAAAGAGTCTTGGAATTTGACATTCGTAGATTCTTCCATAGACTAAGTCTTTTTGTTGAATACTCTATAGGCTTTGCTGGTGGTTGAATATCCAAGGAAGATTCCTTCATCTGATTTCTCTTCAAACTTACCAGTTCGATCATTTGCATTTTTCAAAACAAAACATTTGCAACCAAATACATGAAAGTAAGAAACAATTGGCTTCTTTCCTTTGAATAACTCATAAGGAGTTTTCTCCAGAATAGGCCTTAAAAAGACTCTGTTAATAATATAACATGCTGTAGAAACTGCTTCAGCCCAAAAATGAGAGGAAATACTACTTTCTATTAAAAGAGTTCTTGCCATCTCTTGCAAAGATCTATTCTTTCTTTCCACAACTCCATTCTGTTCTGGAGTGTATGGAAAGGAGAAAACATGCTGAAAACCTGATTCATCACAAAATTTTGCAAAGTCTTGATTTTCAAACTCACCTCCATGGTCTGTCCGTATGCTTGAAATAGCATATCCTTTCTCATTCTGAACTTTCTTAGCAAACTTTGAAAAGTAAGAAAAGGTTTCAGACTTACTTGCCAGAAAGTAAACCCAAGTGAATCGTGAATAATCATCAATGATTACTAGACAATATCTCTTTCCGCCTATGCTTTTAGTTCTAGTTGGCCCAAAGAGATCCATATGCAGAAGCTGCAAAACACGATTAGTAGAAACCTGATTTATTGGTTTAAAAGAACTTCTAACCTATTTTCCCAATACACATGGTGTGCATAAGTCAGATTTTTGAAACTTCAGGTTGGGCAGCCCTCGAACAAGATTCTTAGAAGAGATCTTGGCAATTTGCTTCATATTGACATGGCCAAGCTTTCGATGCCAAAGATTTGCTTCATCTTGAATTGAAATTAGACATTGAGACTTTTCTGGTTTTATATCCAGAAGATAGATGTTCCCATGTCTTCGTCCAGTAAAAGATTGTGAAAGATCTTTACTAGTTCCCAAACATATTCCTTCTTGAAAATTGATCTTGAATCCAAGTGTCGCACAATTGGCTAATGCTGAGCAAATTGTAATTGAGTCCTTCCACTAAGGAAACATTGTTGATTGTGAGACTTCCAATTTTTACAGTTCCACACCCAACAATTCTTCATTTGCTGTTTCCACCAAAAGAGACTTTTCCACCATTTATTTGCACAAGTTTTATAAAACAACTTGAATCTCCAGTCATATGCCTTGAACAACCACTATCCAAATACCATTTAACATTTTTCTTGATAGTGACCTGCAATTAAAAAAGAAACTCAAGTTTTCTTTGGTACCCACATTTTCTTGGGTCCAGAGGAGTTAGTGCAATAAGCAGTCTTTGCCCATTCCTTCTTAACAGGTCTCCAAACCATAGGACATTCTTTCTCAAAGTGTTCTGAGCTGTTGCACTTAGAACATTTGAGAGCACTTCGCCCAACAGGTTTTACAAAGACTTTTTGAAAATGATTTATGTAAAAAGTTTTTGTAGGCCTTTGTTTGATTCTTTCTTTCACTTTTGGAAAATCAATTAGAGGAATAGTTTCAGAAGTCATTCCCAAGCCTGATTTGTTAAAGTAGGGTCTTTGTACTGAAAGAATCTTTTCCAATTTCTCAGATCCTATTGAAAACCTTTTTGAAATATTTGAAATGTCATTTTTCAAAAATGTATTTTCTTTTGAAAGAGAGTCTGCATTTTCTTTTAAAGTAACAAAACTTTTATCTAAATTTTCAAACTTTTCTTTCCATAAAATTTCATGTTGCTTCAGTGTAGAATTCTCCCTTTTTAGCTCGGAAATCCTCTTGAGAGAGGTTTTGAGACTAAGACATAGTTCATCAATGTATTTCGAGACTTTAGTAGGATTTTTAAATTACTTACCTCGATTTCACTATCTGAGTCTGAGTGTGTATCTATTTTGGAGTCTGAGTTTGATTCTGATTTTGCCATTAGACAAATATTGGCATAATCTTCATCACTTTCTTCGCATTAGTATCACTCCATGTCTCTGCCTTGAGAGCCTTCCTGTATTTCTTAGCTTTTCCTTTCTTTTTCTTCAACATGGGACAGTTGGGTCTGATGTGTCCATTTTTCTTGCATTCAAAATAGATCACATCTTTATTGGCTTCATCATCCTCAGTTGATTTGTTTTGAAACTTTTGAGTGCTTTGTTTCTTCCAATTGAATCTTTTTCCTTTTTGTTTAGTTTCTTGAACCTCTTTATCATAAGAGCTAACTCTTCATCATCCATATCATCTTCAAAATCTGTAACATCATAATCATCGTTAGATCTCAAAGCAATTGACTTCTTACCTTTGGGATCTTCTTCCTTGTTGATTTGCTCCACTTCATAGGACTGAAGTGTGCCAACCAATTCATCTACAGAAAGTGGCATGATCCTTTGTGTTTCCTTATTGAAGTCTTTACGTGATTCCAATCTTTGGAGAGTCCACGCAGCAATTTGTTAACCTTCATGGGTCCTGAGATTGGTTGTCCTTGATACTCTAGACCATTTACAATTTCTGTAAAACGACTAAACATGTCAGTGATAGATTCTCCTGGCTTCATCTTGAAGGCTTCATACTGTCCGAGTAAAATATTGATCCTTGTTTCTTTCACTCGATCAGTTCCTTCATAGGTAATGTGCAGCCTATCCCAAACTTCTTTGGCTGTTTCACAAGAAGATATTCTATTATACTCAGTAGGAGATAATGCACAATATAAGGAGTAAATTGCTTTAGCATCAAGAGCTTGTCTCTTGGTTATTTCTTCTTGAGTCATCTCGCTAGCATTTGCAACTTCTTTTCCCCTTTCTAAAACTGATGTAGCTTTAGGAATAATTCATTTTTCTACCACATCCCATTCCAAAGGATCTTTCGATCTTAGGAATGCCTTCATCTTGTTTTTCCATATGTTGTATTCATTTCCATCGAAATAAGGTGGTCTGGTGTTGCTTTGGCCTTCAACCAAACCTGGAGCCAACATACTAGCCATAGATCTTTAACTCAGAAGTAAAAACACTTCAATTAAATGAGTACACAGGCTCTGATACCAATTGATAATGCTAGTATGAACACCTAGAGGGGGTGAATAGGTGTTAAAGAAGTTTTTGCAAGACTTAACAACTTAATTTGACTTTTATGAAAATAGTAGACTGAAGATATAAAAGACTATAAACAGTTATATAAAGCTGCGAATTAAAGTAAAGAGTTTAGGGAAAGAGAATTGAAACACAAGGTTTATAGTGGTTCGGCTTAGACCAAGCCTACGTCCACTCTCCCGCATTGACAGCCCACTGGCTGGATTCCACTAAGAATCAAAAGAGATTTTACAGTCTCACGTCCTTGATTCCAGTGTAGAGACTCTACTACACTTCCTCAATGTCTCACAAGTATTTGATCTCTCTTTTGAGTACAGTTTAAGCTCGACAAATTGAAATAGCAAAGAACTAAGAGCTTCAGACTTTGGAATTTTTCTTTCACGCACACACTCGAATAACTTGAGCATCCTCCTTATATACTCCTCCATGCCATCATAACCGTTGGCACCTTCCAAAGGAGTTCTTCCAATCTACCCGTTGGACAGAATCAATTAGGAAGATCTCGAGTTATTTAAGGAATGTGATGATAGCCCACCAATCTTGCTCGCCCATACAATCAGGATCTAGGTTTCCATAAGTAGAACCTTTCAAGTATACTTCGCCAATCAACGGATCTAATTATTCAAATTGATTTCAATAAGAATAATTGATCACGAGATGCTATCTCCAGCCGTGAGATCTTCTTCAACCGTACGAACCAAATCCTTAAAGATATACTTGTATCTGGATAAGTCTTCTTCATCGGATAAATCTTTTCTTCGTTGGTCTGGAAACTATCAGTGATGGTAGACTTTAAATCTTGAGTCTGGAGGTCTTCAGACTTTGACGATAGAGTCTGCAAGTCTTCAAGACTAGACTGATGGAAACGTTTTGTCAACTTCAAAATAGATAAGGAAGTTTTCTCCAACAAGTAGCGAGCGTCAAGGTTTGCTATTGACAGCAAGTATGTTTGTCTAGTTGCTGTAGACTGAAATAGTTGGGGACTGGTGCCATCCATCGCGATCCTTTCCCATTAAGCCAGGTAGGAGTAGCCCTCCCGTTGGAACTCGCTTGACCATTAGAACTTTTTGACCAAAATCTTAACAAGACGAAGCGAGTTTAGGGCGATTAGTGATGTTTTGAGGCTAATGCATTGTGCTTACATTGAGGAATGCTTTCCGGTTTGAACCCAAAACTCGAGTTCATGAACACGTGCCAACTGCTCGACTTTTGCTCGAACAAAACGTGAAACATGTAGGAACACCGAACTTGAGTATGGGATTTTTAAGTGAATCGTTGTAAAATAAGATAGCTCCAGTATGAAACACATCTATTTAAGCTTGTATGCATCATCTGTGGCTCGAAGGTTGCAATAAATCTCGCTCTGGAACATGTTGGTTAAATCACATACTAACCGTTAGATAGAATGTCTAAGAGAGGGCCGCAATATTTGTGCATGTTAGAGTTCAATATCTATGCATGTCAGAGAAGGAGAACTGCCGAGTTGAAGAACAATTTGGAAGGTTACATATATGCTACAAAAGAAAAAGTAAGAATCTTGATTTAGGAAGTTTAGGAAGTTTGAATGATCTATGAATAATTATGTCTCTTTCTCTTGAAGCCCATTCAAATGCTTATAGTCTATTGCTTCTGTCCATAATTTTAAGAGTTAATTATATGATCTCTTGTATCTCTGGATTTGGTCTAATATTGTATTGCCGGAGGACATTGTTGACTTTCAAATTATCTTCATCTCCATTGTTCCAAGGTTTTGCATTTGTGTCTTTCCTCTACTTGCCCTATTGTCTATTATGCTAACTAATGTTGCTAATGTTTTTGCCTCCTGTTGCTCACAGATTGAGACGTCTGAGGAACTTGAAAAGGTCTCTACTGCTGATGAACGCCAATCTTTCATTGCAAAGCTTGATGAGGTTATCCTCTCCCTCCCTCCCTCCCTCCCTCCCTCTCATCCCCAATAGCTTAGACAAATAGAACGTAATCTGGTATTTAATTAGTTATTTGGCTATTGTTTTAGGTGCAAGAATGGCTTTACATGGATGGTGAAGATGGTACGGCGGCAGAGTTTCAGGAGCGTCTGAATTTGCTAAAAGCAATTGGTGATCCAATTTTTTTCAGGTTGGTTTTATCCTCGGAGGAAATGATGGCTTTTGACCAAGGGAATATCTGGAACAGTTCTCTTTCAGTTGTCATTTTCTTATTTAGCTTGCAATATACGCTTTAACCATGAGATTTTGGTCCTTTTAGATTGAAAGAACTTATAGAACGGCCAGCGGCAGTTGGGCATGCTCAAAGTTACCTGGATCAACTGCAAAAGGTATCTATAAAAATGGTTATTGTGAATTGAAAGTAGATGGCACTCCCATTGGAAATAATTTTATTTCTATTATTTTCCGATTGCCCAATACTAATCTTGAGAACTATTTATTCAAGCCTATACTTATCAATGGCCAGTATCTAACTATGATGAGTGACAAGAACGAGCCTGTTTGTCCCTTCAAAAATAGATTGGTTGTCGGCGCTAATATCTACTTTTAGCTTCCTGCATACGCTCCTTTTTAGATGATCTTTCTCATTGCTGCCTCCTTGTAATATGTTTTAAAGTTCTTTCAATTTTCTATTGCTGTCACCAGGTTCATGGCAATTCTTATGTGTTGGTGCATTTTCCTTGCGGTTTTGGAAATGACAGAGTGATTATGTCCATTTGACTTCTTGCATGCTCATTCTGCATGTAATAACGACAAACTTTTTTAGGTTTGGCAGCATTAGTTTGGCAACACTTTTCATTGTGTGTGGACTGTCAATTGACAACATCGGGCATGACGAAATAGCCTTTTATTAGTCTCAGAGTTCTATACATTATTGTTTCTTTAATCACAATCTCTATGACATCTGGTAGATCTATGGATTTGTGGCTGAATATATCAAAGTGATGTGAATCAATGTCCAAGTTATTGTTATTTCTTTTTCTGCCTTTGTGTTAAGCTTCTCAATTCGCGTTTTGTCCTATATTGGTTGGATTTGGTCTAATATTAGTATTTTCTGTGTGTCTCTATGAACCCTTGCGGCTCAGCCACATTTTGATCCAATCGGAAGTCGAGGCTTGTTCTTTCTGTTAGTCCACACGCATGTCAAGTTTGAGTGAACTAATGTTACTGATTTCATATACTTTTTTTTTTTGACGATTTCTTTGAGTCTGGTGATAGTTCGAGTCCTGAAAATCGTTAATATTATTCCCCCAGTCCATGCTCACCACACGTTTGACAATGTGTCTAATCCAGCCTAGGTGTTTGCATTATTGATTCCCGGTTGTTCTTGAACACGTATAGGCAGGTTTCACATGTTATAAACCTCTTGTTGTTTGTTGGTCTTCATTTGCATCATTAGACAAAATCTAGGCATTCCCCTTTTTCTTTTCTTTTTGTTTCATTTTGTGTTCCTACTATCTGTTTTGCAAATTTTTAACGTGTCTTGGTGGTCCTCGCTAACGAGGAAGTACTCGGAGTCTAAGATATTCTGTTGGGTTGTCTCTCCTGTCCGCACACTGTACATTCGATGTTTTGTGGTCATGAATGGGGGGGTGTCGGCTGCCAACGGTGGTTGAGATGGGCGGTTTGCACTCCTTCAGAAATACGTGATTTGCAATGAGTTTCCTTGATATTCGCTGAGTTATATTCATTTTCCGTTGGACCCTTGGATACTTTGGCTGCAAATAACGAATGGCTTCGGATGGGCGATGGTGGAAGTTGATATAGCTAGTATAACCACCTAGAGGGGGGTGAATAGGTGCACAAATAATTTATCGAGATACGGAAGCGATTCTAGGCAACCGATAGAAAGGAAGTTCTCTATTGATTAACAAAATGAAGTACGATCAAAGTAAAGAGAGTAAGGAAGAGAAAATTGAACACAAGGTTTATAGTGGTTTGGCTTATTTCAAGCCTACGTCCACTCTTCCGCACTAACAGCCCACCGGCTGGATTTCACTATGAACAAAAGAGAAGTTACAGCACAGCTTTTCCTTGATTCCACAGTGTAGATGTTCTACCACACCTCCTCAAGGCATTTCACAAATATAGACTCTCTTTTGTATACACGGATTCGCTCAAAGGAATTGTCTAAACAACAGGAAGCTTCAAACTTTGGAATTCTTCTATCGCGCATCCCTCGAACAACTTAGAACGTCTTCCTTATATACTCCTTTATGCCATCATACCCGTTGGCACTTACCAAAGGAATTCCTCCAATCTACCCATTGGACGAAATCAAGTAAGAAGATTATTCGAGCTATAAAAGGAACGTGTCGATAGCCCATCAATCCTGTTCGCCCATACAATCAGAATCTCGGTTTCCATAAGTAGAACCTTCCAAGAATATTTAGGCAATCATCGGATCCTTAATCTTCGAGTCAATCTCGATCAATCAAAGAATTCCGTTATGTCTTTTTCAGCCAAGAGATCTTCTCCAGTCGATAAGGTCATATCCTTAATGAAGCATCCAGTTCTGGATAACCTTTCTTCAACGGATTTGAGACTATCAATGAGGATAGACTTTGAGTCTTGAGTCTGGCTGTCCCGAGGTCTTCAGACTTTAAATAGCAGAGTTTGCAAACCTTCAGACTAGACTGATGGAAATGTTTTGTCAGCTTCAAAACACTTCAAGAAGATTTCTCCAACAATCTCCTCCTTTTTGATGGTGACAAAACTTTCCTGCAGATTTGGATAATTTTGACCTGCAAAACATTTCTCAAACACATATGCATATCTTATAGAGATAAATGGCTAAATGAATAACACTAGAATCTGCAACCACAGAAAATAGGTTAGTCTAGTATGCGATAAAGCCATCCATAAGATATCAATGGAAACTTGATCAAGTCAAGTCAAGTTCGGTTCACATCCAGGACACAAAAAATAAAGTCAAACGAGTTAAACATCAAAACAATCCACGCGATTAAAAGTCAAAGTTCAAATCTTGCATCTCTCCCCCTTTTTGTCAGCATTAAAAAGGTTGAGATGAAAATGGAATAAAGTCAAGATTGCTTGGGAACGCGGACAAGCTGGAAATCTCCCATAGACTGAACGATGCCTTCCAGCCTTTTTAAGTCTTCTTTCAGTTGTGCAATCTCCTCACCCTTGGCATTGGCCTGAATCTGAATAGAGAGGGCATGGATCTGATCATTCAATGAACATGAAGAAACTTGACCCGCATTTTGCAAGTTTTGAACCTCACATCCCAGAGCATTGTTGGAGAAATCTTCTTAAAGTGTTTTGAAGCTGATAAAACGTTTCCATCAGTCTAGTCTGAAGGTTTGCAAACTCTGCTATTTAAAGTCTGAAGACCTCCAGACAGCCAGACTCAAGACTCAAAGTCTATCCTCATTGATAGTCTCTAATCCGTTGAAGAAAGGTTATCCAGAACTGGATGTTTCATTAAGGATATGACCTTATCGACTGGAGAAGATCTCTTGGCTGGAAAAGACATAACGGAATTCTTTGATTGATCGAGATTGACTCGAAGATTAAGGATCCGATGATTGCCTAAATATTCTTGGAATGTTCTACTTATGGAAACCGAGATCCTGATTGTATGGGCGAATAGGATTGATGGGCTATCGACACGTTCCTTTTATAGCTCGAATAATCTTCTTAATTGATTCCGTCCAACGGGTAGATTGGAGGAATTCCTTTGGTAAGTGCCAACGGGTATGATGGCATAAAGGAGTATATAAGGAAGACATTCTAAGTTGTTCGAGGTGTGCTCGATAGAAGAATTCCAAAGTCTGAAGCTTCCTGTTGTTTAGACAATTCCTTTGAGCGAAACTTTGTATACAAAAGAGAGTCTATATTTGTGAGAAACCTTAAGGAGGTGTGGTACAACATCTACACTGTGGAATCAAGGAAAAGCTGTGCTGTAACTTCTCTTTTGTTCATAGTGAAATCCAGCCGGTGGGTTGTCAGTGCGGAAGAGTGGACGTAAGCTTGAAATAAGCCGAACCACTATAAACCCTGTGTTCAATTTTCTCTTCCTTACTCTCTTTACTTTGATCGTACTTCATTTTTTTACTCAATAAAGAGCTTCCTTTCTATCAGTTGCCTAGAATCGCTTCCGTATCTCGATAAATTGTTTGTGCACCTATTCACCCCCCTCTAGGTGATTATACTAGCTATCTCAATTAGTATCAGAGCTCGTGTACTCACTTTGTTTTAAGTGTTTTACTTTAGAGTTAAAGATCCATGGCTAGTATGTTGGCTCCAGGGCTGGTAGAAGGGCAAAGCAATACCATACCGCCTTACTTTGATGGAAATGACTACAACATATGGAAAAATAAGATGAAGGCATTCCTAAGATCAAAAGATCCTCGGAATGGGATGTTGTAGAAAAGGAATCATTCCTAAAGCTGCACTGTCTCGAAAGAGGAAAAGACTGTTGAGTCTAGCGAAATGACTCGGGAAGAGATAATCAAGAGACAAGCTCTTGATGCAAAAGCAATCTATTCTTTATATTGTGCTTTATCACCTACTGAATATAACCGAATATCTTCTTGTGATACAGCCAAAGAAGTCTGGGATAGATTACACATTACTTACGAAGGAACCGATCGAGTGACAGAAACCAGAATCAATATTCTCCTCGGTCAATACGAAGCCTTCAGAATGAAATCGGGAGATTCTATAACTGACATGTTTAGTCGTTTTACAGTTATCGTGAATGGTCTTGAAAATCAAGGTCAACCAATTTCTGATCCCATGAAGGTAAACAAGTTACTGCGTGGACTCTCCAAGGATTGGAATCACACAAAGACCCATAAGAAATGCTTACAAAAATCATTTTGAAAATACCTTTGTAAAACCAGTAGGTCGTAATGCTCTTAGATGTTCAAAATGCAATAGTGCAGATCATTTTGAGAAAGAATGTCCTATGGTTTGGAGACCTGTCAATAAAGTTTGGGCAAAAAATGTATATCAGACTAACTCAAAAGGACCCAAGAAAATATGGGTACCAAAGAAAGCTTGAGTCTCTTTTTGAATGCAGGTCATTATCAAGAAAAAGGTAAAACGGTACCTGGATAGTGGATGCTCGAGACACATGACAGGATATTTAAATTGCTTCATAAAGCTTGTTCAAGTGAATGGTGGAAAAGTTTCATTTGGAGGAAACAACAAAGGAAAAAAATTATGGGATTTGGAACTGTGAAGATTGAAAACCTCACAATAAGTAATGTTTCTTTAGTTGAAGGACTCAACTACAATCTGCTCAGTGTTAGTCAGCTATGTGATACCGGTTTCAAAATCTACTTTCAAGAGGGTGTATGTTCAAGAATCAGTAAAGACTCTACTCAGTCATTTATGGGACGAAGACATGGAAATATCTACCCCTTGGATGTGAAACCAGATGAATCGCAATGTTTAATTTCAATCCAAGACGAAGCAAGCTTATGGCACAGAAAGCTTGGGCACATCAATATGAAGCAGATAGCCAAAATTTCATCAAAGAAGCTTGTTCGTGGTCTACCTAATTTATCATATCAAAAGTCTGACATATGTACACCATGCATATTGGGAAAACAGGTAAGAAATTCCTTTAAACCAATAAATCAAGTTTTCACTAACCGTGTCGTAGCTTCGCATATGGATCTCTTTGGACCAACGAACACAGAGCATTGGAGGTAAGAAATATTGCCTAGTAATCGTGGATGACTACTCACGATTCACTTGGGTGTATTTCCTGGCAAGTAAGTCTGAAACTTTCTCTTACTTTGAAAAATTTGCTAAAAATGTTCAAAACGAAAAATGATATGTTATTTCAAGTATAAGAACAGATCATGAAGGTGAATTTGAAAATCAAGATTTTACAAGGTTTTGTGATGAATCTGGTTTTCAGCATTTGTTCTCCTCTCCGTATACTCCGAACAAAATGGAGTTGTGGAAAGAAAGAATAGATCGCTTCAAGAAATGGCTAGAACTTTTTAATTGAAAGTAACATCTCCTCACGTTTTTGGGCTGAAGCAGTTTTTTACAGCATGTTATATTATTAACGAGTTTTTCTAAGGCCTATTATAGAAAAAACCCCTATGAATTATTCAAAGAAAAGAAGCCTATTGTTTCATATTTTCATGTGTTTGGATGCAAATGTTTTATACTGAAAAATGCAAATGATCGAGTTGGTAAGTTTGAAGAAAAGTCAGATGAATGCATCTTCCTTGGATATTCAACCACAAGCAAAGCGTACAGAGTTTACAACAAAAAGACTCAAACTGTAGAAGAATCAATGAATGTCAAATTCCAGGATTCGATACAAAATGAATCTATTCAGACTCATCTTGAAGATCCAGGAACTGCTCCAGATTCTACAAAGTATAAAAAAACAGCTCGAGACTTTGAAGGACCCGACAAAGTAAGCTGTTGAAGATTCAAGTGAAGGAAGTGATCATCACTTTAACAAATCAACTAGCAATTTGGAAGCATAAGTCCAATCATCCCAAAGATCTTATCATTGGCGACATTAATGAAGGAATTCGCACTAGATCCAAAAGGCGCGAAGAGTCTAGTGCTGTGGCTCTTATTTATGAAATAGAACCCAAAAGCATAGATGAAGCTTTATCTGATGAAAACCGGATTGAAGCCATGCAAGAAGAGCTTAGGCAATTCAGTATCAATGATGTCTGTGAATTGACTCCAAAACCAAAAGGTAAATCAGTTATTGGAGCTAAATGGGTTTTCAGAAACAAGATGGACGAGAAAGGAAATGTCGTAAGAAACAAAGCAAGACTCATGACCAAGGGATACACGCAAGAAGAAGGGATAGACTATGACGAGACTTACGCACTAGTAGCAAGGTTAGAAGCAATTTGTTTATTACTTGCATTTGCTTGTCATAAAAATTTCAGGTTATTCCAAATGGATGTCAAAAGTGCCTTCCTTAATGGATTCATCCATGAGGAAGTCTATGTGGAACAACCACCTGGGTTTGAAGACCCAAGGAAACCGGACTCAGTAGTCAGACTCAAAAAGGCCTTATTTGGCTTAAAACAAGCACCTCGAGCTTGGTACGACAGGCTGAGTAAGTTTTTAATCCAAAACGATTTTATGAAAGGTAAAGTAGACACTACTTTATTTATTAAAAGAGAAAGCAAAAGTTTTGTGCTAGTTCAAATATATGTCGATGATATTATATTTGGATCTCCAAATGAAAGCCTGTGTAAGAAATTCTCTAAGACTATGCGGGATGAATTTGAAATGAGCATGATGGGTGAGTTAACCTTCTTTCTCGGGCTTCAAGTGAAACAACTGAAGGAAGGAACTTTTATTCATCAAGAAAAATATGCTAATGGTCTCGTCAAAAAGTTTGGTCTGAACAATTACAAGAAGGCTGAAATACCAATGTCAAGTTCTTCGAAGATAGACAAAGATGAAGAAGGAAAGAAAGTCGACCAGAAGTTATACAGGAGTATCATTGGCTCACTTCTTTATCTTACTGCTTCTAGACTTGACATTTTGTTTAGTGTTTGCATTTGTGCCAGATTTCAAGCAGATCCTAAAGAATCTCATTTAAATGCTACAAAGCGTATTATTAAATACATTGCTTCTATTTCAAGCATCGGTCTATGGTATCCTAAAAGAGGAGACTTTATTCTTCTTGGATACTCAGACGCAGATCTAGCCGGTTGCAGAGTTGATAGAAAGAGCACCTCGGGTACCTGTCAACTACTTGGAGGTAGGACAGTATCTTGGTTTTCAAGAAAACAGAGTACAGTAGCTCTCTCTACAACAGAAGCAGAATTCATGCACGAAGATTAATTGCGACAACACCAGCGCTATCAATCTCACCAAAAATCCAATTCTTCACTCAAGAGCAAAGCATATAGAGATTCGACATCACTTCATTAGAGATCATGTTCAAAATGGAGAAGTTTTAATTCAATTTGTTGATTCAAAAAATCAGCGCGAGATATATTCACAAAGCCTTTGGAAAAAAAATCAATTTGAAACCATCCATTCCAAACTCAACGTTTTGAGGTATGAGGAAATCAAAGTCTAAAGACTTTCAGACTCAGACATACAAGACCTTGACTGTAAGTAACTCTCTCTCTCTCTCGAATCTTATCTTGAAGAGGTACGATCGTCAGACTGTGTTTAATTATTGCTATATTTAATCGACGTAATTGTTACATGGTTCCCTTTCAAAAAGGAAGTTATTTTTTTTAAATGACTATTTTCGGAAAAATGACAGTTATTTTGAAAAGGCATCTTTTTATTTTCCTTTGTGACGGTTCGTATTCCTCTCTTTTTAACCGATCGTGCCTTTGTTGATTTCCCTTCACTTTACTCTCAAAAACCCTAGAAAGCATCGATCTTCCATTCCCGTTTTCTTCCCTTGTTTAATCTTGAAAAAAAGTTGTCATCTTTCTTGGGAAAGTCAAGTAAGGAATCTTCCAAAAACTGAGAAAGATGTCATCTTCAAGAAAGTCTTCGAGAATCGCAAGCAGGGGACCACGGCGAATGAGTGAGGGGCCTACGCACTTTGATCTCACCGAAGAAGAAGTGTCTCCAGATCAGCAGCAAAGCCCACAACATTCTCAGCAGCGTCACTCTCCTCCATCTAGTCCTCAAGGCGTTGATCATCAACAAGAGGAAGAAATCATCGAGGATGCAGATCCTGTAAGAGTTCAAAAGTCCGCTTTTATTTATAAGTTGTATCGTGCTTTAAAAGGGACTCATACTC
Organism: Eucalyptus caleyi; assembly: GCA_014182885.2. Taxonomy (NCBI): domain Eukaryota; kingdom Viridiplantae; phylum Streptophyta; class Magnoliopsida; order Myrtales; family Myrtaceae; genus Eucalyptus; species Eucalyptus caleyi. The sequence goes on along the minus strand of CM024468.2, from coordinate 56,377,154 downwards.
CTTTGAAGTATGTCGATGATTTTCTTAAAGACAAAGGGTATGGAAATGAATATATCTTTTTGCGAAAAATGGAAAGTTTGGGAATTGCTCGTAAAGGGGTGGCAGAAGAAACCCTTGCGAATATCCCAAGTGATCCTTGTGATTGGGGAGTAAATCTTGTAGATGGGAATGATGATGATAAACTGTACAACCAATTTCAACCAAGAATGGGTGTTGCGGTTGAAAATCGAGGAAAAAGAGGAGACTTGTTCAGATCGAAGGAACAAAAGGATTTGTACTCAAAATTGCTGAAGCATGGGGTGATAAACCCTAGGAGTGTGAATTTTGATTTTCTGGATGCTGTGAATATGAACTTAAGGGAAAAGTTCGGTTATCTTCAACTTGAAAAGTTCTGCTCCGACTCTACAAATGCCTATGCTGAACTAACCGCATATTTCTATTCAAATCTTAGTTTCTTGGATGCGAATAGATTCTCTTTCAGCGTCAAAGATCAAGACTTTGTTGTGGATATGGATATGCTGGCAGATGTGTTAGGAGTTGAGAGAGGAAGATATCAACCGATCAAAGTTTCTATTGCTCGCGCTACATTGGAACTTGTTAAAGACAGGAGAACAGAGGAAAAGATTTCCTACTTAAGGATGAGTGCGTTCAACATCTTGCTTCACAAGATTGTGATCAATTGCCTCCGACCGAAATCAACTTCCAAGACTGATGTTTCAAGTTCAGAGGCAAAGCTGATGTATGCCATCCTCATTGGGAAAATGTTTTCTCTTCCTCACACTGTTATGTTCCACATGTATAGAGCCATGATGAAGGATAGATGTCAACTTCCTTACCCAAGTCTTGTGACGAAGTTATTCAGACATCTGAATATTCAGCCTCCGCAAATCTTTTGTGTTCGATCGTGCGATCATATGGTGGTAGGACTGAAAATGGTGACCAAAATACGTCTGAAGGAATTGAATAAGGCGTTGGAGAAATTCAAGGAGAAGACTCCAATCAAAGCTCATCAACCCCCTTCTTCATCAAAACGGAAAGGAAAGGAGCCCTTGGTTGCTTCAAAAACGAAAAGAAGAGCTCTTATTGTTCAAGATGAAGATGATGATGAAAACCTCACCATTTCTGCAATGGCTTTGAAGAATTTAAGTCGTTCTGTTCTAGAGAAAGAATCGGAACAAATGACGAAAGCAACAGAGGAGAAGGAAGCAGAGGAGAAGGGAGAAGAAGAAAGAGAAGCTAAAAAGGAAAGAGCTGAGAAAGAAGAAGAAGATAAAAGAGAAGAAGGAGAACCTGAGGAACACTCTTCTCCACCTGAAGGCATGGAAACAGGGGGAGATCAAGAGAAAAGAGTGAAGTCCTCATATCCTGATGCAAGTGAGGGCGTCAGTCGCTCTCCTGCAGACCCAGAGGACATTTATGCCTCTCAATTTCCAGAGGAAGGTCATGAAATTTCATCGCCAAACCTGCGAGATTATGCTGATCTACCATCGTCTGCATTTACTCCATCAGATCGGGCCGAAGCAAGTACTCAGACTGATAATGCAGCAGATTTTCGCAGAATCATGGATATTCTCTTGGAGATGCGCGGTCAAATTTATGCTCTGGGATGCGAAGTTCAAAACTTGCAAAATGCGGGTCAAGTCTCTTCATGTTCATTGAATGATCAGATCCAAGCCCTCTTTGTTCAGATTCAGGCCAATGCCAAGGGTGAGGAGATTGCACAACTGAAAGAAGACTTGAAAAGGCTGGAAGGCATCGTTCAGTCTATGGGAGATTTCCAGCTTGTCCGTGTTCCCAAGCAATTTTGACTTTATTCCATTTTCATCTCAACCTTTTTAATGCTGACAAAAAGGGGGAGAGATGCAAGAGATTTGAACTTTGACTTTTAATCGTGTGGATTGTTGGATTGTTTTAATTTTGTTTGACTTTGTTTTTGTGTCTAGATGAGAACTGAACTAGACTTGGACTTGACTGCTCCTATTAACTTCTATTGATATCTTATGGATGGCTTTATTGCATACTAGACTAACCTATTTTTTGTGGTTGCAGATTCTAGTGTTATTCATTTAGCCATTTATCTCTATAAGATATGCATATGTGTTTGAGAAATGTTTTGCAGGTCAAAGTTGTCCAAATCTGCAAGAAAGTTTTGTCACCATAAAAAATGGGGAGATTGTTGGAGAAATCTTCTTGAAGTGTTTTGAAGCTGACAAAACGTTTCCATCAGTCTAGTCTGAAGGTTTGCAAACTCTGCTATTTAAAGTTTGAAGACCTCCGGACAGCCAGACTCAAGACTCAAAGTCTATCCTCATTGATAGTCTCTAATCCGTTGAAGAAAGGTTATCCAGAACTGGATGTTTCATTAAGGATATGACCTTATCGATTGGAGAATATCTCTTGGCTGGAAAAGACATAACGGAATTCTTTGATTGATTGAGATTGACTCGAAGATTAAGGATCCGATGATTGCCTAAATATTCTTGAAAGGTTCTACTTATGGAAACCGAGATCCTGATTGTATGGGGGAATATGATTGATGGGCTATCGACACGTTCCTTTTATAGCTCGAATAATCTTCTTAATTGATTCCGTCCAACAGGTAGATTGAAGGAATTCCTTTGATAAGTGCCAACGGCTATGATGGCATAAAGGAGTATATAAGGAAGACGTTCTAAGTTGTTCGAGGGGTGCGCGATAGAAGAATTCCAAAGTCTAAAGCTTCCTGTTGTTTAGACAATTCCTTTGAGCGAAACTTTGTATACAAAAGAAAGTCTATATTTGTGAGAAACCTTAAGGAGGTGTGGTACAACATCTACACTGTGGAATCAAGGAAAAGCTGTGCTGTAACTTCTCTTTTGTTCATAGTGAAATCCAGCCGGTGGGCTGTCAGTGCGGAAGAGTGGACGTAGGCTTGAAATAAGCCGAACCACTATAAACCTTGTGTTCAATTTTCTCTTCCTTACTCTCTTTACTTTGATCGTACTTCATTTTGTTACTCAATAAAGAGCTTCCTTTCTATCGGTTGCCTAGAATTGCTTCCATATCTCGATAAATTGTTTGTGCACCTATTCACCCCATCTCTAGATGATTATACTAGCTATCTCAAGCATAAATTTGATCGCGCATCTCCAAGAGAATATCCATAATTCTGCGAAAATCTGCTGAGCTGTCGGTCTGCGTACTAGCTTTAGCACGATCTGTAGATGATGGCATATCAGAATAATCACGCAAATTTGGCGATGAAGCGTCATGATCTTCTTCAGGAAAATGAGAGGCATGAATGTCTTCTGGGTCGGCTGGAGAACGGCTGACTCCCTCACTGGTAGCAGCTAACATCCCTCTTTTCTCATTATCTCCCCCTGTTTTTATGCCTTCAGGTGGAGAAGAGTGTTTTTCAAGCTCTCTTTCTTCTTGATTCATTCTCCCTTCTTCTTCTTCTGCTTCTTTTTCGCCAAGTGCTATTTCTTCTTCTTCTTTTTCATCCCTTGCCTTCTCAGCATCCTTTTCTTCTGCTTCTCTCTCTCCTGCTTCCTTCTCCTTTCTTTCTTTCTCTTCTCTTTCTCGAGTCCTCTGTTCTGGCGCAGAGCGGCTCAGATGTTTCAATGCCATTGCAAAGATGGTGATGTCTTCCTCATCATCTTCATCAACGATGAGAGCTCTCCTTTTCTTGGATGGAGCAACCATGGACTCCTTTCCTTTTCTTTTTGATGCAGAGGAGATTTGATGAGATTTTACAGGAGTCTTCTCCTTAAATTTCTCCAACGCCTTGCTTAGCTCCTTCAGACGCATCTTGGTTACCATTTTTAGTCCTACCACCATATGATCACACGATCAAGCACAAAGGATTTGTGGAGGCTGAATGTTCAGATGTCTGAATAACTTCGTCACAAGACTTGGGTAAGGAAGTTGACCTCTGTCTTTCACCACTGCTCTATACATGTGGAACATAACAGTGTGAGGAAGAGAAAATTTTTTCCCAGTGAGAATGGCATACATCAGCTTTGCCTCTGAACTTGAAACATCAATTTTAGAAGTTGATTTCGGTCTGAGGCAATTGATCATAATCTTGTGAAGCAGAATGTTGAACGCACTCATCCTTAGGTAGGAAATCTTTTCCTCTGTTCTCCTGTCTTTAACAAGTTCCAGTGTAGCACGAGCAATAGAAACTTTGATTGGTTGATATCTTCCTCTCTCAACTCTTAACACATCTGCCAGCATATCCATATCCACAACAAAATCTTGATCTTTGACGCTGAAAGAGAATCTATTCGCATCTAGGAAACTAAGATTCGAATAGAAATAAGCGGTTAATTTAGCGTAAGCTTCTGTGGTGTCAGAACAGAACTGCTCAAGTTGAAGATAACCGAACTTTTCCCTCAAGTTCACATTTACAGCATCCAGAAAATCAAAATCCACACTCCTAGGGTTTATCACCCCTCGCTTCAGCAATTTTGAGTACAGATCCTTTTGTTCCTTCGATCTGAACAAGTCTCCCCTTTTTCCTCGATTTCAACCGCAACACCCATTCTCGGTTGAAATTGGCTGTACAATTTGTCATCATCATTCCCATCTACAGGATTAACTCCCCAATCACGAGGATCACTTGGGATATTCACAAGGGTTTCTTCAGCTACCCCTCTACGAGCAATTCCCAAACTTTCCATTTTTCGCAAAAAGATATATTCATTTCCATACCCTTTGTCTTTAAGAAAATCATCGACATACTTCAAAGGAGTATCAGTCCTTTTTAAAGCACGATACAGCTTATAAATAAAAGCTGGCTTTTGAACTCTTACAGGATCTGCATCCTCGATGATTTCTTCCTCTTGTTGATGATCAACGCCTTGAGGACTAGATGGAGGAGAGTGACGCTGCTGAGAATGTTGTGGGCTCTGCTGCTGATCTGGAGACACTTCTTCTTCGGTGAGATCGAAGTGCGTAGGCCCCTCACTCATTCGCCGTGGTCCCCTGCTTGCGATTCTCGAAGACTTTCTTGAAGACGACATCTTTCTCAGTTTTTGAAAGATTCCTTACTTGACTTTCCCAAGAAAGATGACTACTTTTTCGAAGATTAAACAAGGGAAGAAAGCGGGAATGGAAGATTGATGCTTTCTAGGGTTTTTGAGAGTAAAGTGAAGGGAAATTAACAGTGCACGATCGGTTAAAAAGAGAGGAATACGAACCGTCACAAAGGAAAATAAAAAGTTGCCTTTTCAAAATAAGCTGTCATTTTTCCGCGAAAATAGTCATTTCAAAAAATAACTTCTTTTCGAAAAGGAAACGATGTAACAATTACGTCGATTAAATATAGCAATAATTGACCACGGTTTGTGATCGTACCTTTTCAAGATAAGATTCGAGAGAGAATAATTTACAGTCAAGGTCTTGTATGTCTGAGTCTGAGAGTCTCTAGACTTTGATTTCCTCATACCTCAAGATGTTGAGTCTGGAGCGGATGGTTTCAAATTGATTTTTCTCCAAGGGCTTTGTGAATATATCCGCTAGTTGGTTCTTTGAATCAACATATTGAATCGAAACTTCTCCATTTTGAACATGATTTCTAATGAAGTGATGTCGAATCTCTATATGCTTTGCTCTTGAGTGAAGAATTGGATTTTTAGTGAGATTGATAGCGCTGGTGTTGTCGCAATTAATCTCCGTGCATGAGTCTTCAATTCCAAAGTCTCTTAGCCGTTGTTTTATCCAGAGAATTTGTGAACAGCAACTTCCAAGAGCTACATACTCTGCTTCTTTTGTAGAGAGAGCTACTGTACTCTGCTTTCTTGAAAACCAAGATACTGTCCTGCCTCCAAGTAGTTGACAGGTACCCAAGGTGCTCTTTCTATCAACTCTGCAACCGGCTAGATCTGTGTCTGAGTATCCAAGAAGAGTAAAGTCTCCTCTTTTAGGATACCATAGGCCGATGCTTGAAGTTGAAGCAATGTATTTAATAATACGCTTTGTAGCATTTAAATGAGATTCTTTAGGATCTGCTTGAAATCTGGCACAAATGCAAACACTAAACAAAATGTCAGGTCTAGAAGCAGTAAGATAAAGAAGTGAGCCAATGATACTCTGTATAGCCACGGTCGACTTTTTTCCTTCTTCATCTTTGTCTATCTTCAAGGAACTTGACATTGGTATTTCAGCCTTCTTGCAATTGTTCAGACCAAACTTTTTGACGAGATCATTAGCATATTTTCTTGATGAATAAAAGTTTCTTCCTTTATTTGTTTCACTTGAAGCCTGAGAAAGAAAGTTAACTCACCCATTATGCTCATTTCAAATTCATCCTGCATAGTCTTAGAGAATTTCTTGCACAGACTTTCATTAGGAGATCCGAATATAATATCATCGACATATATTTGAACTAGCACGAAACTTTTGCTTTCTCTTTTAATAAATAAAGTAGTGTCTACTTTACCTTTCACAAAACCGTTTTGGATTAAAAACTTACTCAGCCTGTCGTACCAAGCTCGAGGTGCTTGTTTTAAGCCATATAAGGCCTTTTTGAGTCTGAATATTGAGTCTGGTTTCCTTGGGTCTTCAAACTCAGGTGGTTGTTCCACATAGACTTCCTCATGGATGAATCCATTAAGGAAGGCACTTTTGACATCTATTTGGAATAACCTGAAATTTTATGACAAGCAAATGCAAGTAATAAACGAATTGCTTCTAACCTTGCTACTGGTGCGTAAGTCTCGTCATAATCTATCCCTTCTTCTTGCGTGTATCATTTGGCCACGAGTCTTGCTTTGTTTCTTACGACCTTTCCTTTCTCGTCCATCTTGTTTCTGAAAACCCATTTAGCTCCAGTAACTGATTTACCTTTTGGTTTTGCAATCAATTCCCAGACATCATTGATACTGAATTGCCTAAGCTCTTCTTGCATGACTTCAATCCAGCTTTCATCAGATAAAGCTTCATCTATGCTTTTTGGTTATATTTCAGAAATAAGAGCCACATCACTAGACTCTTCGCGCCTATTGGATCTAGTGCGAATTCCTTCATTAATGTCGCCAATGAAAAGATCTTTAGGATGACTGGACTTATGCTTCCAGTTGCTGGTTAATTTGTCAAAATGATGATCACTTCCTTCACTTAAATCTTCAACAGTTACTTGCTGCTGGTCCTTCAAAGTCTGAGCTGTTTCTTTAGACTTTGTAGAGTCTTGAGCAGGTTCTGAATCTTCAAGATGAGTCTGAATAGATTCATTTTGTATCGAATCCTGGAATTTAACATTCATTGATTATTCTACAGTTTGAGTCTTTTTGTTGTAGACTCGTACGCTTTGCTTCTGATTGAATATCCAAGGAAGATGCCTTCATCTGACTTTTCTTCAAACTTACCAACTCGATCATTTGCATTTTTTAATATAAAATATTTGCATCCAAATACATGAAAATATGAAACAATAGGCTTTTTTTCTTTGAATAATTCATAGGGGTTTTTTTCTATAATAGGCCTTAGAAAAACTCTATTGATAATATAACATGCTGTAAAAACTGCTTCAGCCCAAAATTGTGAGGAGATGTTACTTTCAATTAGAAGAGTTCTAGCCATTTCTTGAAGCGATCTATTCTTTTTTTCCACAACTCCATTTTGTTCTGGAGTATATGGATAGGAGAACAAATGCTGAAAACCAGATTCATCACAAAACCTTGTAAAATCTTGATTTTCAAATTCACCTCCATGATCTGTTCTTATACTTGAAATAACATATCCTTTTTCGTTTTGAACCTTTTTAGCAAATTTTTCAAAGTAAGAGAAAGTTTCAGACTTACTTGCCAGGAAATACACCCAAGTGAATCGTGAGTAGTCATCCACGATTACTAGGCAATATTTCTTACCTCCAATGCTCTGTGTTCTGGTTGGTCCAAAGAGATCCATATGCAGAAGCTACAGTACACGGTTAGTGGAAACTTGATTTATTGGTTTAAAGGAATTTCTTACCTGTTTTCCCAATATGCATGGTGTACATAGGTTAGACTTTTGATATGATAAATTCGGTAGACCACGAACAAGCTTTTTTGTTGAAATTTTGGCTATTTGCTTCATATTGATGTGCCCAAGCTTTCTGTGCCATAAACTTGCTTCGTCTTGGATTGAAATTAAACATTGCGATTCATCTGGTTTCACATCCAAGAGGTAGATATTTCCATGTCTTCGTCCCATAAATGACTGAGTAGAGTCTTTCTTTGGTTCTGAACATATACCCTCTTGAAAGTAGATTTTGAAACCGGTATCACATAGCCGGATCGACATTGAGCGGATTGTAGTTGAGTCCTTCAACTAAAGAAACATTGCTTATTGTGAGGTTTCCAATCTTCACAGTTCCAAATCCCACAATTTTTCCTTTATTGTTTCCTCCAAATGAGACTTTTCCACCATTCACTTGAATAAGCTTTATGAAGCATTTTGAATTTCCTGTCATGTGTCTCGAGCATCCACTATCCAGGTACCATTTCACATTTTTCTTGATAGTGACCTGCATTTAAAAAGAGACTCAAGTTTTCTTTGGTACCCATATTTTCTTGGGTCCTTTTGAGTAAGTCTGATATGCGGTTTTTGCCCAAACTTTATTGACAAGTCTCCAAACCATAAGATATTCTTTCTCAAAATGATCTGCACTATTGCATTTTCAACATCTAAGAGCATTGTGACCTACTGGTTTTACAAAGATCTTTTCAAAATGATTTTTGTAAGCATTTCTTGTGGGTTTTTGTTTGATTCTTTCGTTCACTTTAGGAAAATCGATTAAAGGAATGATTTCAGAGTCATTCCCAAACTAGATTTATTGAAATAAAGTTTTTGAATAGAAAGTATTTTTTCTAGTTTCTCAGATCCTATCGAAAATCTTTTGAAAATATTTGAGATATCATTTTTCAAGAATGCATTTTCTTTTGAAAGATTATCTTCACTTTCTCTAAGAGAAGAAACATTCACATCTAAACATTTCACCTTTTCTTTCAAAATATTTTCTTGTTGTTTTAAGGCAAAATTTTCCTTTTTGAGTTCAGAAATCCTTTTAAGAGAAGTCTTAAGACTAAAACACAACTCATCAATGTATTTAGAAACTTTAATAGGGATTTTGAAGTTACTTACCTCAAATTCAATGTCCGAATCGAGTTTGTCTCAGAGTTTGAATCTGAATCCGATTGTGCCATTAGACATATGTTGGCATAATCATCATCACTTTCTTCACATTCTGTATCACTCCAGGTTTCTGCTTTAAGAGCCTTTCAATACTTTTCGGCTTTTCCTTTCTTCTTCCTCAGAAGAGGATAGTTGGGTCTGATGTGCCCATTTTTCTTACATTCAAAGCGAGACTACATTTTTATTTGATTCATCATCTTCAACGGACTTAGTCTGTTGCTTTTGAAAACTTTGTTTCCTTGGATTGAATCTTCTTCATTTTCTGTTCAGCTTTCTAAATTTTCTTTCATGAGAGCAAGCTCCTCATCGTCCATATCATCTTCAGAATCTGCAGCATCAGAGTATTCATTGGATTTTAATGCAATGGATTTCTTACCTTTAGGGTCTTCATCTTCATTGATTCGTTCCACTTCATAAGACTGAAGAGTTCTAACCAATTCATCAACAGATAGTGGCATGATTCTTTGGGTCTCTCTGATTGAGGTCTTTATGTGATTCCAATCCTTGGAGAGTCCACGCAGTAGCTTGTTTACCTTCATGGGATCAGAAATTGGTTGACCTTGATTTTCAAGACCATTCACGATATTTGTAAAACGACTAAACATGTCAGTTATAAATTCTCTCGATTTCATTCTAAAGGCTTCGTATTGACCGAGGAGAATGTTGATCCTGGTTTCTTTCACTCGATCGATTCCTTCGTAAGTAATGCGAAATCTATCCCAGACTTCTTTGGCTGTATCACAAGAAGATATTCTGTTATATTCAGTAGGTGATAAGGCACAATATAAAGAATAGATTGCTTTTGCATCAAGAGTTTGTCTCTTGATTATCTCTTCCTAAGTCATTTCGCTAGACTCAACAGTGTATTTTCCTCTTTCTGAGACAGGTGCAGCTTTAGGAATGATTCCTTTTTCTACAACGTCCCATTCCAGAGGATCTTTTGATCTTAGGAACGCCTTCATCTTGTTTTTCCATATGTTGTAGTCATTTCCATCAAAGTAAGGCGATCTGGTATTGCTTTGCCCTTCTATCAGCCCTGGAGCCAACATACTAGCCATGGATCTTTAACTCTGAAGTAAAACACTTCAAACAAAGTGAGTACACGAGCTCTGATACCAATTGATATAGCTAGTATAACCACCTAGAGGGGGGTGAATAGGTACACAAACAATTTATCGAGATACGGAAGCGATTCTAGGCAACCAATAGAAAGGAAGTTCTCTATTGATTAACAAAATGAAGTATGATCAAAGTAAAGAGAGTAAGGAAGAGAAAATTGAACACAAGGTTTATAGTGGTTCAGCTTATTTCAAGCCTACGTCCACTCTTCCACACTGACAGCCCACTGGCTGGATTTCACTATGAACAAAAGAGAAGTTACAGCACAGCTTTTCCTTGATTCCACAGTGTAGATGTTCTACCACACCTCCTCAAGGCATCTCACAAATATAGACTCTCTTTTGTATACAAGGATTCGCTCAAAGGAATTGTCTAAACAACAAGAAGCTTCAGACTTTGGAATTCTTCTATCGCGCACCCCTCGAACAACTTAGAACGTCTTCCTTATATACTCCTTTACGCCATCATACCCGTTGGCACTTACCAAATGAATTCCTCCAATCTACTCGTTGGACGGAATTAATTAAGAAGATTATTCGAGCTATAAAAGGAACGTGTCGATTGCCCATCAATTCTGTTCGCCCATACAATCAGGATCTCGGTTTCCATAAGTAGAACTTTCCAAGAATATTTAGGCAATCATCGGATCCTTAATCTTTGAGTCAATCTCAATCAATCAAAGAATTTCGTTATGTCTTTTCCAGCCAAGAGATCTTCTTCAGTTGATAAGGTCAAATCCTTAATGAAGCATCCAGTTCTGGATGACCTTTCTTCAACGGATTCGAGACTGTCAATGAGGATAGACTTTGAGTCTTGAGTCTGGCTGTCCCGAGGTTTTCAGACTTTAAATAGCAGAGTCTGCAAACCTTTAGACTAGACTGATGAAAACGTTTTGTCAGCTTCAAAACACTTCAAGAAGATTTCTCCAACAGAAGTAAACGACGAGCTCAACCGTTGTTTTGCTCATAGTGCTCGGCGTGAGAGAATGGGTTGGGTGTTCGGCGATGGAGGCTTTAGAAGGAACGGCCGGTTTCTCGCGTGGGAGGAAATTATCGAAGAAGAAAAAGATAAAAAAAAAAAGGTGTTAAAAGTGAAAAAGACAAAAGGAAGAAGATGACGCTCGAAGAAGAGAACGTGTAGAGGGGTAGACTAAAGGGGAGGAGAAAAATAAAAGTAAAAGAAAAGAAAAAAAAAAGAGAAGAGAAAAATAAAAGTAAAAGAAAAGTGGCTCGATTCTCTCCCTCGCTCTGTTTTGTGCTGGTGTTTTCTGTGTTGCTTCTCCTCCCCTCCCCCCTAGGGTAGGTCGCGACGATTGGCTAGTGAAAACTTTGTGCCCTACCATGTCATTTTTCATATGCGACCGCATAGCCGTCGACTTGTTCATTTAGTGCATTCTTTGTGAATCTATTATAACAACATTGTTGGACTTTTTTTGGTAGGAAGGTGTGCCTTCTGGTAGAGAGGATTTTGCTTTGTACCCCGCATTTGGGTGGGAATTTTGGCGAGGGAGTTTTTCCTGAGAAATGATCGGGACATATAGATGAGAGTTTTTTTGGACAATCTATCGGCAGAGAAGTTATATTCTAATTGAGATAAGAGCTGTGAGGAGAAGTTTGTCGATTTCTTTTTTGACAACTTGGGTTGTTCTTGAATATATGGAATTCTGAGAACCCCTTTAGTACTTACTGGTCTTTCTCGGCACTTTTATAGGCAATATTCAGCTTGATGGCTCCTGCTCTGCTCGCTCGAGTGTGAGCAGCAGCGAGCGTCTGCTCGCTTGCTTCTCTGCTTGAGCAATTGGTTTAGAATTCATCGGGAATGTCATAGAGCTTCTATTATTAAGTGGCTTTAGAATCAATTGGTTCCAAATGAATGTTGGGAATTATACATTATGCGAGATCCTTGGTATCTTATGGCTATAATGCTTCAATTTTTTCTCTTTAAGTTATGGATTTGCAGAGAATGGAGGGCGCTGTTTAGTTGTTGCCTTATTGCTTCTTGTCTTGAATTTTTCTTTACTTAAGGTACATCCTCACTCTATCTCAATTAGTTGTCTCATTCCCAGGTGAACAATACTGGTGTTGGTGGATCCATTATTGACGCTGAAGCTTTGAGAACTTCGGTGGATCCATCCAAAGTTCCGCCTTGCCGATGCGAATCCACAAAGACATATTCTTTTTCCCTTGCTCTGTCTGGAATTTGACAGTCCCTGCCACATAAATTGCAATTTGCTGACTTTGGAAACAATCATCCGCACGCTAAGGTTGGCCTCTCGGCTTCTTTTTTCATTATCTTAATCTTAGAGATCTTATAATTTAGTTGGACCGTTCACAAAATAGGATAGGGTATACGGATCCATATAGGTTACCATGCTAATTTTGTGTATGGCGTGTAGTTCTTACGGTTTTATGTTAATGATTTAATTCATAACTCATGTGATGCTCAACCGGTCGAAGATTCAATGGCATCTAAGAGACACTCATTCAATGCAAAGTGGACGGAGTCTATAACCAATATACTTATCGGTTTATTGGTGGATGAGGACAAAAAGGGAAACCGCACCTCTTCCACTTTCAATAAAGTGGGGTGAAGGAATGTACAGTCTAAACTCAGTAGACAGATAGGATTCCAATTTACCATGGTACAGCTGAGAAACAAGGTAAACAAACTGAAAAAATAGTATGGCAGTTTTCACAAACTCATTTCTCAGTCCGGATTTGGTTGGGATAATGTGAACAAAAGAGTTGTTGTTGACGATTCAAGTATATAGGAATCTCATATCAAGGTATTTCTTAACTTTGTGGTCATTTTGATATCATTATAGATGTCAATTTTAAAATGTATGATTATATTACTGAAATGTCATTATTGTGAAAATTGTAGGATAATGTCGAGTGGGCAAGATTCAGGAAGAATGGATTTCCTCAGTATCCTAAGCTCTGTATTTTTTTGGTGGTACATATGCTACTGGCGATTACGCCATAGGATGTGCTCAAGATGTGAATGTGTCGGATGATGATGACAATGGTGATGACAATGTAGGTGGTGACAACAGTGGTAGCCACTATGATGGTAGCAATGCAAATGATTTCATTGGACACCACAGTGATGATAGACTTTTTACAACAGACGATACTGGAACTTCAGCTCGTGGAAATCACAAATTGGATAGAACTCCAAATAGCAAGCGAAGAAGAAAGAGTAACCAATCCAGTATTGCTGAAACTTGTAGAGCCATACAAGATTTTCTGAAAGTTAGGTCATCAAGTCAATCTAGTGGTGGCTCTGCGAGCTGAGGGACTACACAACCACCTGTAGACTCTTTCTCCGTATCTACTGTGGTCCAGATTCTACTGAGTATGCCCGAAATAGAGCAAGATGTTTACAATAAAGCAGTGGAACGAGCATGCGTCAGTTGTGAATGGAGGGAGGCTTTCATTACATCCACGCCTGCAAGGAGGATTGGCCTTCTTCAATTCCTTTAGTAGATGTTTGGAAATATATTATGAATTGCATGGAGTTTCATTAGAATGTATAACTTATATTATCTATTAATCTTTAGTTTATTCAAATATGATTAGTGTTGAGACTCTTGTACTTGTATGTAATGGCATATCTTATTGAGATTTTATGACTTATGTTATTAATTGTTATTATGATGTGTTTTCAAAATCTATATTGATATTTTGGTCATTTTTGCATTTGTATAGGTACTATGGAAGGGGGATCAAATAGTGTGTCTAATGAGCAAGTACAACCAGTTGAACAATTCTCGGGTGATGATATTAACATATTGGTAGCGTGGTTCTGCTTAGCTGCGATGGACACGTCCCTGCATACGAGAGAACCTATTAGGGACAGTCAATTATTAGGAGGAGAATAGATAAGGGAGATTGTTCATAGACATTCAAATAGGATATATGAAGCATTTAGGATGGAGAGACATGTTTTTTTGAATTTATGTGACTTAATGAGGATAAGGGGTTGGTTGAAAGATAGTCAATTTGTTCAAATAGATGAACAAGTTGGGATATTTTTAAGTATGGTTACTCACAATAACTCAAATAGAGATTTATGTGAGAGATTCCAACATTCAGGAGAAACGATCAGCAAGTATTTCAACAAAGTGTTGAAAGCAATGATCAAACTTTCAAAGGAGATATTCAAACCACCGTCCTTTGACGTCATTCCACACGAAATTCTTATTGATCCTAGTCATAAACACTACTTCAAGATATGATTTTTATATTGATTTTATACCATCAAATACATGTAGTTGATAATTTTATATGATATTAGATTGTTAATATATTGACAGGTGTGTGTAGGTGCTATGGATGGCACCCATATAGATGCTCTTGTTCGTGTCTCAATGATTCCATTTAGAGGTAGGAGTGGGAGAACAACCCAGAATGTGCTGTGTATTTGCTCTTTTGATATAAAATTTACTTTCGTGTATGCTGAATAGGAAGGATCGCAACGATTGTCGAGTGCTTTCGGCGGCACTCGAAAATCCTCAAGCGCAATTTCCCGACCACCACCACGGTACTTACTTTGTTTATGAAGACAATTTTATGATTATATATTATGGTTCAATATCACAACAAATTTATATATATCATGTTATAGGGAAATATTGCGTGGTAGATTCAGGTTATGCAGCACTTCCAGGATTTTTAACTCCATTTAGAGGCAATCGGTATCATCTAAGCGAGTATAGAGGGAATGGGGGACAACCAAGGACAGCAAGAGAATTGTTCAACAAGAAGTACTCTTCACTAAGAAATGTAATTGAGAGGTCATTTTGGGTATTAAAGAATCGCTTCACCATTTTGAGACAGATGCCTCCATTTACAATTCAGAAGCAAGCACTTGTTGTAATTGCTTGTTGTGCTCTCCATAATTACATTCGTGATCAAGATGCGATGGATAGAAACTTTTCCCTATATGGAGATCCGGAGTATCCATGTGGACCTACAGAAGTGGAGGTTGCAGATGATACATTGCATGATGCACTTGGAATAAACATGCTTAGGACAAGGATTGCAAATAAAAATGGCGAGGGATCATAATATGCCTGAGATTTCATGACTTTGTGTTTCCGACTTTTGTAATTTTGTTTTTAAGTATTCACTTATCAAATTCAATGTGATGAAGTTGAACAATGAACTATATTACTTCATTATTGTGATGTTATGTATGAAAGGGTCTATATGGAGATCTATAAGATATTCTTCTTTTAGGTAGCTCTTATTGTACAAATTTTACTTACGAAATTTTGTTCCAAGTATGCACATGACCATGTTCAGAATGTTTATCTTCACCCACCATGAACAAAATTAAATTGATGAGCATTTCATTAGAGTGATAATGCAATAACAAGTTTATACTTTATTGAAAAAAGGCACGTGAGAAAAATTTGGTACAAAGTTTATTTATAAAATTTTCTTCAAATTATGCACTTATAACTATGTTCAGAATGTTTGACTTTACTCACCATGAACAAAATTAAATTGATGAGCATTTTATGATAATGAGAACTCAAAACCAAGTTTACACTTTATTAAAAAAAACAAAAACAATTGGGAAAATTTTGGTACAAACTTAAAAAATTTTCTTCTAAGTAAGCAAATATGATCAAGTTTAGAATGTTTGTTTTCACTTAATATGAACAAAATTAAATTAATAAGCATTTCATGAGAATGATAATTCAATACCAAGTTTACATTTTATTAAAAAAAACAAAGAACAATTGAAAAAAAAAATTGGAACATAAATTTTGTACATTATCAAACGTATTTTTGTTCTTTTTCTATTCTAGAAACAAAAATTTTTTGCAGTTACCAAATGTGTTTATGTTCTTTTTCTATTCCAGAAACATAAATTTTATACAGTTACCAAACGCGTTTTTTTGTTCAGAAATTATTCCCTGGAACAGAAACACTTTTTTCTATTTCTGTTTCCTGGAACAATTTTTAAATATAAACGTTACCAAACGCACCCTAAGTACATAAACTTCCAAAAGGTATACTTAAGGCCATGTTTGGTGATCGACCAAATATTGTCTGATTCTATTCTTTTATTGTTTGAAACCAAAAAAAGAACAAACATACGTTTGGTAACTTTTTTATTCCCAGAATAGAAATCTTCGGAACAAATTTGTTCTCGATAATAGTTTTGGAACAGAATTAAGAAGTAAAAAAAAAGGGATAAAGTACAGCCCAAGTATCAAAATTTAGCTCGAAGGGACACTTAAGTCTAAAAGTTATGAAAGTGACACTTAAGTGCCATCTCCGACGAACCCCACCGGAAATTCAACGTGGCAATTTTTTATTTTTTTTTCATTTATGTGGCTCGCCGGAATGCTAACTCAACGAACAAAGGCAAAAACGACGTCATCTTTAAATGGATTCAAATGTTAATATAAAAATTAATTTAATTAAATTATAAAAATAAATAATTATTATTTTAATAAAATAATATAATTTTAAAATTTAAAATATTAAAAAAAAAGTGAGGGAGAGGAGGCAACGACTAAGGGTTGAGTTCTTGTCGCCATTGCCGTCGCCGAAAGGGCTGGTAATGGTGGGGGAGCGTCGGCCACGGTCGCCGGCCCCCGGCTAACTGGCGGCAAGGGCCTGCGAGCCCTCGTTGGATCTAAGGGAGGGTCATGGCCCTCGCCCAGATTCGACGAGGGCTTGCGGGCCCTCACCGCCTCCCTACCACCGGCAACGAAGGGGGCAAGGTCAGCTGGGGTCGCCGGCCCTTGGCCGACTAGCGACGAGGGCTCGGGGCCCTCGCCCCGATCTCACGAGGGCTCGTGGGCCCTCGTTGCCGGGTGGCTGGGCACCGGTGACCCCGGCCGACCCTCCCTCCTCCATCGCCGGCCCTTCCCAGCGGTGGTGAGGGCTCGGCCGTCTCCTTCCCCTTTTTTTTTTTAATATTTAAATTTGTATTTTTAAATGTTTTAAATAAATTTAGTTTTAAATTTAATTTAACTAATTTTTATATTAAATTTTTATCATCTAAGAAACAAAACGACGTCGTTTTTGCATTTTTAGCCACATCGGCGTGCAAAATGATGTCGTTTTGCACTTGCTTGCTGAAAAATCGCCACATCATCATTTTGGCCAGATTTTGGTCGGATTGGCACTTAAGTAATCCATTTTGCTTCGATTTTGGCACTTAAGAGTCATTTTCCTAACTTTTGGCACTTAAGTGTCATTCCATGCCAAGTTTTGGCACTCTAGGTGTCCGTACTTCTAAAAAAAAGTTACTTCTTTATTCTCGAGAACAACTCCAAAATCAAGCCCATTTTTTTTCTTCTTTTCTTTTCTTCATCATCATCATCTTCTTCTTCTTCTCCTCCTCCTCCTCCTCCTCCTTCCTGTTTGGTAACCGACCAACTAATGTTTGGAATAAAAAAAGAACAAACATCCGTTTGATGACATTTTTGTTCTCGGAATAGAAATCCCTTAAACAAATTTATTCTCGAGAATAGTTTTGGAACTGAATTAAGAAGTAAAAAAATGTTGTTTCTTTGTTCCCCGAGAACAACTGTAAAGTCAAGCTCACTTTCTTGTTTTCTTGAGCCAATCGTCGGCCATGGCAGTGACCTCACTGAAGCATTGTTGGCCCTCGGCAAGTTGAGCCTCACTGGGCCACCATGAGGCTCGGCCTTCCCTTAGCTGGGTGAGATCGACCTTACCTAGATTCGACGAGGCTAGGTTTGCCAAGCCACTAGTGAGGTTCGACCTTGTTGGGCCATTGTGAGGTCAGCCCTACCTAGGTTGGGTGGCCCGCCGAGGCCAAGGCTGTGTGAGGTCGACCTCGCCTAAATCTGGTTAGGTTGAGCCTCACTAGAGGCCAGTAACACTCCCGCAACTAGTTCAAGGAAGAAGAAGAAGAAGAAAAAGAAGAGAAAAATTAAAATGAAATAAAATTATAAAAAAAAATTAGATGGTTAATACCCTAGAAAATTCCAAACTGGTACACAT
This sequence comes from Eucalyptus caleyi, assembly GCA_014182885.2. NCBI lineage: Eukaryota > Viridiplantae > Streptophyta > Magnoliopsida > Myrtales > Myrtaceae > Eucalyptus > Eucalyptus caleyi. Next base: position 56,358,882 of record CM024468.2, on the reverse strand, counting down.
GTGACAAATTTGCCCAAAACTAATTTTCCTACCACTAAAAATCCCAAACTAGTATATCTTTGATAAATTTACCAAAAATTGATACACTTGTGATAGATTTACCTTTGTTAGTTTTCATTAAATTTTACTGTTAAATTGCTAAGTTTGATGACACGTGATAGTTGACTAGTATATCTTTTGGTTTTGGATTATACTATTCGTATGTCACAATTGTACATTTTTTATTTTATTTTTTATGATATTAATCTAGGCAAAAGAACACCTCAAGTGCCAAAACTTGGTACAATGAGACACTTAAGTGATGTGACACTTAAGTACCACTTCTTATGAAAAATGGGACACTTGAATGCTACATTCGGTGAATCCCGCTGGAAATCATACATGGTAATTATTTATTGATTTTCTCACATACGTGGCTTGTCGGAAGGCTGACTCAGCAAAGACACACAAAAGCGACATCGTTTAGGTAAAATTCGAATTTTAATATAAAAATTAAATTAAATTAAATTGAAAACAAATTTGAATTTTCCCGCCATTGCCAGAAAGGTGGGGGAGGGTCAGTCGGGATCTGCGAGCCATGGCCGAGGCCTAGCGACTCCAGTCGACTGGTGGCGAGAGCTTGCGAGCCTTCGCCTAGATCTGGGGCGCAAGTTGTCGACCCTTGGCTCGATCAGTCCTCACTTGGCCAGGCCAAGGGTTGCTGCCTGCTGAGGGGTTGCCCCAGCCAGCAGTGGCCCTTGGCCTCGCCCGACGAGGGTCGGTGACCCTCCTTGGATTTGGGGGAAGGCTAGGGGCCGGAAATCCGAATTGAGCGGTGGCCCTTGGCCCCGCCCGACGAGGGCCGATGACCCTCGTTGGATCTGGTGGAGGACCGTGACCTTCACCGCCAGTCGGTTGGAGTTGTTGGCCCCCGGCCAAGGCTCAAGGACAGCGGCCAACCCACCTTTTCGGCAACATCGGGGAGGTGGCGGTGGCAGCAAGGGCTAAGCCCTCAGCCGCTAGCCATCTTCCTCCTCCTCCTCTCTTCTTCTTCTTCTTCTTCTTCTTCTTTATGTATAAATTTAATTTAATTAATTATTTATTTATTTATTTATCATGTCAGCACCAAAACGACGTCGTTTTGCACTAAACTCACCAGAAAATCGCTACATCGGCGTTTTGGCCAGATTTTCTCGTCGTTGGCACTTAACTGATCCATTTTTCTCCGATTTTGGCACTTAAGTGTCTTTTCGTGCCAAGTTTTGGCACTCCAGTTGTCCTTGTGTCTATTAATCTAATTTAACAGAGTATATATTTGTCACAAATATATCATTTTGACATTTTTTGTGGTTGAACAAATGAGTTTGAGATTTTTTATGATCATTTGGGGTACATTTGTCATATGAGTACTTGTTTGGGATTTTTTAGGTCAACAAATTAGTTTTTGGTGAATTTATCGCACGTATACTAGTTTGGGATTTTTAGGATATTAACCTAAAATTAAAAGAAACTCTAAGTTACAAAAGAACTTGAAGATCGTACCAAATGCATTTCTATTTTAAGAATAGAAATTTTGGACAATTATCAAACATTTTCAAATGCTCAAAACTCGTTTAGGGAATAGAATAAACAAAAAAAAAACCATTTATGAGCAGAAATTATTCTCGGGAATAGAATGGTTATTAAATACACCCTAAGTGCTAAAATGGGAGAGAAAAAGAGCACTTAAGTGTCGACAGTGAGAAGACAAGTATGATAACTAGACATTGCATCAAGTATCGTTGAAATGGGCACTTAAGTGTATCTTTTGGAAGATTTGGCACTTATGTGTCCATTTGTGCTAAATTTTGGTACTTAAGGTGTACTTCTTTTGAGAATTGCATATATTTCGATGTGTAGTAATGATGAAATACAAGAGTCCATTTATAGGCTTTACAAGTAGACTATTTACAGTAATAAAATATTATACAATCAATTACAATCAATTATAAAGATATCTAGAATGTTAAAGATATCCATAATATTATATATATATATCCAAAATATCATAAAGATATTTAGAATATTATAGATATCTAGAATATCATAAATAATCTAAATATATATGACATCCTTGCAAACTCAAGGTGACATCGAAGAAGTAGCTGGAATTTGAAGAAAAGATCCTGAAAACGCCCAGGTGAATGTGCCTTAATGAAGATATTAGTGGTCTCATCAATAGATGAAGTGGAAACAAGTTGGATAGTGCCATGAAGCATGAGATATCGTACAAAATGATAGTCAATTTCAAAGTGTTTGTGCGCTCGTGGAAAACATCATTACGAGCCATTTGAATGGCACTTTGATTGTCATAGTAAATGATTGTTCCACCATTATGATAGACTCTCATGTCTTTTAATAACCACTGTAATCAAAGTAATTCTGATGTTGTATCAACAAGAGCACAATATTTTGCTTCGGTGCTAGACGAGCGACAATGGTCTGTTTCTTACTATGCCATGATATGAGTGACGTACTAAGAAAGAAGTAGTAGCATGTAGTGGAGCAACAATCAAGAGGGTTACTGGCCCAAACAACATTAGAATAAGCCTTCAACTCCAAAGTAGAGTTGGCTGAAAAATAAAGACCATGAAATAAGGTACCCTTGACATAGCGAATAATACGAAGGATGGCAACAAAGTGAATTGTACATAGTGTGGTCATGAATTGATTGTCCAAGTGAATAGCATAGGCAATGTAAGGACGAGTAACAGTGAGATTACAAGAATGTCAATCAACTGTCGATAAAGTGTAGGATTCGAAAGAGCAGTTCTATCATTTGCATCAAATTTGGCATTTGCCTCAATTGCAGTTGTAGCGATCTTGGTGTCAATGAGTCCTGCGCGAGAAAGAAAATAAACGGCTCATTTTGCTTAAGAAATATAATAGCCTATGGAGTCTAAGGCAACCTCCAAGCCTAGAATGTCACCGTTCATGCTCAATGACTTTGGCTTCCAAGATCAGAGCATCTACGCACAGTTCATGTTTCACAAATGTCACCGTCACAAGTCAAGTCATCAACATAAGAAAAAATGAAATAAAAATAAGAGCCTTAGATTTTCCAGTAGGTGATGGGAAATTTTAGTGTCTTGATTCTATGGAAGTCTTCTGAACGGTGAATAAGTCCAAGTTAGATGCAAGATTACACTGTTCTATATCATTATATATATTTTTCCGTGGCCTACTCATCAGAACCTCCAGGGTATATCCTCAGTTTACATCTTAATATGAATCAATGTAATTGAATAAAAAATGCAATGAGCAAACTTTGCTCATGAATTTACATCAGCTCCCTCAAAACTGGAAAATCAAGTCTTGAGTTTGATAGTGACATAATCGACAAAGCCAATTTCGTTGCAAAAATTTATGTAGGATCCTGTCTTCTGCAAGCAGGATATAATACACATGTTAAGATCAAACAAAGACTCGATCCAGACAATAATTTCTTCTCTTGCTCTCTTCCCTCCTCTTGTGTATGTATGTGCACATGCATAATGGTCCCCACATCGCTTGCTTGAGAATGACGCGACTATCCTTGAAGGGTGAGCGGTAGTCAATTGGTGAAAGGCATGTCGTCCTAGTCTTGGCTATGATATGTCATATATCGTAACTGCTGCTATGATAGTATGATGAAGCTAATGCCTTTCCTCAGAAGTATCTGATGAAATCTCTTTTGGAATCTGCTCTCGCATTGATTCCTTTAGCTGGCATATCTTCTTCAGTCCAAATTGCCATTCTTCAAACGGCTGCGCAATCCCCCCGGTACCTTCTTTTCTCGGAAATTTTGACGCATCTGTGCTTTTTCCTGGGTTACATTCAACTATATCGAAAGAACAGCAGTTTCGACACAAAGGCAGATGTTACCTTCCAGTGACGATGGTTCGATGAAGTCAAGTCATTGCTTTTAATTTCTAAAAGCAGTGCCTCACATCATATCTTTGAATTGCAATAGTGAACTAATCAATTATTTCATTTAATGAGTTTTGTAGAGCAGAGAGACCCCAATCAGCTCCTCACAGGCCATGTTTCCTTGAACTTTCCTCACTTTTGAAAATCCATTGATTGAGGCAGCCCAGAGAAAGAAATAATTGAAAGCTAAAAGCTCACTCTTGCCTCCACTAAATGACTTGAATATGCTTGTTCTGATTAAGGTCTTGCAAGAATCAACAATGTGCCACGAGTCAACAGGAAGGAGCTTTGTTTACTTTGTGTAGCACCTATGCCCTTCTTTTTTTCTCCAACTTGCTGTATAATAATGTACATCTGATCCATCCTTTTCAGTCTTCCATATTATAGTAGTCTCCTATTTTCTGTTCCATAACGAAGTGCACTCTTTTGTGTAGTTTTCTAATAGACTCATAAAGCTCTCCAGCTGTTCTTTCATGCAAAAAGAAAGATAAACATGGCATGAGTCATTTCCATAAAGTCCACACTAATTTTTCTAGTGGTTGATCTTGCAAACGGTCCTTGGCTCTCGTCTTATCCTCCCTTTTCGCTTTCATTAGGTCGGCTATTTCCTTGAAACCCTCCTCTACTCCTTCTTTCCTCTGTGAGAATTAGATGCTTGGCCCCTATAGAATGAGGGGCGACGCCGTAACAGTGCTCGTATAGCGACACAGCTCAATGAGACAAGGCTTTTGGTGCGTAACCTCAATCGCAGAACAATCCCGATTGCAGGTGCCATGGAAAATGTCATGGTGAAGAAGAGTTTGTCTTCTTCAGTTGCTGTTGTGGGAGCTCTCTACACAGAATTCTCCTGAAAACTCCCATCATGGATAGAAGAGGACCGAACTATTTGAAGCAGTGAGAAGTGAATTGTGGCACTTCCTAAAAGCATAGTGCATTAGCAAGAGGAAATCATTGCAAACGATCCCCAAACACTTGTTAAGGTCATACTTGATAACTATTTTATTTTTGTTTTATAACCATTTTTCTATTATAGAAATAAGTCTAGATCCTTTGATAACGTAGTCTCATTTTTTTATTTATGGAATAATTTTTTGGTCCAGAAATAGGTTTGAAACAAAATTAAGAAGTACAATTTCTATTTTTCAGAAAAAAAATGAAAAATAATCATTGCTTACTCTCACTCCTAGCCGGCCGCTCACTCGCCGCCGTCTTCTGCCTACCCACCGTTGCTCGCACGCTGTTTGCCCGCCCACCGCTCGCCACTCGCTCGGCGTTCTCCCGCTCGTTTGAAAGCAATCAAGAAATGAAAACCTTCAAAAAAAAAAAAAAAAAAAACAACAACAACAACAACAACCAACGGCGGAATTCAACTAATGAATAATTTAATTATTTGGTAGAGAATCATTCAAACCCCAATCATACCGTCCACGTGGAAGGTGCCGAGGAATCTCTTTCATTAGGGAGGGGAAGTTACTATTCTATGGAAACAAAAATGATATAAAGATTATTATTGCACATAAAAAAGTGATTTGCAGATTGAATATATTATATGGCACGACCCGCTATAACTATGCATTTGTACAAATAGGTCATGCTTGAGATTCGATAACAACTCAATACATCACGTAGTATACCGGCTTTGCAGATCAGCATCGGAGCATGCTATACCTAACATTTATTCAAAAATAATACGTGTAGTTTCTTATCATAAACTTTGCAATGTCTCATGCGCAACCAATTTCATCAAAAGGGTGTCTTCAACAATTACTTGCGAAACAACACAAAAAAATTCATGCCCTTGACTTAAGTCGTCAATTTTCTTTGATTACGAGGCCTGTCAAATGAGCATATCGAATTAGAAAATATTTAATCCACATCAATTCATATATATCCAATATAATTATAACAACTTGACCCCAACCTAACTCACATTGTTCATACGTATATTATCGAAACACCTACATATTTAATCCAAATTAGCAATTTTCGCTTCACCTTTTTTTTCAATAGCACCTTCGATAGGTAGCTTAATCGGTACCCAAAAAGTTAAAAAGAATCCCGCCACCTCGACGAAGGGCATCCACTTCGGTTTACATATTCACATGTGAATGTCAATCATCCAACGGCGAAAAAACGTCAAAAGGAGTTTTCTATAGACGTGCGGTGGACCAAACGGATTTGTATTTTGCCGTTTTAAACAGCTCGAATCCACCTGGCGGGTTGTTGCCCCTACAGCTGGCAATCTCAATCAACGGTCGACAACCTTGGAACCCATATATATTTTCAAATCCATCTTCCATGTGTCCTGAAAACCTCAATCCGGCGAGCACTTGCAGGCGGCGATGGAGGTGTTGAGATTGAGGATGAGCTTCGCCGCCGCCTTCGCGCTGCTCTTGCTCCTGACGGCGTTCGTCCTCCCTTCCTCCGTCGCCGCCCAGGGCCCGGCGCCATGTCCTTCGAGCGACGGTTCGTCTCTCTCTCTCTCTCTCTCTTTGCACAATGCAATCTGGCGGATGTGAGATGTTGGTTGAAGATTTTGCGGCATGATGAACAATTGTGGGTTGTGTGCAGGAGTGGCCGTCGATCAGGGAATCGCGTGTTTGCTGATGCTCGTGGCTCTGGTGCTCACCTACATCATCCACTGAATCTCCCCTCCTCCCATTTCTGATCTCTCGATGTAAACACAACAGAACAGATTCATTTCATTTGATCATATTCTTTTCCAAATCCTAAATGGAATTTCTAGGGCTTGCTGATTCTGTCACCCTTTGGAGACAGACCTCTTTTCTTCCATGTTTGCTTGCGTAGAATGTCCGCGGTTTGCATTCAGTCCATTTGATCCGATCGCGCAAGCTAGGTCATTCTGAGAGAATCTCTCCACATGCCCTAATAAGTTGCTCGCCAAAATTTCACGCGATTTCGAGTTTTTGCTAATCGTATTTACGAATCTTTAGAATCTTTTGTTCCACTGTTTCCATCTTTACAATTTTACAGTTGATGTGCAAGCATTTCGAATGTTAAAGAGCCAAAAAATGAAGGCGGAAAATTGCTATATTCACTAATTTGGAAGCTTGCAACTCTTATCGGATCTATCTTTTAAACAATAGCTTTAGGCTGGATTTGCTCAAAGTCGAAAACATCAAACATGAGTCGCCTTACGTCCGACTTCCCATATACTGTGTACGAGAGCCCGTGAATCGCTTGTTGGATGGCCGTCGTGGCCGGGTTCCGAAGTCGCCGGTTGTGCTCGTACGCGTCCTGAACTTCCTCGGAGTAAACGATGTAGTGGTGAAGATGCTTGTCCCTCAAGTACCTCCCGCAGAACTTGTTCATGAGAATACGCCGGTGCCTCTCTTGCAGCCATTTTCCCGGCGCATCCAGGTGCTTCATCAGTAACCTCTCCGCCATTACCAGATCCTTCAAGTCAGCACAGAGATGTTAGAAGGAAATCGATAATGCGCTTCTGGAATGAACTAAAAATTTCCAATTGGATATGTTAATTTGCCTGGTCTCGATTAAATTTCTGCTATGATTTCGCATTCGCATTCCCCTCAATTGATCTTTGAGCAAACCCATCTATTCTTCATCCTTAGTATACTCAATATCTATGTAAGTTCTAGGACATATGACTGACAATTTATCTCAATGCTTTAAATTGTAGTTATTGCTTGCTGGCCAAGCAGTATTGGATTTCAACCTCTATAATTGATAGGGCCACGTTGATTACATCTACATTTGAAGTCGATGAAAACATCAACTTTAGGGGCATCACGTATATCTAATATTTTTGTCATCCTTTACCATGCATTGCTTGCTAGCTGTTTTATTTCAGTATCAAATTCAAACAAAGAAAGTGGCAACTTTTCAATAAACAATTCAAAGCATTATCTTTGTAACAACCGACCATGTGTTATCATGACCGATGCAAGAGAGACTTTGTACCTGGATCTTTTGGCCGACATACTCCAACCTCTCATAACAGAATCGAGGATGATCGAACTTGTATTTAGATGGGTGTAAGAAACATAGCTGCAAGGGAAGGACAAGAGAAACAATGGTTCAGGAAGCCACAACAGACCACACAAATTTGACCTTGACAAATTTAGTCAAATATACAACATGATGAAGCTAATTATGTGCATATAATAATTCCTGTAGTGTCAAAGCAAATGCGAAATCTTGTAATATTGAAAGAAAGACGTGCAAAATTCGTGAAATGGAGCGCATACTTTAGCTCCACAATTTTTAGCTCAAATTCACAGTTTACCTAGTCAAAGGAGGCCAATGAATCTAAAGATTGCAAACCTGTCCAATAAAGAAGGCCTGCAGTATCTTAACCCCAAAACAGAAATAAAGAAATACAGGGTATATTGAAGAATTCCAAGTATATTCTTCCTCTACTAAAGCGCTCCCATCTCATTGAAAGCTTATGTACTTAAGTAGAGACATGTTGCAGAATATGGCAATTTCTCTATTAGCACATAAAGCTTGATTAACAAGAGGATCAAAGAAGTAGTACCTGTAGCCCAAGTCCAAGTTCAATATTTCTGGCTTCAGTAATGTCAGGGATCCTATCTGTCATGTTCAAGGGATATCCCAGAGTTTTCATAACTTTTGGTCTGCTGTCATAGTCCCATATGTTTCCACGGAATCGATGCATTCCTGGTGGCACGCAAGCCCTAAAAAGCCTTGGATGTGCAAAGAGTGCATCTTCTGGAGGCTGCAAGTAAAGTGTATCCAGAACTCTCACAAGGATGAAGTAGCAATTCTCTGAACTTGCTATCTAAGTGCATCCTAATGACCCTAGTACATGGGCTCACATTGACCCATCTCCTCTTAGTTAAAAGTGTCTTCTGGTTTTGATCTCAAATCGTTTGCCATTGATTCTACTTACTCCTCAACTGAGAGTACCAGTTGTGAGAGAACAAATGACCGTGGAAAAGTGTTCATGAAAGTGTCCAATTGCTAATTGATAAAATGAAACAATTTTGACCTTCTAAAGCATGACGAATTATAAAACATTTGCTTCCCAAGTTCTCTTCCTGATCATTTCTGTTTTTTAGTGCTAGAAACTACTATATGCTAAGTACGAAGAGGAAAACAGAAGATTACTTGCCTTATAGACAGCAACATCTTGCCAGCTAAGTGTTTTCGTCTCAAATTCAACAGATACATAATCAACGTCCTCAAGTTGCCTTCTTAGATTTGGTTGGCAGTCCTCAGAATCAGGGTCCATTCCAAATACTTCAAAAAGAACGCGATATACTTCTGGCATTCCAAAGCACAGGTATATTGCCCCAAAAAGAGCCCAAAAAACCGACCTACATGGCATATATATTTTTTAGTGAAATGAAACAGGATGTTCACTAAGTACAACAAAGAAACCACAGTACTCATTCCTGAAGGTGAATAGTTTACATAGCAAGATATTTAGGTAGGAAAATATGCCACAAAAGTTCATTAAACTTTGATGGGTCAAAAAACATGAATCCACAAAGAAACCGCGGTACTCATTCCTGAAGGTGAATATTTTACACAGCAAGATATTTAGGTAGGAAAATATGCCACAAAAGTTCATTAAACTTTGATGGATCAAAAAAATGAATCCACAAAGCATGATGTTTAGATAATTCTAAGGCAGCATGAGCTTTTCATTGATTAAGGAAAAACTAAAATTATATCAATTCTTCTACTGACAATCGATTAATCCTACGAAAATATCTGTGGGAGAATGATATAAATCATAAGCAAATTGTCACGTTATATCATAATAAACAATACATTCCAATCAGTTCCACCCTGCTTATTTTTCTTTGTCTATCAAGCTTCCAACCAAATGATGCTGATGACATTAAATCGACACCGATTCACCATCTTCACACTCTCAAGAGCCCAGCGAGTACATTCTGAAAATTGGAGCATTTTCAAGTTACACCTTCAGCATTTTCTAGAAGTTTTCAAATGCTCCAGCCACAACCCATTTGCTTAACTTTGCGCATGCTTAAAGTCTGATTTCACATCGGTTTCCTTTCCAATCCATTAGTCTTCACTAAATGTTTGAAGATGATAGCATTATCCTCAGCAGGAAAGCACAACCTCATCAAGATTTCACTCACAACCAGGACAGAGTGAAAATGAAAGCTCTCCCATGAAAAATCATACCCATCACGATAGTAATAGCTCAGAGTTCAGCATTCAACAGTTGATTTTCAAAATCCAATCAATAATCAGTGCTCTAGCATTCCAAAAGTGTATAAGAAATCCAACCACAGTACCAAAACAACTTACTTAACAGGCGCTTCCCTGTCCTTCCTGGTCAGCCTATCCATATCATCATATGGGAATACCAAATTCTGCAAGCTAGCAGCTTTAATCCATTGCGGCAAGTTCCTCTTCCCAATCAATCCAAACACCCTCTCCCTCATCGGGGCTGGGGACTCCCTCGGATACCGCTGCAAAAAGTACTCCGCGAGAGCCAATTCCAGCACATACTGCCCCAAGAAACACAGCCTCGAATGCCCCGACCTCACGTGCCGGGCATTGGTCCGCTCGCAGGACGGGTGCTGGAACGCCAAGTACAGCAGCGAGTCGAACTGCTTCGCCGGGTTGTCGTCCCCGAACCCGTCCGACGGCTCGAGCGGGTACCCGAGCGCCTGCTTCGCCTCCAGCAGGTACTCGTCGATCCAAGTCCGGTCGGCATTGTTCAGCTTGGAAGAGGGCAAGCAGGAGCTCAGCAAGGGGAAAGATTTGAGGGACAGCTGGGGGCTGTTCAGGAACCTGTCGGCGAGCTTCTTGTCATCCAGGGGAGGCTTCAGGATGAACCGCCTCGGGGGCACCTTCTTCCTGGGGGAGGTCGCGCGCTTGCGCTCCGCGAGCTCCTTGAGGAGCCTCTGGGGGCTGTTGCTGGGGAGCTCCTTTGCCGGGTCGACGGCGACCGCGGAAATGGGGAGGCGGCGGCGGCCCCGCCGCGGGGTGGCGGTGGCGGCGGGGGTTCCGGGATTTCTGAGGCGGACTTGGATGGGGAACGGAGAGACGGCGGAGGAGAAAGAGAAGGGCTTAGCGGCGGCGGCGGCGGGCGGTGGATTGGCGAAGGAAGAAGAGAGCTCCATGGAGAGGAGATGGATAGGGTTTAGATGGAGGGTCGAGAGGAGGACATCAATGGCGGAACCGGGTGGGCGGTGATGGAGTGACGACTGACGAGCGAGGGGAGAGCGTTTCAGGATTTTTTTGGGCAGCGCGGAGAAGATGAGCAGACGACGTTGATCTGGAGGGAGTGGAAATCCTGCGGTGCCGATGTAGGTTTGTCGGGACCAATGTGGGCCGCCGGATTACAAGAGAGAGGTATTTTGGACCGTCGGATCTTTTTAGAATAGTGAGACCATGATTGCTTACCCGAGATAATTTGATCCGTTTTGTGAGAATTAAATGATTTTGAAAATAATTTGCAGAAATCGATTTATTTACAAAAGCGAATAAATGAAAAATATTATCTTCTTTCATAAAAATATTCAGACATAATTTTCCCGTTGATGCAAAAACTTTTTATTAGATAATTATGTCGAGCAATATAAGGAATCATTTTTAAAGAAATTATTTTCAAAATCATTCATTTTCCAGAAAATAGGCAAAAGCCAAATCATTAAGTACTAACATTTCCACTTTATGATAGAAGAATTACTACAAATAAGGGAGATTTAATTATAGGCACAATCTAAGTTTACAATTAGTTCAAGTAAATTAAAATCGTTGGAGGTACAATAATTAAGGATAGGAATCATAAATCACGAGTCGAGAAATCACATTATTAAGAATTATTACTAAATGATAGCATTTTTGATTTATGCGTGCAAGATCGATGGCATGCTGCTCAACATCACCTGTAATCATATTATGAAGATTTTGCCTATTATTTACTATGTTATGAACATTTGGGGAAAATTGTGACTCAGAATAGGTGGATAACATAGATCACATGATGAATATCTGTTTAGAGTAGAAATGTCATTTGGTCATGATTAGAAATAGTTCTAAAGGATAGAATGACCCAATTGTCTAGTATAAGAGAAAGCAATTATTCATAGTAAAAAATTTACTAATCTTAAGTGCCATCGAATAAAAGCATTTTTGGCAATGTAGCATGACTTGAGAACAGTTATTTAGGTACTTTGGCCAAAAACAAAATATTTTCATGTTGGCAATGTCAATTTCTTGTCCCCGTCAAAACCGAGGTTCTAGCAAATGATTTCTATTCTTCTTCGTGTTAGAAAACTTAGTTTTTTTTTTCTTGGAGTAATGACATAAACAGTTTATGAATTATGACTAAATATGTAATTTGATCGTTGAACCTTAGCCTAATATATAATATAGTCCATAAAATTTTAATTATTCAATATAATCTGTGAACTTTTAGTACATATTCAATATAATACCATAAACTATATGAAAATGTTCAATGCAGTCCCTGGTCTTAAATTATGAAAATGGACTATATTGAAAATTTTCATACAATTCATGGACTATAAGAAAGGAAACAAGCAAACTTGAAAAACAGAAAACTCCAAAAAAATATGAAAACTATCGATATACAAATTTGCCTACGATCTTTCTTTTCCTTGAATAGGAGCGCAAATTCCGCCAATAGGCATCGATTTCTTTAGACCCATCTCTCACCATATGAAATGACTTCACCCGACACATTAGTTATATGCTCATCCGGCAATCTAAGCAATCCCCACCATCCGTGATGCATGCCAGCATCCGGCCTATTTGATCAAACCGCACAAGCGAGGTCATTTTGAGAGAATCCCTCCACATGTCCTAATAAGTTTCTTTTCGCTCGATTTCAAGCTTTTTCTAATTGTATTTACTAATCTTTAGTAGCTCTATTCAATTGTTTCCATCTTTACAATTTTACAGTTGCTATGCAAGCATTTTCGAATTTTAAATAGCACATACTAAAGGCAGGACATTGCTATATTCACTAAAGCTATTTTTGGTTGTCCAAATATCTAGTCAAGATAGAACTAGATAGAATAAGATATGAAATGTAAGAATTTTGTTGTATCATATCTACTATTTGGTGATTGTAGTAATAAAGTTACGTATATTCACATTATATCAGATACATTATTCGATATAAATAGCATTTAGTATAAATGAACCAAAAATTCTACAAACATATTATTTTTATTTTATTTTCCTCTCCTTTTTAATTAATTTCCTTTTTATTTCTTTCTTCTCCTTCCATCATTCTCTATTAAGAGTTTATTAAATAGTAAATTGTACTAATATACTTAAAATACTAAAACACCTAAAATATGTAATAAATAGAAGTATATGTTTAAATTTATATATTGAATTTATATTATAAAAGTAAATTAAATTCGAATATATAAATAAAAATAAGATTAAATTAAAATAACTAAATTGTTATTTTTGTTATTTTGAATTTCTTATATTAGAATCCAAATGTTAATTATATTGAAATACAATTTTAATTTTGTTAATTTAAGAAAAATTTTATTTGAGAAAAATAACTTTCATATTTTAAATATTAAAAATCATATTTACATTTATCCCGCCTCCCCCATGGGATAATTTTATATGGTCTATATCCTCATTTATATCCGACTTTATCTTATCTTGAATAAGCACCAAATGCAGAATATGATAAATTTTATCCTATCCTGAATTTTATTTTGACTACCAAACATAGTCTCAAATTAGAATGAAATCAATAATGTGCTTCGAGGCCGAACTAAAAGTTCTATCATATCCATATTTAAACAATACCTTTAGGATTGTCAAAACAAAGTTTACCGAATAGAATTTGCATTTTCTTAAAGCCCTTTAGGCTAAATTGCTTTATATTTCCCTAAAGTCTCTTGGAAAAGTTGAACCAAATGCAGCCTTAACCACGCCTCCTTGACAAGCTTTTTACCCAATATCTTAGGTAAGTCAAAGGTTTGTGAAATCTATTTCATATTGTGGTTTTAACAATAGTTTTAATTATGAAGCCTTAAGTTATCTAATCATGTTTTGAGTATCTTGTCGCATTTGTCAAGGAGTATTAGGGCACCAGATTTTTGGGGCTAGAGGTTTTTTTTTTTTTTTTAGTTGGTCCTACTCTAATCCTACTCTACCACTCACTCTCAAACTTTTGCCCTGCCTCCTTACAAGGCGTGGGAGTCGAAACCCACTCCTGAAATGAAATCATCCCCACCCCAATCCCCCCTGAGAATGTGGGGATTTGATCCCCCACCTCTCTCTTCCAAGTTGGAAAGGTGGCCACTGGGGCGAACCCCCAGTGGTTTTTGGGACTAGAGGTTGGGTTGTTAGTATTACCTCATTGCATTACTTGTGATTTTAATATGGTGTCCTAAAACTTATTATAAATATACAATTGAATTCTAAAACTTATGAAATGTGCAATCAAATCTTAAAACTTATCAACTCGGTGCAATTGAGTTCTTCCATTAATTTCATCCAATTTAGCTAAAGGAAAATGATGTTGTGGCTTTTTGCAATAATTTCTCTCTCCTACGAAATTAAAACAATGTCGTTTTGGCCTTATTTTCATTATTTAGCCATGTAAAAGAGATAAAATATTTTTAAAAGCCACATCAACATGATTGAGTTAACAGAATGACTTGATTGCATTTTTTTTGTAAGTTTAAAGACTTAATTGCACTTTTTGTAAGTTTAAAGACTTAATTACACTTTTGTGACAAGTTTTAGGATTTAGTGCACTTATCCTTTAATACATGTGCTTCTATGCATGGTTCATTAAATTTAATTTTAATTTTTTAACGCATTGAAATAGTATATTTTGGATTATAATGACAAACTTCAGTAAGACGTGTTTTGGTAGCTGGTAAAATTCTTTAATTGTCATGCTCATGTTGCGTATTATACACATTTTTAGAACTTAAAGGGCATTCATAGTTCATACTTGAAAGAATGCATGTTATTTTTAGAAAGCACATAGGTTTAGGATATTTCTTAGTTTTCGTTAAACAAATACCAAACAAAAGATGTCATTAAAATCATATAGATCGCATGTAGGTTTAGAGTTAATCAGTCTTACAGCATGCGTATCAATTAATTTCCATCATTAATATTTAATTTCTCGTAATCATATCATATATATAGTTTAAACTAATAGTTGCATTACATGCATCATCCACATTGCATACCGTTCACTAATTATGGTTAGTTCACTAGGTCACACTAGAGTCTTAGGATTTAAATTCTTTTTTTATAAAATAAAAATAAAACATAGCATTTCATATAGATTTCACTGTAAAATAAGTTCATGATTTCCATAGGTCATTCATACATGCTAATTCACTAAAGATTGCATACTTAATATGTATACATTTAAAACATGGCGTCTTGTACATAAGATTTAGATTGCATTTTTATTAATCTTATAGAATTTTAGGTCATGCATATTTAATCTAATTACTAGTTAGGAATTAATGCATATTCATTTAATTTGTAGACTTCTTGGGCCATTTATCTTTTCGTATTACATGGCACTTAGTAGGTCATTTAGGAATAATTTTAATTAGCATCTCATATGGATAACCTTTTCAAATTAATCTCATAACATTTAATTTAGAACTGATCATGAATGTCATATAACCATATCATTCATGCATATCATTTAGTAAGTGAATCATTACATATAAGTCAATTTGTCGCATAGTGTTAAGGTTTATTTATGCTTTCTCAAGTCCTGCATGTTAATTAAATGGGAATACAAAAAAAAAAAAAAACGATGGATTATGATATACTTAGCTTTGCCTTGCACATTCAGGTTCTTTAAATTTTCCACTTTGATTATTGCATGTTACTTTCCTAATAAAGCACCCACATGATCATCCCTCACCTATTAGTGACATAGGATAAACTGGATAAAGACTACGTGTAAAGCATTTTCAAAATAAAGAGAAAGTGTATTAAAAATGTGTTAGGTTAATCTAGCATTGTAAAACCCTTGAATTCATAGAAATTCTTATTCATGGCACATTTTACTTGAGTGTCTAATCAACCCATAACAAATTAGTTTGACTTCAAAAAGTAAGTTTAGATATGCGTTGAATTGAGTACCAAGTTATGATTGGTAAAGCTTAAGATAGCTCATACTAAGCATGAGTTGTTGCCTTATGAGAAGAACCTTCATTCCTGTTTAGCAATTTATTAAATTTTTCTTGATGGTTCACCTCCATGAAGGTTGCGACAACTAGATGTAATAGTCGAAGTAGTGGAATTGATATAACTATCAAAGTAATAGAATTGACAATTTTTTAATGTTATAATTGTTTGTAGATAAGTGTTACTAAATGGTAGGAGCCATGTAGAGAGTGTTTAATTTCTTTGTAACTATTCATATAACTATCAATTGTATATGCCGCGACCTTTCTAGAGGCGAACCACTAGGAGAAATACTAATGGATTACTAAATGGGAATGAAGGTATCTCTCATGAGGCCATTGCTCACATTTATTATAGACTCTCCCAAGCCCTACTAATCACAACTTGGTACTCAATTCAACATGAATTTAAATTTACCTTTTGGAGCTACCATTAATCGGTTAGGGTCGATTAGCCATTGCAAACTAGAGATTCATGAATTTGAAGACCTAGATATGCTAAATTTATTTGACGCCCTTTCGGTACTTTTTTTCTTTATTTCAAAAATGCTTTGTATGCAATCTTTATCCATTTTTTACCTTATGCCACTAACATATGATAAGTGATCATATAGGTGCGTAATAAAAAAAACATAACACCTTATGATAAAAACAGTAAATATTTATAAAAGATTTAAAAATTCCAGATGCACTAAGCAAGTAAAGTGTATCCCTGTCTGTCTCCACAAGATTTCTGCAAACTATAACTTTAAGAAAAATATGCAAATGGAATGCATGAATGTTTTGTATGATATAATGATAAACTAATACATGATCCATGTGAGTCTCTATAATTCTAATTTTTGATAGTCATTCTTTAGTAGCTAACAGAAGCTAAATGACCCTAAAAGTCTACAAATTAATTAATTCCTAACCCTGCATCTACATGTTTAGTGAAAATGCAATATAAATCCTAGGTGCGAGTGACATAGTTTTATTTCTAAAATTATGCTTGCATGTAATTCTAAGTTAATTAACGTGTATGAATAACCTAAGAGAAGCCATGAATTTATTCTATAATGCAACTACATATTTTTATTTATTTTTTCTTTTATAAAAATAGCAAGTTTAAAACCTAAGACTCTAATCTGACCTAGTGAACCATCCACTATTATTGAACTATATGCAATGCGGATGATGCATGCAATGTAATAACTAAAACTATCTACATGATACTTAGTTCTAAATGACATGCATTGCATGACATGAGCCTAATTAACCCTAGGTCTACACGCAATCTAAGTGAAAACTAATAACATTTATTATTTGATCTTAATTTATATTTATTCTAAAACTAGCAGAACCTAAACCTATATAAGTTAGGAGACTAACCATGCATGGACCCAAATATGAAAAACTTAAAGTGTAAATTATGAATCTACTCTAAATTCTGAATACGCGTGATAAAATAATGTGCAATGACAACATACAAATTAATCACATATAAAATAACAAGTCAAGCAAGATGATATTAGGATCCGACCTCAGTGTCTGAAGGGTTGGAGGCCCAATAGGCCTTAATTAATGCAAGGAAATAATCGTATCATTACCTACGGTTTTCTAATAAATAAAATGCACCAAAACAAACTAAATTGACAAAACTAAACTACAAGGTTAGACTGACCTTGACTTACCTGAGTGCCAGCATTTAGCGTGATACAAAGAGGGCAGACGATTGGTTAGCGCCGATGAGGGTGATGACTAGCAATGATCAACTGAACTGCCGGGTGCGCGGTGAGATGCCAAAGCTTTGTCGAGAGAACCGGTAGGCGTCATGGCTAGATCATAGGCACGGGAACTTGCTGTGGTGCTATATGGAATTAGTCATCGGGCGTCTCTCAAACTTTGAAGGAGAATCCCCTATATCGTGGCCTAGGCGCGAAGGCTAAGCACGATGACAGCACCGCGAAGCGTAGGGCTAGAATCCCTCTCATCTCTCGTTCGTTGCTGTGCACCCAACGAATTTGTACATTGTCGTTTTAACTGCTAGAATCCACCTGGCCGGTTGCTGCCCCTACAGCTGGCAGTGGCAACCTCATCAACGGTCGACAACTTTAGAACCCATTATATTTTCAACTGTCTTTCTCTCTCTGCGTTCTGAAAACCTCAATCCGGCAAAGCACTTGCACAGAAAGAGAGAGAGAGAGAGAGATTAGTGAGCGAGAGGTGATGATCGAAATGTCGAGAATGAGGTTGGTCCAATCTTGTTTCAAGATAGAACTGAGAACTGGGGACTCGATTGATTAGCCTAGGACCAGGAATTAACAGTCCGAGCCAATAGAATTGATCATTTTTTTTTTTTTTTAATGTTTCTATCCAAATATCTTATTATCCACGGTATCACTACGAACAAATTCAAAACTCGAGAAAAATTCTATACTTTTATCTAGATATCTTATTGTTCAATTACAGGCTCATATTTTCTTAGAAACAACAAACTAAATCCACTAATTTTTTAAGTATATTTATAGCTGGTCCGGTTTGGACACCGGCAGGACCAAATTGGTTAGTTAGCACGGTTCTCAATTCGGACAATCTATTTTACACACTCATGGAAAAAGCTCCTGAACAAAAAAAATGAAAGTTAACAGGGGTGTAAACTCCTAACAGGAGTCAATATCATTAGCTTTTAAATGAGTGGTAAAGAAATGTAGGATTAAAGAGATGCGTGGTTGAAGACATACACGGAAAAAGCACATGATTGCCACAATTGACAAGTGATTGACTGTAGGAGTCCCTCTAAGTTGGAGCTTGGCGTACGTTCACGCGGCACGTGGCGATTCCCTATTTGTGTCCCTATTTGTGTGATCAGGTGTACCTTCTGTCTGAACGCAGCGAAAAGGGAGCTCCTTTTGGTGGAAACGGGAGCGGACGTCACACCCGTGCGGCCCACCTCCACGTCTCCCCGGGAGTCGATCCTATAAAGCCCCAGCTCACAACCCATTGAGAAACACCAGAAGAAGCTCCGATCTCCCGACATAGTTCGAAGATCGCCGGTCGTTGATCGCAGCAGCGCTGTGTGTTGAGAGTAATGGATCACGAGAGCAAGACCACCCACGACTGCGAGACCCCGGTCGTCCAGGAAGGGACGGTGGAGACACAGGACCCGGGGCTGTTCGACTTTATGGGGAAGAAGGAGGAGGGAGAGAAGAAGCAGGAGGAGGTGATGGTGGAGGTGATGGTGGAGAAGTCCACCTTCCCTTCCTCCATCGGCGCCTCCCAGAGCCTGGCACGGAAGGAGGAGGAGGATGGAGAGAAGAAGCAGGAGGAGGTGATGGTGGAGAAGTTCATCCTCCCTTCCTCCGTCAGCGCCCAGAGCCTGGCACAGAAGAAGAAGGACGAGGAGGGAATCCCTTCCTCCATCGGCGCTGCCCAGAACCCGGCTCCTGCTACTTCTAGAGATGGTTCTCTCTCTCTCTCTCTCTCTCTCTCTCCGTGCAATGCAATCTCGTGGATGTAGATGTTGGTGAAGCTTTGTGAAATTAGCCTTTGTAATAAGCTTTGTGAAATTAGCCTTTGTGCTTATGCAGTGACGGCGATCGATCAGGGAGTCGCGTACTTGCTGATGCTCATCGCTCTGGTAGTCACCTACATAATCCATTAAAGCTCTCCTCCCATTTTAAATCTCTCGATGAAGGTGATTGATTTCATTTGATCGCAAATGTAATTTTAAGCCTCGCAGATTCTGTCACCCTTTGAAGAAGTCATCTTTTCCATGTTCTCTAGTGTAAGAGTAATGAGGACAGACCTCTCTTTTTATTTCCACTTGTGTAGAAAGGTTGTGCTAAAGGAACACAGACTTCTTTTCCATGTTCCCTTGTGTAGAATGTTGCAATTTGTATGCCTCATTTCAAATTGTCCAATGGCCAAAGCAGCGACTCCTGATTGCGATCACGCTTTGTCGACTCTCAATGAGAGACAGAAGCTGAATGCGGTTGCCATCGACTCCTTCGAACCCCTCTCTTGCCAAATGAAATGACTTCACCCGACACATTAGCTATATGCTCGTCCGACATTCTAAGCAATATCACCATCCGCAATGTGCACCGGCATTTGACCTCTTTGATCCAACCGCACGAGGTCATTCTGAAAATCTCTCCACATGCCCTGATAAGTTGCTTGACTAAATTTCGCGCAATTGCAAGCTTGTTCTAATCGTATTTACGAATCGTTAGAAGCTCTGTTCAACTGTTTCCATCTTCACAATTTGACAGATGATATGCAAGCAATTCTAATATCAAAAAGCACAGAATGAAGGCAGAAAATTACTATATTCACTAATTTGGAAGCTTGCAACTCTATCAGATCTATCTTTAAACAATCGGTTTAGGCTGGATTTGCTCGAAGTCGAAATCATCACACATGAGTTGCCTCATGTCTGACTTCCCATATACCATGTACGAGAGCCCGTGAATCGCTTGTTGAACGGCCATCATGGCTGGATTCCGTAGTCGTCAGTTGTGCTCGTACTCGTCCTGAACTTGCTCGGAGTAAATGATGCAGTGATGAAGGTGCTTGTCCCTCAAGTACCTGCCGCAGAACTTGTTCATGAGAATACACCCGTGCCTCTCTTGCAGCCATTTTCCCGGCGCATCCAAGTGCTTCATCAGTAACCTCTCCGCCATCACCAGATCCTTCAAGTCAGCATGGAGATGGTAGAAGGAAATCGATAAAGAGCTTCAGGCTGAACTAAAAATTTCCAATTGCATATGTTAATGTGCCTGGTCTCGATTAGATTTCTGCTATGATTTCACATACTCTCCCCCTCTTATCTCTTGTTTGTTTGCCTGGTCTCGATCAAATTGATCTTTGATTTTGCAAACCCACCTCGTTTGTCATCCTTAATATAACTTGACAATTTATCTCAATGCTTTAAATTGTAAGTTTTAGGACACAGTAATGGATTTTCAATGCTCTAAATTTTGATAGGGCCGCGTTAATTACATCTACATTTTAAGTCAATGAAAACATCAACTTTAGGGGCATCACATACGTCTAATATTTTTGTCATCCTTTACCCTGTTGCTTGCTTGCTGTTTTATTTCAGTATCAAATTCAAACAAAGAAAATGGTAACTTTTCAATAAACAATTCAAAGCATTATCTTTGTAACAACCGACCATGTTCTATCATGACCGATGCAAGAGAGACTTGTACCTGGATCTTTTGGCCGACGTACTCCAACCTCTCATAACAGAATCGAGGATGATCAAACTTGTATTTTGATGGGTGTAAGAAACATAGCTGCATGGGAAGGACAAGAGAAACAATGGTTCAGGAAGCCATGCCAGACCACAGAAATTTGACCTTGACAAATTTAGTCAAATATAGAACATGATGAAGCTAATTATGTGCATATAATAATTTCTGTAGTGTCAAAGCAAATGCGTAATCTTGTCATATCAAAAGAAAGACGTGCAAAATTCGTGAAATGGAGTGCTCACTTTTGTTCCACAACTTTTTGCTCAAATTCACAGTTTACATAGTCAAAGGAGGCCAATGAATCTAAAGATTGCAAACCTGTCCAATAAAGAAGGCCAGCGGTATCTTAACCACAAAACAGAAATAAAGAAATACAGGGTACATCGAAGAATTCCAAGTACATTCTTTCTTCACTAAAGTGCTGACCCCATCTCATTGAAAGCTTGATTAACAATAGGATCAAGAAGTAGTACCTGTAGCCCAAGTCCAAGTTCAATATTTCCGGCTTTGGTAATGTCAGGAATCCTTTCTGTCAGGGATATCCCAGAGTTTGCATAACTTTTGGTCTGCTGTCATAGTCCCATATGTTTCCACAGAATTGATGCATTCCAGGCATTACGCAAGCCCTAAAAAAAGCCTTGGATGTGCGAAGAGTGCATCTTCTGGAGGCTGCAAGAGTATCCAGAACTCTCACGAGGATGAAGTAACAATTCTCTGAACTTGGTATATAAGTGCATCCTAACGACACTAGTACATGAACTCACGTTGACTGGTCAACTAACCGTTACCTCCTCTTAGTTAACAGTGTCTTCTGGTTTTGATCTCAAATTGTTTCCCATTGATTATACTTACTCCTCAACTAAGAGTGTCAGTTGTCAGAGAACAAATGACTGTGGACAAATGTGCATGAAAATTTTCGATCGCTTATTGATGTAATGAAACAATTTCGAGGTTCTGGAGCATGACAAATTATAGAACATTTGCTTCCCAAGCTCTCCCTGGACATTTCCGTTTTTTGGGCTAAAAACTACTATATACCAAGGACAAAGAGGAAAACAGAAGATTACTTGCCTTATAGACAGCAACATCTTGCCAGCTGAGCGTTTTGGTCTCAAATTCAACAGAAAAATAATCAACGTCCTCAAGTTGCCTTCTTAGGTTTGGCTGGCAGTCCTCAGAATCAGGGTCCATTCTGAATACTTCAAAAAGAACGTGATATACTTCTAGCATTCCAAAGCACAGGTATATTTGCCCCAAAAAGAGCCCAAAATACCAATCATATATATATATTTTTTAGTGAAATGAAACAGGATGTTATACAACAAAGAAACCACAGTATTTCCTGAAGGTGAAATACGTAGCAAGAAAGATAGGAAAATATGTTCATTAAACTTTGATGGGTCAAAAACATGAATCCACAAAGAAACCGCAGTACTCATTCTTGAAGGTAAATAATTTACACAGCAAGATATTTTAGTACGCAAATTTGCCACAAAGGTTCACAAGTAATTAAAGGATAAAAAAACATGACTCCACAAAGCATGACGATTTGATAATTCTAAGGCAGCATGAGCTTTTCATTGATTAGGGAAAAAATAAAATCATATCAATTCTTCTACTGAAAATCGATTAACCCTACGAAAATATCTGTGGGAGAAGGATATAAATCATAAGCAAATTGTCCTGTTATATCATAATAAATAACACATTCCTATCAGTTTCGCCTTGCTCATTTTTCTGCATCTATCAAGTTTTCCATCGAATGATGCCGGTGACATTAAATCAGCACCAATTCACCATCTTCATGCTCTTGAGAGCCCAGTGAGTACATTCTGAAAATTGGAGCATTTTCAAGTTACGCCTTCAGCATTTTCTAGAAGTTTTCAAATGCTCCAGTCTTGACCCATTTGCTTAACCTTGCACATGCTTAAAGTCTGATTTCACATCTGTTTCCTTTCCAATCCATTAGTCTTCACTAAATGTTTGAAGATGATAGCATTATCCTCAGCAGAAAAGCACAACCTCATCAAGATTTCACTCACAACAGGACAGAGTGAAAATGAAAGCTCTCCCATGAAAAATCATACCCATCACGATAGTAATAGCTCAGAATTCAGCATTTAACAGTTGATTTTCAAAACTCAATCAATAATCAGTTCTCTAGCATTCCAAAAGTATATAAGAAGCCAAAGTACCAAGACAACTTACTTAACAGGCGGTTCCCTGTCCTTCCTAGTCAGCCTATCCATATCATCATATGGGAATACCAAATTCTGCAAGTTAGCAGCTTTAATCCATTTTGGCAAGTTCCTCTTCCCAATCAATCCAAACACGCTCTCCCTCATCGGGGCCGGGGACTCCCTCGGGTACGCTGCAAAAAGTACTCCGCGAGAGCCAATTCCAGCACATACTGCCCCAAGAAACACAGCCTCGAATGCCCCGACCTCACGTGCCGGGCATTGGTCCGCTCGCAGGACGGGTGCTGGAACGCCAAGTACAGCAGCGAGTCGAACTGCTTCGCCGGGTTGTCGTCCCCGAACGTGTCCGACGGCTCGAGGGGGTACCCCAGCGCCTGCTTCGCCTCCAGCAGGTACTCGTCGATCCAAGTCCGGTCGGCATTGTTCAGCTTGGAAGAGGGCAAGCAGGAGCTCAGCAAGGGGAACGACTTGAGGGACAGCTGGGGGCTGTTCAGGAACCTGTCGGCCAGCTTCTTGTCGTCCAGAGGAGGCTTCGGGATGAACCACCTCGGGGGCACCTTCTTCCTGGGGGAGGTCGCGCGCTTGCGCTCCGCGAGCTACTTGAGGAGCCTCTGGGGGCTGTTGCTGGGGAGCTCCTTTGCCGGGTCGACGGCGACGGCGGAAATGGGGAGGCGGCGGCGGCGGGGAGGCGGACTTGGATGGGGAAAGGGGAGACGGAGGAGGAGAAAGAGAAGGGCTTGGCGGCGGCGGCGGGTGGCGGATTGGCGAAGGAAGAAGAGAGCTCCATGGTTGGGCTGCGATGGAGCGACGGGCGAGGGGACAGCGTTTCAAGATTTTCTTTCGGGCAGCGTGGAGAAGATGAGCAGACTGACGTTGATCTGGATGGGGGGGAAATCCTGCGGTGCCGATGTAGGTTTGTCCGGACCAGTGTAGGCCGCCGGATTATACAGAAGAGAGCTTTTGGACCGTCGGATCGTAAGGCTTTCTTGTTAATTTCCTTGATGGCAGAATTACTATGCATAACGGAGGGCGCTAATTCCAGATGCAATCGGGTTTACAATTACTTCAAGTAAATTAAAATTGTTGGAGTACAGTTATTCAATATAATTATTATAAGTCACGAATTGAACTATCACATTATTATTGAATTATTATTAAGTGATCGTATTCTCGATTTGCTCGACTACCACGTATGATAGCAAGTTGCTCAACATAAGCATGATTGAATTATAAGGATTTCATGAAGTTTATGGTACTTGGAGGGAAGTTACTAATGCTGGGGTTGTAATGATAACTTGAGATTGAAATATTATCGGATTGGATAATCACTAAATGATAGCATCATTGAATTGTCAACCATAAAGGAAGCTTCATAATTATAATTTCATTTGTTTCATGGAAAGCATTTTTTGAAAAAATATTTTCTTCATTTTCCTCATTTGGATTGTTTAGAAAAATGAGACGATGGAAAATATTTTCCCAATAAAAAAACCTATGCTTAAAATTAGGAGAAATGATTTTATTTTTAAAAAAAATTAAAGATCATTTTTTAAGAATATGAGTAAATATTGATACTTAAACTAGAATATTTACATTTGGACATGAGAACCCTAATGCTCATTCTTGGAGCCTTAGCAACCGACTTCGAGTCTAGAGGGTCGAGGCTGGGTCCACTAAGACGAAGCCTAAGTCCAAAAAGGCTAGCCAAGAATCCTAAGGGTCAACAATGCATGGAAGTTGGGCTTGGGACACTAGTGTCCATGCCTAGGACCTTAGCCCTTGTGGCCAAGTCCCTAACGCCCAAGCTTGGGTCTACATAAGTCAAACCTAAGATGTAGTACCTTGCCTAGCTCCCCAAGGCCTTGACTTTGGTCCATAAAGACATTGGTGCTCATACCTAGATCCCTGGTGCTTCAGGCCAAGTCTACTGAGGCCAAGCTTGAATCCTTGATGCTTGGGCCTTAATCCATGGAGGCTAGGCCCAAGTCACAAAGATCGAGCATCAGACCCCAAAACCCATGTCCAAGTTTCGAGCCTAGCCTTAATGGACTAGGGCTTGAGCATGGAGGACTTGAGCCCAAGCACAAGGAAACCAGGCACAAGCACTAGAGTCTCATGCTCGGTCTTTGTGGACTCGAGCCCAATTTCAATGGACTCAAGCCCAAGAGCCAGGGATTTGGATATGAGCAGGGAGGCCTTGATCTCGACCTCTATGGACCCAAGTCAAAGCGTAGCAAAACCAAGCAGGGCACCAAATTCTTGACCTAGGTTTTGTGGACCTAAGATCGTTGTTTGTGCTCATGTTTAGGACCTAAGTGCTTGTGCTTAGGTCCCCACTACTAGAGTCAAGGTCCATTAAGGTTGGACCTAAGACCTTGATACCCATATGCGGTTTCTTGATTGCTCATCTACAAATGATTAGAGCTCAAAAATCATATATTCATTTAAAAATCAATTTAAAATTTTCTTATTAAATGATAAAAATATTTTTTAATTCATTTTCAGATTTCATTTAACTATTGGAAAATATTACTATCTTTGTAAAAATGGCTTTTTAAAAATGTTTTTAAAAAATGCCGCATTTTCGGTTAAACAAACGGTGCTTTAAGTGTGATCAAATTAAAAACATTTCAGCCAATGTACAGCTATTAAGTATGTAGGCCAAAAACAAAACATTTTCAAGTGGGCAATGTCAATTTATTCTCCCTGTCAAATCGAGGTTCTTGCGTTTGATTTCTACTTTGCTTCGTGTTAGAAAAATCAGCTTTTTTGTTCTCTTGTATTTTTCCCTCATTTGCTAACTCCAAAAAGAGCAGCAGGAAAGAGAAGGGAAAAAAAGGAGCACCTTTTGCGGGGAAAAAACACCTGTGCATCCATCCCCCTACAAAAAGATCCCAACTTTCTCAGATTTCAACCTCAACTCCATCACTCCCTCGAGTCTCAACTCAATGGATTTCTCGAAATGGGTCCTCTTGCTTCTAATTCCATGCCTGTTCATCCCGCGATCATGTCTGTGTTCATCAAAACCCGGTTTGACCCCAGAAGAGCTGGCTCGAATCCCAGTGGAATTCCTCAATCTCGCTCAAAAGCCGGAGATCGTGGACTACATGGTGGGCATCAGGAGGAGGATACACGAGTACCCAGAACTCGGTTTCGAGGAATTTGAGACCAGCAAGCTCGTAAGGTCGGAGCTTGATCGGATGGGTATTCAGTATAAACACCCACTTGCTGTTACCGGTGTTGTGGGTTACATCGGAACTGGGAAGCCACCGTTCGTAGCAATTCGAGCTGATATGGATGCTTTGGAAATGGAGGTTTGTCAAAAGTTCGCTTTTTTCCCCTCTTTTTTAAATCAGTTATACTGTGGAAAGGTACAGACAAGTCAACGTAAATATCTGATTGTGTTATGTGATGTGAAAGAAAATAAAAGGGAAGAAAAGGGGGGGGGGGAGGGGGATTTGCATGGACTTCCGAGGATAATTGATCAAATAGTGGTCCTTGGGCTGAACAGGAAGTAAAGTGGATGAGCTTGCAGAGAGATTTGAGCTGATTTACAATGCTTTGGTGAATTTGGCATGGTCGTGATTGATTTATGTGAATATAAACAGTTATTTAGGCTGTTGTAACAGTGTGTTGTTCACTGATTTATGTGAGGTGCTAATGCTATTTAAGAGAAACGGAATGATGAGGCTTTTGGGTTGCAACAGGAGAGTGTAGAGTGGGAGCACAAGAGCAAAGTTCCTGGGAAAATGCATGCCTGTGGACATGATGGTCACGTTGCTATGCTTCTTGGTGCGGCCAAGTTGCTTCAAGGTCGTCTTGACGAATTACAGGTTTGTTCTTTTTCTCTCAATGTACCTGGTTTGTAATCTTCCACCAGCAGAAGTTTGAGCTTTTGTTCCTATAGTTATATGGGGGATGTGTTGTCGTTTTGTATCAATAAATGCGCAAGATCAATCACCTACAAGGGAGTGCAGTTTCGCTTAAAATTAAAGGTAGCGGGCAACATGCTCCGATATCTCATGTTAGAAGATAGAGAGATATTTAGGATATTTTCTAACATCTCATAGGTACCTGACTATTACGCTGAGATATTTTTCAGTGCTAACATTCACGACAGTTTTTGACTCACTTGTTCTCTCCAGTTGCTGGACTTAAGTCTGAGTCTTTGACTAACACTTGGAATTGATCTGGACACTACAGTACTGCCACTCGCTTTACAGTACAGGTTTGCAGTAGTGAGTTAAAGATGTTTAAAACTAGAATGCGCTTTACACTGTGACTGCTTTGTGTGCTCTGCAAAATGCTGTTAAGCATTGGCGTGTAATAGAAGCTTTGAATTGTCCTCCATGAGTTAGAATTTTACATGATCGGCAAATTGTTCTTTATATTAAACTCTAACAACATAGGATTGACAGACAGAACCTTTGCATGTGCACGTGTGCGAGACTTCCCTGGAGAGGAAACCTATACCTTTCATTTTCTAGGGAATGTTTAATCTCTTTGGCAGATACACTGCCTTATTACCTGGAAAATTCTTTTCTTTCTGTTCAATTTTTTCTTTCTGTGTACACTGCCTGTCTTCCCTTGTCTTAGACCTGATGAGTAGATCAATTTTTTACCAGGGGACGGTTGTTCTTGTTTTTCAACCAGCTGAGGAAGGAGGCGGAGGAGCAAAGAAAATGATAGATGATGGAGCACTGGAAAATGTTGATGCCATCTTCGGACTGCACCTTTCTGTCAAATTCCCTATTGGTGCAGTGGCAACCAGGCCTGGTCCTATTTTGGCTGCATGTGGTTTCTTTGAGGCAGTAATAAGCGGAAAGGGAGGTCATGCAGCGATTCCGCAGCACACAATAGATCCAGTTGTAGCGGCATCCAATGTAATTATTAGTCTGCAGCATCTCATTTCACGTGAAGCCGATCCACTGGATTCGCAGGTTCTCTCTCTCTCTCTCTGTGCAACAGAAAATTCTTTGCATGAGCTAATGGAGTTGTGAAATCATTTAATGGACGTTCTAATAATGATTTATGGAATAAATCTCTTCTTATGATTCAAGATTGATGGGATTTAGCTCGTCTGATCCTCATTGGCGGGGTTGTGACTGAATTACCAGCCACCCAATCAGCATTTCAAATCTTAAGTGAATATGTGCAGGTGGTTACGGTGGCTAAGATTGAAGGAGGCGGTGCGTTCAATGTGATTCCCGATTCTGTGACTATAGGTGGTACATTCAGGGTGTTTTCAATGGATGGCTTAATCCAACTTAAACAAAGAATCGAAGAGGTTAGATCCATCTGGTTTGCCTTATCTTCATCTCCACTCAACTCGATGCCCTGTTGCTCTTTCATCTTCTGATTTATCCCCCCGTCTCAAAGTTATGTCTTCCTTTACCGTTTGAAAACTTAGGGTCTACAGAGAATTCTTAAATCTTTGATAGCGTAATACCGCAAGTTACAATTCTATTCTATTTAAACATATGCAACAGGTCATTATGAGACAAGCAAGTGTACAGAGGTGCAACGCGACGGTCTCATTCAGTGTTAAGCCCTTCTACCCACCAACGGCTAATGACAAAGCTTTGCACGAGCACTTCAAGAACATCGCATGGGATATGCTGGGACCAGACAAGATTCTAGGGATGGAACCCCTGATGGGTTCAGAGGACTTCTCGTTCTATACTGAGGTGATCCCAGGTTATTTCTACTATGTCGGGATGAAGGACGAGAGCCTAGGGAAGATGGAATCTGGGCACTCCCCACACTACAGACTTAACGAAGACTCGCTTTCATATGGAGCGGCACTTCATGCGGCACTAGCGACGCGGTACATCCTAGAGAACCAACAAAAGTCGGACGCAGCAAAAGAAAGTTCTCATGACGAATTGTAAGGTGCTCGTGCTTTCTTGATTTGAACTTGTTTTAAGCTTCTGAAAACTTAGACTGCCAGCAACCATATGGAGATTTATTGCCTGGAAAAGGGTAAAAAGAAACAACTTTTTGGAGCTGGATGTATATATATGGCATTGCTGATTACTGAAAGCCTGTAAGCCGAGGTTAGACATAGCAGGGGTGACTGTCTCGTCAGAGCGAACCTCAGCTCAGCCTCACTTACTGGAACTTTCGCTTCGGGCAATAAAGATGAATCTCATGTAACAGTAGTAAAATCCGGTCACCTTAAGCTTCATTCGATCGATCTCAATCAATAAGTACTTAGTATCAACGCTCACAATCGCACCTTTTTTCTTTTTTACTTTTGGTTGTGTTTCGGCATCGCACGAAGACAAGACGTCCTTGCCGCCACCGTCCGAGATTGGACGTCCTTGCCGCCACTGTCCGAGATTGGACTGCCTTCCGGTCATGAGGTCTCACCACCGGACAGCCATGCATTTACATGATTGAGGTCGTTTAGGACACAAGAACTCGAGAGGTCCGTCCAACTGCGAATATTTCCCAAAGAGAGGGTGTACTCATACAGAGTCCCAGTAGCCGGAAAGATGTAATTGCAATTCCTTTTCGCCAAATTGTGCACGACAAAACAACCTCAACCAGCATCCCAAATAAACTTCAAAAAACTAAAAAATTCAGCCCTCCGGCATGCTTAGATTCCACATGCTGGCATACGACATTCCCAACACCAACCTAACAAGCAACGCTTGCCAGCTCCCACCGCCGTGGCCGTCGTCGTCCGGATACATCCAAAAAAGTTGAGAAGCCATCTCAGGGTAAGCCTAATGATTCATCATGCATTCTTCAATTTGCGCATGGTAAGCTTAATACCTACTAGTTTAGCTTACACCTGGGTCGAGTGCCAGACACCACATAACCCAATAGACTTCACCTTCTTCAATTCATAATGAAACTCATGAGTTTTACCAGACACCAGTCATTACCAAGGGCGAATCGGCATTCGGCATCCCCAAGACATCCCAATGCTTTCTAGCACACCCATCTTCCTCCACATACATAAATCTTGCGGAACCAGAACAACCAATCGAAACACCGACACCGCACGTCGCGCGCAATTCAATTCAAGTAAAAGTAACCATCAAAAAGCATATGAAGAAAAGCTCCAGCAATCCAAAATCAAACAAACTTGATAACCAGCTGGGAAACAAAAACTACCATTATCTATTAGCTAAGTGGGTAGGCAAAACCTCAACATGATCCAGTATCTTTCAAGTCCCAAAATTCAAAAGCATAACACAATCCAATGAAGAAACGAAAAACCCAAAAAAAAAAAACCCATCTTTTTTGCAGAGACCTACACAGCTCCTCTCTCTTCCTTTCGGGCTCCAATGAAGCCGCCTCACTTCTCGGACGAGTTGGGGCCCCTCTTCTTCCCAAAGCCAACAACTGCACAGCACCAAGATTCGACAAAGTCAGGAATCAGTATTCGATCCACCAAGCATCAAGAAAAAAACGCAATCAGAAAAGATCAATCGGGGACGGGAGAGGGTCGTGGTCGTAATTACCGGCGGTGACGAAGCGGCGGTTGTACTGCATCCGCTTGTGGGCACGGCCGCGGGGCTTCTTCTTCTTGTCCTGCTTCGCCACCTTCGGGGTCTGGCCCCTCACCTTACCGGCGCGAGCCAGGGATCCGTGGACCTTACCTGCCAAGAACACCAAAGCACAAACTCAAAAATCACCATCGTGTCCTCCGCCATCGAAAACCCCTCCGAAGACAAGGCTGAAAATTCGATTGCTTACCCATGGAGAAGTTTCAGAGAGAGAGAGAGAGAGAGCTTTCTGCCGGCGTCGTCGGGTCCGCTGTTCGTGTGCTGGAGAAGGAGGAGACGAAATTAGGGTTTTGGATTTTATATGCGGGTCGCGTGGAGGACGGAGAGAATGAGTTGGGCCTGAAAGCGCAGGACGAGGACATCCTTGATGGGCCTCGCAGGCCCATTTAATGGACTACTGAGCGGATTTTATTTTTATTTTTATTTTTTATTTTTTTGGCATAAGAGACAGATTAGGTATTCTCGAAACGTTTTGTCAATTTATAATTGCGCGAGAGTACTCCCCATGTCCTTCTTATAAAAAATACTTGTATGAGGATGTGATATTTCTAGGCGAATGACGTGATTGGAGTTTATTTGGAAGAAATGTAATGGATCGTCCTTTTGGTAGTTAGTGTTCTTTATAAAGGAGAAATGCATATGAGTCCATCAACTCTAAAAGCCAGAGCATCTTGATAAAAAAACGGAGGATTAGAAATAAAATGAAGTCGCGTCTAAATTAGGACTAAAACATAGAGAAAAAAGATTAGCAAAAGCATGAGCTTTCTACCCATGAATGCTTTAGATTCCAAGGATCCAACCATAATGATGTTTGCAGAGTCCAAAAGTGAGGATGCTAAAGGAAATCAATAACATAGATAATTCGAGCTGCAAGCAGAATAAATTCGAGCTGCAAGCAGAATAAATCGAACTAAGAACTGAAGATTGTTGTACAGTAACACAATTTCATTGTTCGGAACAATTTTTATTCCAAAAATAGGTTTAAAATAAAAATCAAAACTTTTTATTTCAAAAACAAAAGTGAGAAATAAAAACATTTATTATCGCTTGCTCTCGCTATTACTCGATTGTCCACTTGTCAACGCCCATGGTTGGCTGTCTTCTACTGCCACTTGAGTGGGAGAATTTTTTTGTGTTATTATTAAAATAATTTTTTTCCAAGAACAGAAATTTTTATTGTTATTAAATGTATATTTTTACTTAGAAATTCATATGAGGAATAGAAATTGATTTCTAGAACAAAGCCAAGCTTACGAGAAATGGGCTTTAGTAGAATCTAGTTTTAGGAAAAGCAAGCAAGTTCAATTTGCGGTTCTTTGCTAAACGGGCACCTTTCCCTTTTCCTCTGCTTGTTCGGTTTATCTCATGCGTATTCTTGTTTTGCTTATGCACATGAAGCGACTTCATTTTTTGGTCGGTACATTAAGGCAAGTTAAGATGAATGTTTCTTGTTACTGCCTATCGTTTCGCAGTTTTAACATCAGAAGCTCAGCGTCCAAATGCATCTTTTCAAAATAAAGCACAAGCATCGCCAACCGCAGCAGTGATTATCCAGATAAGTAACGTGAAATCTTTGCAGAAATTAGCCATATCGAAGAGCCCCACTTTATCATTCTCCGTTTACTCATGGCATGAGGCTCCTGAAGTCTTCTTATAAGAGCGATATACTTCTCATTCAACTGCTGGAAAAGCATCAGACCCAACAAAACTTGGTGCTAAGAAGTCCTATAAGCAAGTACATCATCTTTGGAAGAATAAGTATCAAACTTCCTACAAGCGTCAGATACATGACAGAGCTTTCAGATTCAACCAATGAGTTGCACAATCCCCACTGACAATTCAATGTTTGTTCCCAGAAAATTGTTCTTTCATTGCCGTCGTATCTGAGAATTCAAGCGAGGCCCGTGAAAGCAAAAGAGTCAAAGAAGCAGAACTAGAAAATTCATTCGACAAGGTTCCAAAAGAACAGTCAAGCAACTAATATGTGTGTCCCATAAGCTCAGATGATAAAGAAAATGCTCGACAAAACCGATATGCAAACACAATGCGGGGATCAATACAATCAACTGTAGCAAAAAAATAAACTACTCATCATCATCCTCGATGATCTTGGTACCCAACCCCTTGATCCCCTCCGCTGGGATCTCGGCGACGGTGACGAGAGAGTAGAGCTCTTCCTTGGCGTCTTCGTCCTCGTTCCTCTTGCGAGCAATGCGGACCCTGATCCTCCTTGGAACGCTCCGGATCCCCCTGCTCCATATGTGCTTGTTCAGCTTCACATCAACTCTGACATCCGTGGTTCCCATGGCTTTCTGGGCAAACTTCCTGATCTCCTTTATGGCCTTGGGAGCTTTCTTCTTAAAGGTGCTGTTACCCAAAAACAAAGGGAGAACCTTTAAGACACATTCTCAGAGGCGGAACATAACTTGCCACAATCGCATTACCAATCAACAAATTCAACCATTTGCTGCCTTCTTTGTTCCTAGTAACTCTCAAAGCCGAACAGAACTTACGAATCGACATTTCATGTAGGAACTGAGATTTCAGGAGGTTTCACTCCTCAAGGATACTAAAGGGTGCACTGATGCTTCTTATCCAAGGAAAAACAAGACTGTACTCACACTACAAGATCTATACCAATTAGACATGCCGACCAACCAAGAGAGCCAAAAACAGGAAACATATATTGCAAGATGAAATCTCAAACTGCTTTAATTAGATGATCGCTGTTCCTAAGCAAATGAAAACGCGCTTCATATGGTACGCGATTTCACTGAATTAGGCTCCTGATCATTCCAGAAAAATACGTTCTCATCAGCAGAGCCACATCTTCTACACACTTAAACGAGGAACAACTACTGCAAATCACCCGGAAAAACAACAAACGCTCCAACTTGAAAAACCCGCCATCCATCAGCTTCGGCCCCTTTCTATACATACTAAAAATCCTATCTTTTCGAGCAATTCACGGAGCAGCAAAAAAGCGAAACCAGGGAGATTGAAAAAAGAAGGGGGATTTTTTTTTACCAGCTATGGAGGCGCTTGTGGAGGTTGATGGTGTACTCCCTGGTGACCACCTCCTCTTTCCTCCCCGACGACTTCTCCACCATCCTGAACGGCTCTCCTCGATTCGATTCGTCCGCCTGTTCATTCGACCCACCCAAAGAAATTCAGAAATCCGTTCTCAAAACCCGATTCCGAATTGGTAAATTTCAGGCACTACTCGCGAAAAAGAATCGAACGCGTGAAACTATAGCTAGCAAACAATTCGGTTCAGTTCGAGCTCTGAGCAAAGCCAGAGATGGCGGAGACGTAGAGAGAGACCTTGTCTTTCAAGTTTCCTCTGCTCCTAAGCAACCAGAAGCAGAGAGAGAGAGAGAGAGAAGCTCTTACGGCGCGACTGAGCAGAGGGCGAAGCGAAGGCGACGGTGAGATTGGGAAGACGCGGAATGAGAGAGGTGCGGGAAGGCAGAATAAAAACCCTAGTGGCATTCCGTAATAAACTCACCAGAGCATGCCCCTTTCTGTAAATGCATTTCAGCTTAATTTAGAGCCGATATAATTTTTCCCTATAGTGCTCTTAAGTGTTATCGAGTGCCCTCCTTACGGTTGTTAATTAAGCATACCTAATTGGAAATGTTAAAATTTTCAAAATACCGATTAGGCATAATAGGAGAACTGTAAAATAATTTTGATTAGTTGCTTAAATTGATCGGAAGATTGCATTTTTTATTTATTTATAAGTTGAGGAAGATTTTGATATCGGGGAAGAGCATGTTGATGAAGGAAGGCTCATGGGTGAAGATGTCCAGATTGTCGGAGAAGTGGAAGTCGAAGCTTGAGCTGTCCTCCAGTTGGTGTGTAAGGCGTGTCAACCTAACTGTGGGCATTTAACCCACCCTCACTCATTTCAGGCGCGGGAGACTACTATACCTACCTACCCGGTAGTAGTCAAAACCGAAATCTTAACGTGGTGTTTACCTTTACCACCATGAGGCCCCTTAATCCCCTGTCTATCTTTGTCTTCCCGACAGAGAGGGAATAGGAGGACGGCGTGAGGTCTCTCACCCCAGGGCGATTCTCCCGCCTGTTTCTTTCATAAATGAAGGCTTATGGGTGAAGATGTCCAGATTGTTGGAGAAGTGGAAGTCGAAGCTTGAGTTGTCCTCCAATTGGTGTGGTCACCTCATATTGGTTCTGAGCAAAAATGGCAATGTGAATGTTTAATTATTTAGAAAAGTCACATGGAAGTGCACTTATCATTAAAATAATATTACATCGCCATACAATTGAAATTTGATAGTTTTTTT
This sequence comes from Eucalyptus caleyi, assembly GCA_014182885.2. Lineage (NCBI taxonomy): Eukaryota > Viridiplantae > Streptophyta > Magnoliopsida > Myrtales > Myrtaceae > Eucalyptus > Eucalyptus caleyi. The sequence continues at coordinate 56,323,529 of CM024468.2, read as the reverse complement.
TTTTTTTTTTTGGGTTGAATAAATTTGATAATTGAGTAACTAATTAAATGAGAGATTGAAAACTTTACAAATTCCCTAAGGATTTGTTACTGCTTTTGTCCTAATTTGCTAGTAAGTTCCCAAATTCACTTTGACTTATCTATATAGTGTTGGCAAAGGTAACTCCATGGTAGTTTGTTAATAACTTTTGATATAGATTTTTTTTTTTGAATATTTACTTATTATTATTTAGTGGCTTCTTGACGTGTTAGAAAATTTCATATCAGAAATAATTTTCAACATCTCGGTAGCTAGTAACTTGAAAATTTACAACAATTACCCAATGGAATTACCTGTTTTTCTACTTAAATTGATCTTGCAATGCACAATTTTTCAATTAAGGTTGAAATCCTTATAAGCAGAACCTCCGTCAGGATTGCAACTAGCAATTTTGGCCCATGCCATGCGTATTCTTTCTTTTTGTATATGAGAATTTAATTTATACTTGGACATACGAAAATTCGTGTCAAAGTTAAAATATGTTTAGTAATCATTATAAAAGATTAAATGGACCTTACTACGGTCTATGGAACACAAAAGGCCTCATTCCTCAAAACCCACAAGGAAAAATTGCATGGATATTAAGGATCATTGAGGACTAAAGATTAGGTGATTAATTGGGATTCGATGTATAGATCAATTAATCATTTTTATGGCAAGTAGAAAGGTCATTAAATTGATCATTTTTATGGCAAGAAGAAAGGTCGTTAATGATGGATTATTCACACAGCACGTGGCTCAATCAACGCGTAAATCAGAGAGGGATGTGGTCGAGCGATTGTCTGAAGTTTTTACCCTCATACAGCACCGACCCTCTAGTCAAACAACCGGCGAGGCCGATCAACACCGTCGAAGAAACAATCCTAATGCATATGTAAACTTTGTAAAACAGTTTCATCAGATAAATCTAATGATATTCAAAAGCAGCAGACCCGTAGCTGAAGATTGCGTCAATCGTTCGCCGGTACAAATCAATCTCTGGAGAATACGAGCAATTCAGAAATCTAAGTGATTTTTCAGAAGAATTCTTCACTTGTGTCTTGTTCAGAAACGGTAGATATGTTGTTTAATGTTTCTGAGTTCGTAAAACAAGAGCCGATCAGATGAAGTAGGCTCGAAATGTGAGCTTAAAACCGCCCAAGTTCTTTCTATCAGCTAATGTTTCTACCCTTTGTAAAGTTCAACATCTCGAAGTATCACGAGCTGTACCTTAGTGAATGAGCTACGTCCTATGCGGCGTTTAACTTGACAAAAATCTCCTACGAATTCGCAGAGCGGCGTGAGTATCTCCACAAACTCAGAGCCAAGACTGCCATAGCAGCGACACCTGCTAAAATCTGCATGAGAGCAAATTTTCCGCAATTACTGCCTTTAAAAGTAAAGGATAAACTCAAATGAAAGAAAAAAGTGATAAATGATGAGGAGCTTAAACCAATGCAACGCTAGAAAAGGCACTCATGACTATAGTTTGCAAATGCTAAAATATTTTCCAAGCCCTGATTATGATGTTCGTTAAAGTACTTGCAGGACTGAGGACTGGCTGACCGATGGAGAACAGAAGAGGGTCAATCAATGCATGAGAATGATAAGGGCAAATAAGAAGTTCCTAGGATTATTGTTGAAACAATAAATCTCTAGGGTGTAGCTAATTCACAAGTGGCGAGAAATGTCCAGTTAATTGCAACTGACCTTAGCATCTCTAGCGTGTGTGATCCGAGAGAACCCAAATAGTGATTTTAACATCTGGAGGCGAGACCTTTGTGGCAACAAAATCACCACTGTGTACTGCTTCTTACAAGGAAAAGGTATTATTCTTTGTAACGCCGACTGGGCTGTTGATGGAGCAAGAGATTCTCTAACTTTTGAGCGTCCTTCATCTTGAACCTGCGCCAGAAATGCAAAGGATGGGACAAGTCATTAGACATACTGTCAAAGCTGTCCCTCTTGTGCTACAAGATTAAGTAACATCATTATAGTAACATACAACACTTGTCCATGGCATTTGGCGGGTTCTATATACGTACTGTGTTCCTCCACCAAATGATCTAAAACTCAGTTTGGTTATTTTATCATATTATCACAGCCACTTTTCCCCAAAGTTTATTGCACATGGATGTCTCAAAATTCAGTTTGCATGTGAGAGGGTATTTTAGTATTCCACATCACTTATCCACCGGGTATATATAGGCGTGAAGTCTACCTCTACCTAATAATTTAAACTTTTGGGATGGACGTTCTGACAATCATATTATATTAATTGTGTAAAATTTATAGTTGTATATTCACTTTTGAACTTTAATGGAATGGGAAGGAAAAAATTTATATACTGTATACAACAACAGTCTTATTTATGCTCATACTTCTTTACAAATGTATCAAGAAGAACAGTCCAAGCAAGATTGTCCAACTAATTTGCATTAGCTTCCATCATTGAATATTTATGTTCTTTGATTCCTACAAAACCCCAGACCTTTTTTAGAACATTCAAAACGTCAATGAACAGATCCTGCACAGGTTCTGATTTTCACATGGATTTTCATGCCACATAAAATCGTAGTTTAGTGCTACTTGACCAAATGAAACAAATGTGCAGAAACCACACGGTGAGATGAATGATGCAGAATGGAAAAACGCCATAAAAAGGAAGAGGATGACCCCAATAACTCACCTTAAACGAAGTGCCCACATCTCCGGAATAAACTCTTGATTGGTAGCTGTGCAAAATTTTATCTAGCCAGTAATAGTTCTCCTGAAAAAGACAAAAACCAGAAATAGATCAATGGTGAAAATTCATAAGGCTCCAATATACTGATAGATCATTATCATAAAGAATGCAGAATCTCCAAGAAGAATTTCACTTTCACCTGCACTCCATCTTCATGAGCTCTTTGTTCGATCTCCAGAATTGTCAAAACATCCTCTTCTGATGGGCCTTGCTCTTGAAGACGTTGTATTTCATCCAAAGTGAGATCAACCTGTCAAGATACATTGCAAATGAACTAAAATTAAGGCATCAACCTCATAGATCCGGCAAAAGCAAGAAAGAGAATTGAAATGGAAATTACCAGCTTCAAGGAGATTTCTGGATCACAAGAAAAATTAATGCTAATGTCACCACGTACATCACCAGTCCTTGAAGGTCTATTACCGCCAAGAAATACTGTAACCCCAGTGGAATAGATCTGTACATAATGGTAAGAACTAAATGACAGCCACAAGAACAGATGCATAAACAATGTCTGCACAGCAAATACCTGCCCATGCTTGAAACGAAGAACCTGCATTAGCTTTGTTTCAAGAAGTTTGCTCAAAAATCCAATGGAGTGAATCTCCTCCACCTTCATTCACAATATGTTTTATGACCGAAGTACAAACAGAAATTGGTCAGAAAAGCATGGAAACCCTCTTACTCCTTAATGTGTGAAAATATCGATCACAAGGAACCACATACCATTGTTCCATTTTTCAATTCCACAGGAAAGCAGATCTGGACAGAACACTGAGCTTGCACCATGGGACTCCTAACAACTTCTCTATAAGGGTATGTAGAGTATCAGAATCCAGAAAAGATAAATTAAGCTTTTTAGTGTATTAGAATCCAGAACAGGTAAGTTAAGCTTCATCACGAAGAAATTAGAGGAAGCCCATCCACATACTTCACTCCTACTGAAGCATACCAAATCGCTATTCCTTATGAAAAGCAAGAGTTAATGTAAGAAATAAAGGATGTTGAACATAGAGAACTGACTTTGAAGTATTCTTAAAGATATTAAGAGAGAATGGAGTGCAAGGGCACTAGCTAAAACTAGAAGAAAGAAGAATAGCGTGGCCGGTGAGTGGAGATTTGACACAAGTAGCTTATTTCCAGACTCATTTCACAAAGTCCTCAATTCTTCAAATTTGAACAGTTCTCGGAGAAAAGAGATCCTAATCTCCCCCCTTCTTGTTTTGGTGGGAGGGGTGACATGATAACTGAAGAACCCACCTGACAATCTTTGTAGGAGAAGTGACTGGCAAGCCCTTGAGGTCATCACGACTATATCTTAATATTGGCTCAGGAGGCCTAGGAATTCCCCCTACATGAAGAATCAGAACACAATTATCATAAGGCTTTCAAATCTCCAGCAATCAAGTAATCGTAAGCTGGAAAAATTACTTACCAGATATTGCAAGATGAGAGGAACAGCAATTGTAGGACTTATACTGCCAACAATCACAACTGTAAAGGTTGATGGATCCTTAAAACAGCGACTAAAGTATTCACAGGCTCTTCTTGGGTCTACTCTTTTGAGGTCACTTATCTTTATGGGCTGCAGAGAAAATTTTTTGCTCATCTCTGACCTTGGAATAACCATCTTAGAATCAAACTGATAAATAAAACCATGATGCCAGGCATACCCTGAAAAAGTACGAGTTTCCATAATTGAGCTCTCTCACACGGTTTACAAAAGCAGTATAAGGATCCCTGTCTTGAGCACGAACTGCTGCTTCAGCCATCTGCATGACAATTTTGACATCCTCTTCTCCCGGTTCCACACTGGTAGCAAATAGTTGATAAACAAGCTGCCAAATTCAAAATGAAGAATTCAATATTGAATACATGAACAGCAGTGTAACATGTAAAATGCAAATGCAAATTACTGAGTAATATTCAAAGAAACATGATAGCAAATTCCACATGTCGAAATAGGGTATCCTCACTCAAATAAGTTTAAACTCCAGGCAGCTCGCTACTCAGTTAAGAGAATCATATCCTTGCAAGAAACATAGGATGAAAATATGGACATCCTATAGATTCTACATCAGCAGATATCTAAATAGATATAAGGCTGCCCAAGTGACTACATATGATGCAAGCAAGGTATTGGCAACTCTTGCCGATTAGGGTTCTAGAATACTACCAAATCGAAATCATAGAAAGACTTAAAACACCCATCTTGAAATGAATAAGATTACAAGCAGATGCTGCTGTTGAGGGTGCCACATCGTCTTATCTAATATTTGATTCCTAATTCGGTAACCTTTGGTTGTGGTAGGAGAATGCTACAGCTTGTCTGTTCTTGTGACGATATAATACTACAACTTCTAAGACGTCACCTAAAAATGAGAGATACTGTATTTATGAAGACTGTGTATCTACATTTTCTCTGACACTAGTGGTTGATCTGAATGTAAAGATATAAAAAGATGCATGGGCCCAGTTGCTATAACACTGGAATGCGATTCACTATTTCAGGTTGTGTTTGAGGGATTCTATCCAATATGATAATCTTTCTTCTAGTTTATTGCTTCACAACACTGTTTGACAACTCTGAAGTCTTTCACAAATCTTATTTGGTCCTCCTATCTATCTTTTTCTTTCCTTCCAGGAATTGTTCTTTCTAATTCTTTAAGGAGCCTCAAGAATAATCTAAATATGAATGATTTAAGGAGACAACACAAAAGCTCAAACTAACCAGTCAATTTGGAATGCAATTCGAGATTTTCCTTGGGATGTATCAGAAAGGAATTGGAATGGACAGAATTAGAGAAAGAAAGACCCGTTGGTAATGATTGGAAGATTGTAAAATTGGAAGAACAATGGACTTTTTTGGTTAGACGCGTGGCATTGGCTAAGCATTTTTGTCTCAGTTGCCACGCACTATACAAATACATAGAGATCTTTGTGGGAGTGGGCCCATAGCATTCTATGCTACCAGAACAATGGCATGATGCAGATCTATGGTGTTGACAGGATATAATCAAAATGACAATTTTATAAAGTGATGGAGTATTCATCATTTATCAATAAACTGGTAATTGCTGTTTTTAACATGCACTTCTCACCGATAGCACCATGTAGGTTTTCACAGCTGAACAATTAAAAAGGAATTAGTACTAGTATACAGTCCAACCCAATTAATTTAGATGGATGTGAGAGAGAGAGACAGAGAGAGACAGAGACAGAGACAGAGAGAGGGAGAGGGAAGGGGGTGGGGGGAGAGAGAGAGAGATGTCAAGGAAAGTATGAGGAACACGGTTTAACAATGCAATGGAAATGAGATAAGCATACTAAAGAGATGGATTGAGGTTAGAAGGATGTATCTCTTCTTGCAGTCTAGCCAAGCCTATGCTATTTAAATAATCAACAGAAAAAAGAATGGACAAATTAAGAACTACAGTTGATCCTTTGGAAGACATGAATATGCAATTACTATATGTAACAATGACATGACTGGATTATTCAGTCCTGACAATAGAATTACTAAGTCAAACCTGCAGGGCAGTTTCCAGGTCTGAAGGAGAGCAATCCCCAGAAAAAGACCTCATATAAGCTCCAATTTTTGTACCAACTTCAGCTCTCTTACCAGCAAGCATATCCATTAGTACAGAAGGTCTATAGCCATACACACCAATTTCTCCAGCAATTGTTGATCCCATAGAGCATGAAAAATATTCATTCTCCGATACTTCAGATAGACCCCCATATGAAAAACCAGTAAACAGGACCTATAGTGCAGAACTATCAATGCATTAGATAAGGAGAGAAAAGGGGGGGGGGATGCAGAAAACAAAAAATCTGATGATATCTGCAAAATCTCTCATCATACATGATACCATGGTATGTATCAGAAATATGAAAAAGAGAGAGGGAGAGAGATCCTCATTACACTTGATAATTAGATTTGTTAGCTAGGAGTTAACATTTGATATGTTTGCTCCATCAGATAACCCTTTGCACAGCCAACAAATCAGTTAGTTCTTTCATCTAAGCAAACAATGAACCAGTTATCACCAACATGACATTATTTAATGCACATAAGTTCACCAGCATAATATAATTCAATGAGGAGGTTCATAAAGTAGGAACTAAAGCTTTTGATAATTTTCAACCTAAGACAGAAATCAACTTCCTCTAGCTTCCTGGAAAGCCAAATATTAGTACTTATTCCAAGAAAATGAAAACAAGTGAGCACTGGCACCTTCAAATTCAACTAGACTTTTTTTGGTCATGATCAATAGATTCTAGAGCTGAGAATCCTGCAGCAACAAAGGCTTAAGAAGATCTTTGAAAATTGCTTGACCTCCAGGACACAGAGAAGGTTGGACTACTTACAACTAGCTTTCTCCAAAGTAAATGATTTTGAGTTGATCAAGCAACAGAAAAACCTATAGCTGAACAATGAAAACCAACTAGAAGTAAAATGATGTGAAGATGTATGTCAAGTATGCACTTGTTCACACATATGATGACATGCTATATGCATGTGGTGTTATGATAACTCCTTTCTCCAGCCAAAGCCTATTTTCATCAGTTCTGGTAGAAAAGAAATTCTTAGGTGCCAGACACACATCTTTCCAAGAGCCAAAAGGTACTCACATTTTATCTCAAGGCCCAAATCTATATTAGGATTATAACCTTTAAATATTTTGACTGCTCTACAACTTAGCAGATAATACATGCATGCGCAGGGATTTAAGATAGCAGGACTGGTGAAATCCATATTTTCTTTCTCTCTCTGCCACTAATGGCCCCTTCCTTGCAAGGAAGCATGCATAATCTGATGAATGTCATTCATAGATTATGAAAATGATGGCTATTCAGAACAATATCATAACATTCAGGATGCACTACCTGGAGATAGTATATGTAAAGTACTCACAATCAGGAGTTAACAATGCACAGAAGGCCAGACTTTACCTGGTCATCAAGGAAGTCAGTGCATTTATAACATACTCTCATCCCATTGGATAGGATCAATTCAGTGGCTCCAATGTTTGAGTATTCAAGCTGCTGGGTAATATAGCTGAAAAGGACATCCTTACAAGGTTAAAGTTTGAATGTCAAGTTCAAATGCAAATGTGTCTGAAAGAATTGTCCAGCCAGATTGATTGAATAGCTAGTTGAGAGAACGTGCTTGGCTATAAAGTTGACAGAAGAATAAGAAGTTCGAAGAATTACAAAATCATTCTTAGGTAGTTTAACCCTGTTACAGAATCTGCATGATGCTTTTGCAGCAACATCAGCACTTTTCAAGATTCATAATAGTCAATCACAATGTTGTCTGTACAAATCACCCTTTGAGGGGTTTCCATGTTGTTAGAAGTGGAACTCTAGGAAGATATTAATCTACAGAATACAGTTCATTTGATACAAAAGGGAAATCACAATGGAGGTTTGAGGAGCAGTTAAATGATGTGTATAACTCGTTAAGAACCTTAGTTGTTAATTATATCTTGATTGGCTGAGGACCATGGTGGAAATGGAAATAATCACAATAACTGTAACCTGACAAGTTCAATACCCAAATACTTTGACAGACACTAGTTAAGTTTTATACCACAAATCATGAGCTAGGCTTGAGACATGCAATTATAAGATAGCTGACAGTGATATCCCTAGATGTTCCATGAGTGATTTGCTGACCTCTAGTTTTATAGCACGACCATCTCAAAACCAGCAAGAAGATCTCCACAAGCAGAATTATGAATATTTGAGGAATTCCTTTGAATCTTAATTCACATGTTCATTAAGCAACTCAGATGAAACTACATTTGGGAGAGTAAAATCCAAAACTACCATTCACCTAGAAGAGAGTAAACAATAACTATACAGAATGAGATAGGAACATGGTTGGAGGATATGCATCAATTAGATGTAGAAAAGTTATGATTTTAATACATCCAAAGGCAAGTACAGGTACAAGAAGAGACTCTTGGCTGAACTTTACCCTGGATTTGGCTTCAGGGGGACAATCTCTTCCGGAATAAGTTCTTCATCCCATGGTGGAATTTGTTTTTCCTCCTCTAGAAAATTGACCTTCAGTACAACACTTCTAAAATCATCCACCTTTGCAGATACTTGAGGCTCAATGGCCTTAATGACACAGCTGCTTGAGGTAACCAGCTTCTCCGCATATTTTGATACATCTAATGATGAAATATCTACAAGTACAAAAGGACTTAGTCAATGCTCACAACCTCTATTTTCTTTGGTCTGGAAAAGCACTAAACTACATTATATGGTTATGATTACTCACAGGGTAAGATAGTTTTCTGGAGTTGTGCCTCATATTCAATACCAATTACAGGCTCACCACGCAAAAAATGCTGCAGGTTTATATGTAAAAATTAATCATTTTTAACACCAACAAATATAAATAATGACGTTATCAAGATTATAGATCATGGAAATACTTGAATCAATTCATCTCGCAGGCTGGTTGATTGCATTTGATCACGCTCCAGATAAGCAGATTCTATCTCTGATAATAGCAAAGCTCGAACAATAGATATTTCGTGTTCTGAAAAACCATGGATCCTCACCCTTGCCACCTGAAACATAATTGTGGTTGAAGAACGATAAACAGCAAAGAAGTTTATTAACCTAAGAGAAAATTGACCTCCGTGAGCATTGATTCTAGAGCCTCCATGGTCCCTCCTTCTTTGCACGATGCTGTTATCACATAGGCCTTTAGTGGATGAACTAAGACATCTGAATCAGCTGAACATGAGAAATAGGGCGGATCATTCCTCCGAGATTGCTTGAAAAATCTTTGGTTTAGGGCATGAAGGAACACAGATTCTGTGAGCAAGTCTTTGTAGTCCTTCACGGTTTTTAAATCATTGGCTGGCATTTTGTAGCTGATCATTACGACACTCTGCACCAGTACACATCAAGCTTATGGAGTCATGAAGAAACACTTCCAGTATAACAAACAAAGGCTCATATCATGTACAAAAGAGAAAATTAAGCACACACTCACCCCAGCAGCTTCACGTTCAACAAAATATGAAAATCGAGGTTCGTCATGAGATGGAACTGAATAGGTAGGAATGGGTTGGAGGTCAGGCACTGCACCTTTCTGCCCAAAATGAGTCTTTATCATATCAACTACACTCTGTAATGGAGAAGAAGAGCTTTAGAAATCAAGGAAATATGGTAACTAAACATGGTGCTTTGGGATGGAAAGTATATGTATATAATGACACCAAACCTGAGTGTCAGGAAAGTCTCCAACAGCTATAACTGCCATATGACATAACTGGTACCATTTCTGATAAAACTGCTTCACAGTCTCAGCAGAGACAGTTCGAATCACTGCTTCTGTGCCAATAGGTAAGCGCTCTGCATACTGCAATTTCCCAATTCCAATTAGTCACTTTGATGAGAAATCAAAGAAGAAATGTGACTATGAACAGATCTTAGGCTTAGGAAAAGTTTTCACTCATGGCCTATGATGCAACTTTACAGGTAAACTTCAATTTCTCACTAGCCAATATAACTTCCTCTGTAACTTTAAATGCCAACATTTTGGGGAAACTTTCTTTTCCTTTACTTGACCTTTAGAAAATTACAATCACCAGCTGATTTTTCAAATTCTAATCACCTTACAGTCCTACTCTTTCATTGCAGCTTCACTAAAAGACAAGGAAACAGAAAAAAAAAAATCCCAAAGAAGATAGAATGATAAAGGGAAAGAGGATGCCCCACCTCAGAAAGAGGGGATGAAAAAGGCAAAAAGACATGTTATTTTTGTTGAAATGACTTCTACCTGATCGTCTATTAATTTGGCAAGGTAATAGAAGGCTACCACGCACTGAACTCAAAAGTGATGCAAAAACACATCCTTTGTAATTTGCACAAGCATGGCTATGAAAACATCTTTTAATTTGACCATCCTAGAGGCTAAAGCAACAAGACTTCTGTACCATTTTAGAAAGAGCTTAGAAATAAAAGAAATACATTCTTCAAACAAAACTCTCTTTGGACGCGGTAAAAAATTGCAGCATAGCAAATAGTCACTGAAATATCAGTAAAAGAAAGATAGAAAGCAATGGGAATATGCCTTTTTTTATTTTTTTTTTTAACTTGGAAATACCTTTGAACCTTCCATCAACAAAAGCCAATGAGCATCCTGCATTCTTCCAGTTGCATTCCTGTTACTTCTGTATTCTTCTAAGACAGCTCCTCGTTCTTTTTCCAGATCGTCTTTTGAGACCCGAACCTGAAGTCCACAATTATTAATGCTGAACACATCAAGAGAGCCAATAACTATCAAACTGCCAAGTTTTGTTGGTACCTCAGAGCTGAACTCTGCCAATATAGAGATAGCCTGAGACAGTAGCTCAGGCTTGTCAACAGGAACAAACAACTCATATATGGTCTGATCAGAAGATGTTACAGCATTTTGACAAGCACCAAATTCTGCTCCGATACTCTCTAGGAATTTCACGATATCATGATTGGTATATCTGTTAGTAGCACTGAAAGCAAGGTGCTCAATTATGTGAGCAACTCCAAGCTCATCATCCTCTTCCAAGACTGAGCTGCCGCAAACACAATAGGTTATCCTCTTTGTCAAACCAGCAAGATGTTTTACCATAGAAATAAGCAACGCACAAAGTGTAACTAATAGCTAGATAAAAGATGGCCCCCCGTTGTTTCTCTTTAGCTAAGAACCGAGAATGGCAATGAAGGTGGAATCCTAGACTGTCATCAGGTTCTGTAATGTGCATAAACAAAGAACGCCGATAGTAATAGGGGTCCACACCTACCACATGTGCTCCTAGGTATGAAAGACACACAAAGCCACATTGCATGTGATCTCCATGCCAACTACTTGATATAATTGCGTGACAATCGGGCTTAAAGACATATCACCTCAACCACAAGGTATTCAGGCATTGGTTTTGGTCTGAGTTTTGACTTGTACACCAGACGACATGTACCAACACTTCATATAAGACTCGGATGGATCAGTCACGAGTTTGGATTGCTCGTCCATGCAAATATGTTAATGACCCGACCTCACTAGCACAAGCCCGAGAAAAGCATCTCCTCACAGGAGAGTGACAGTTTCATCCACTATCATTGCAGACACATCTTCCAAAAGTAGCGGCTAATCTCAAACATCCCACCATTTTTCCATTTCTACAAAGTACAGATTCTATTTCCCTCATCACATGATTCTCTTCATCACAAGACGAAATTCGCATCAGCCGGGAAACAGAAAAACCCCTAAAATGCCAAAGCAGTCCTTCAGTCGGCACTACTTCGCAATTTCCATCCTACCTCGCCGTATCTCATTCGCAAACCAATTCCACTACCACATTCCGACAGTTCACTCGGCAACTCGGCGACCTCACTCGACACCTACAATCAAACTCGAATGCAACGCTCGAAGCTCACTCCAGGCTACCAACACACCTTCGATCTCGAGCCTCCCTACCCAATCGACATCGCCTCCTATCATCCGATAACAACAAAAAAAAAAAAAAAAAAAAAAAAACAGAAGCTACTGAGACAGAGAGCGCGAACGAGGTCAGGGCGCTGTTTTGCTCACCCGACTTTGACGACGAGGGCGAGGGCGGCCCTCATTCGGGGCTTGGAATTGGGGCGGACGTAGTAGGCGAGGCCGTTGGGGAGGCGACCGTACGCGGTCCCGAAGGGCTGGTCCCCGAGGGCGTCGGTCATGTCGACGGCCGCCAGCTTCAGCGACCGGAAGCCGTGCTTCCGCCCCAGCTGCTGCGACGTCTCCGCCGGCAGCAAATCCATTCCCTCTCTTCTCTCTCTTCGCTCTTTCTCTCTCTTCTCCGTGTCGCGCGGGGACTGGCGACTCTTCTAGACTGTCGGTGCGGGGAGGAGGAGGCGGATTGGGAGAAAAAACGGAATGGTGTTTTTGCGTGCTGGATTTTGGCATTTTATGGTTTCGCTACTCGAAACGGGCATGGTATGGCCATTGGCCATGATGATGAGTGAGAGAGAGAGAGAACAAACTATTTTTCATTTTCGTTTTTTTTGGGGACTTTTTTTTTTTCCTTCTTTCCTTTTTTTGGTTTTTTTTTTTTTTTTTTACTCTGGAACGATGCATAAATCAAGGAAGCACTAGCGTGGGGCTCACCTCTCACGGCACTCCACTTTAGTCACGCAACGAGGGTGTGGAGTTTTGAAGCCTTCCGAATCAGGTATTAGTAGGTGAAAAAAAACACCAAATTTTATCTACTATAATATATTTATCCTAAACCAACTTTTGTACTATCAAAACCCAAAAAACTTATATCTTTATGTGACACAAAAATTCCAAATTTTTACTTATACGACATAATTTACTTTAAATTTTTTGTGATGCTAAAATTCCCAAAAAAATTTTAAATGTAACGTAAAAAAAGTTTGAAATTTATGTGTGGCATAAAATAAATTTGGGATTTTGGAAGTCACAAAAGAAGTTTTGGATAAATGAATAACGACGGACATGGTTTAGGGTTTTCGGTGGTTTACCCTTTTTAGTCATAACAACAAAAAATAAAGAAGTTACAGAATTTTTAGATAAAGCCATAATTACTTTACGCAGTGTTAATCGAAGTTATGACCTCTTAAAAAACGGACGACTTCTTTACCACCGGGCCGACCGCTTTTGGGTAAGCCATGGTGTAATAAAGACTCGTGTAGAAATTAGTTGATTAATCAGTTTGCGGATCGCGTGACTCCATCGTGGCCATTCCATTGGTGAATTTTGCAAATCGGGTTTGACCTTAAATCTTCCGGTTACTTCCAATAGCTTAGGATACGTCATAAACTTGGATAAATGAGTAATCGTGATCTGAGAATTTCTTCTGTTGACTTTGACTTTCTTTTTCTAATCCCTCCCTGAGAACTTTGTCAATTGCTGACTCCATTACGTTACCTTGACTAACAATCGCTCGTGCAATTTTCATACTAAATCATGAATCTAATAAGCATTTCATCCCCTTCATCTTGATGCATCTGTAAGAATCATGACCCGAGGAAATGATTCGACTAGTCTATCGTCAGTTTCGAAAAACTTCTTGATTAAATCCATCATGTGTACTTTGATGGTGCAGTGATTTGCACGTAATTCAAACGCACATGTCCGTTTCTTGATCCCTAAGCAAGAAAACCGCTTAAGAATCGTCTCCGTTACATGGGTCAATAGTGTTGCACGCTCCACCTTCGTTTGGAAAATAAATTTTTTGCTCGAGGACAATTATAATCTGCTATTTTAACTTCATGTATGCGTTGATTTAGTTGATGGGAATGGTAGGGGAGCATGGACCCTACCGTCTAAGGATTTCTCAAAAGCAAAGGGCACATATTGTCTTCTTCAACCGGGTAAATGTCGGAAGAACTGGTGCTACCGGTCAATAAAAGCGTGGCGTGCGCTTCAGGTATTGTTATGTCCTCCCTCTCATCTGTTAAAACAAATCTGAAACCAAAGACCGACAATTCGATGCCAGTTACAATGGTAAAAGCTTAGGAGATATAAAAACCCAGACACGAGAGAGACAGAGAAGTTGAACCGAGAGACAGGCGCTTGAAAATGCCAGGACCGCGACCGCAGCTCCTTCCCTAACTTACACGAAGGTTATAAAAACAGGAAATGATCTCCTCTAATGAAATTGGACCCAAAACTAGGGATTGAGCATAAGCAAAACTATGCTCTCATGATCTGCAAATCGCAGCCTGCAAGGGTTTCTCAAATCATAAGCTAAAAGGGCAATGCCCACCTCAGTCAATCTACAGGACCTCTGTTAATTCCATTCCAAGGGCTACAACATTTGTATTACATGACCTTTTTTCTGTGATCATTTCCGAGTTACCTTCTCAGCGATCAGCTTGATGTCCTTCAATCTTTCATCGATTAACTGCTGCAGCTGCTCTTCTTGCTTGTTCTGGTTGTCCTCCACTTGGATAACATTAGCTTCACTGCCTGCTTTTGCCCTATGCATGACGAAGGACATCTCTGGATCAAAATCACTCGGTACTTCAATCACTTTCTTTCCGGCAGTCTCAGAGTCTTTTCCTAAAATGTCTGCCCTGACACGGTTTGAAATGACGGAAAAATAATCCTGTATGCTCTTATTGGCGGGATCAAGCCCAAGATAGACTAGAATCTCCCAACATTGAAGAAACTGCTTCTTGTTGATTTTGAAATGCTTCCTGGCATCCTCAACCACACTAGGAGGAGGCAACAACCGAGGGATGTAGGTTTTCTTTGATAGTTTGCCTTGCTTCAACTGAGATACTGTTGAATTTACTGCCTGCTGGACTTTGTCAAAGCTCAGAAGCCGTTGCACATCAATACATGTTCGCAAGTGTTGAAGATTATCCACTGGCTCTTCTATTGTGAAGTCATAAACATCATCAGCTATTGCGACATTGTTAAGCACCTCCAGGAGATAGCGGCCATAGCCTTTGCGCTGGTAAAGTGGTAATACTAGAATCTGACATAGGCAAAAGACCTAGTGAGTAATACAAACTAACTGATCAGATTTACATGCTCTTCTAAAGCACTGAATACTTGTCTTCTTTCTTATAGTTAACCAAGATGACAGCAAACCTGACCAAGCCGCAGTCGCGAACTATCAGGATAGTGATAGAAACGATATACAGCAGCAAAACCAAGAAGCCTATCATGAAAATTGCCTTGCTGATCACTTGTCTTCTGAATAAGAAGATATAGCTCCCAACTTGAATCTGTTACATCAATAGGATTGCTACCTGATTCATAAAAAAAAAAAACATGCTCAGAATCAGAAATTTCTACTGTTGACATATAATGCAACACATGCATTCCGAAATAACCCATGAAAAGTCAATGAATTACCATCTACAAGAAGCAGAACAAGAGGGACCAACCGACTATACAGGTGTCCTGCTGTCATATCGCCCATCAGCATGCGCACAGCCTGACATGCAGGAAGAGTCAATTTTCATGATTCTTAACTCCCTACCATGCAAACAGGGGGAAAAAAAACAAAGGAACACCAAATGCATCCGACAAAGGAAAGATGAAAAGGCAGAGCAGGAGAATGAAAAGCAGGCTCCTCTAAGAAAACTCTGTCAAGTTTATCAGATTGTTAAATGGGCAATATAAAAGTCCAACTCCCTCCCAGGTCCCCAGGAGAGAGAAGGGCACGACAGACATTGACTTTCACAATGTTGACTAACCACCAGCCTACAATGATAAGGCAAAACACACTCGTTTCTTCTTACACCTTACTGACATTCATAGCACAACCAACAGAATCAAATATGAGATTGCTCAGAAGAGGAATTTTGCTTCCTTGACAGGTTCATATGTAACAGGAAAATCTCAATTAGCAACAGTAGGAAATGAACAGATTCATTAGGCAGCTTTTACCTATTAAAAAGCAAAATGAAAGTTAATTGTCATGGTCATCATATTATGCATACACAATAATGTATGAGCAATGGAAATAGAAAATTTCAATGAACATGTGTTGAAACAAAACACATACCTATGTAAAAACTAATAGCATGTGTAATAGTAGTGAGCATCAGGGTTTAGAGAATCAAACCCACCTCAACATCAGAACCAACTTTTAGATTACTAACGGAATCGTTGACATGACCGTCAGAGTGTTTATGCTTTAAAATCTCCCCAGCTGAAACTGTAGACCTGAGAAAAGTTATATTGACAAGAGAACTTAACAGATAACCAAATAAGACACTCAGTAAACCAGAACTGAGAAAAAAGAACTTCTAATCTTCATTCCCCCAACCCAAAAAAATAGACGTACCTGATAAATTGGGTCTCCTTGGAAAAAGTTTGAAGGAAGTCATCTTTATTATCCACGAGAGTTTCACCAAACATATTCTGATTCAAAGATCAACCAATTAGCGGCTGTCAAGGGGAGATTAAAAAAAGATAGTTTGACAAGTAAACTTTGTACCTTAAGAGCAGTGTTCAGATCTGTGATTCCTTTTCCTCCCTTGAAAAAATGAAAACCACAAATACCGCATGTCATCATTAATAAACACAAGGCCAAATTGCAAGAAGAAAGCATGATTATCCCACATGTCTATCAACAACCCAAAAAAGTTCAATGCAGAATCAGATGTAATGCATACTGATCACAATGCAGAATTAGATGGAGTACTTACATCCAATTTGCTCTCAAAGGCAATCTCTGCATATGAATGAAATGATACACAGCTTACCCAGACGGATATCTGCACCGATTGCAATAAGCATTAAATGGAGTCACCTTCCACTATCTAAAACTAAATAATCACAAACACATGAACAAGCCCAAAGAATCATATAAATGCAAATATTCTCCTTGTGAACCAGGAAAGATGATGCTGCAAAATAATAGACCGAAGAATATTTCTCCTTCTCAATATATATACTTATGTCACAGCAGCAGTTAACCAAGATAATCCAAAGCATATTAACTAGAAAACATCACTGCACTTCAAGCACAAAAAGCAACTGCAATGTCCAGGGTCTTCAGTAGCAGATATAGACTATTATTGTCTCACAGCTCATAAGAGGGAGCAGCTTGTCAAGCAACAATCTACTTGACTATGAATGTTGATATAACAAGAAAATCACAGCATGATAGGGCAGAAATGAAACAAAAGTCGAACCCTCTGCAGGCAAAGCAAGTTATCTAGTAAGTGGAAAATAATATGCAGGCAACTTATACATTTTCACACAACATAGAACACACAGTATCGTACATTTAAATTACAATCCCTTACCTTCAATCCTTCGTATCCATAGATTTTTCCATCTTCCTCCTCAAAGAAGTGACTTAAGTCAACTGGATCAAGGCAGAAGCTATCTGGAGCCCCTACTTCTTCTTCCCTGGACACTACAAAACCAGTGACGAAATTACAACTCAAGCACAAATGCAGTCGAGACACATTTCAGACAAAGACGCTCATGATCTAGAAAAAGGAAAAAGCGAGTGACAAACAAAAACAACATAATCTCATGGTTAGCTGAGCCTTTAAACCTAGACACAGTCCTAAACTTAGTAACTATAAGGCATAGGAAAAACCAGGGTACAGCAGGCATCTCAACTACCATGTTAACACAGCGAATATAGTTAGCTCTTGTTCAGCTGTGGTCATGACACAACAGGACACAAAATGGAAAAAACAATGCTGACCTGACTGGAACTAACTACACAAGACCAGCAAGTAGACCTCAACATTTCAGTTAGTCAAACTTAGCTGGGATAGAACTCTGCAACCTGCATATTTTGTCACAAGAAGCCTTTTTTTCTTCGCAGGAAGCCACAGCTACCGCAACTACAGACTAAAGTCAATTAAACCATAAATCTCAATTTCCATATCACCTCCTCCCTTTCCTTTACTTCTTCATATATTTAGTCAATCACGCTATGAAACAACTCGTGAGTCGTGACAAGCTCACTCCACAATAACGCACACAAAAATTTCAACTAACTCGAGCAACCGCCGCCGCCGAAGAAAAAGGCGAAGCGGCGACGACGGGACGCGCGATCTCGCGGAAATACTCCGCCGGAAACTTACCGAGGTACACTTTGAAGCAGCCGTTCGGGTCGATTCCAGCATCTGCGCCATGAAAACGAGGGACGCTGAGCGCGCTAAACAGACGAGAATTTTTTTTTTTTCCGAGGAAATAAACTAGGCCGGGGGAGCCGGGAGGCTACAACAGTAAAACGATTGAGAAATCGAATGGATGAAGCGGCTCGGGGAGAGCCGGCTCAGGAGGTTACCGATGCCGGAGAAGCCGACGCGCCGCCGCTTCTTGGGCTCGGCCGCCGGATCGGGGGCGGTGCTGTGCTTCTGCGCCATCGTTAGGGTTTCTCCGAGCGGGAAATGGGAGGAGGAAAGGCGGGAAATTGCGCGCAGAGAGAGAGAGAGAGGGGAGGAAGAAAAAGGGGGGAGACGTTGCGCGAGCTGCAGCGATATAAAGAAGGAGCCATCGGAGTCACGTGTTCTGCACGTGCGTTGACTAAGAAATTAGGATGAATTAAAAGTTGTTTGAAATTGTGGCAACCGATCGGGCGTTTGGTCTAGTGGTATGATTCTCGCTTTGGGTGCGAGAGGTCCCGAGTTCGATTCTCGGAACGCCCCTTTCTCTTTTTACGAATTTTATTTTATTTGCTTTTTTTCTTTTCCAATTTTTGTGTTTTTTTTTTTCTTTCAATTTTTTTGTGTTTTTCCTTTTTATCAGAATTTCTTGAACTCACTTTGAGTTTGCGCAATCCTGCCATGTCATGCTGTTGATGTATGAGAATTCAGGGTAAAATTTTCGACCAAATTTTGCTTTAGCCAGCACCAGGATCAACACTAAGAACTACCGTTAAAGCTCCATTTTTTGTGGCAATTTATCTGGTATAGAAAGCAGAGTAGATGATATTGATGCTGTATATCTGTCGTCGTCCACAACAATGTTGACCGAGCGAAGTAATGCGTCGAACATGACAATCGATCGGGATTATTGCTCGGAAACCAAACAGCGGGACCAGGTAGTGTAGATTAAAGAAATTGACACGAACGGTCTTTTATTCAATGAACAAGCCTCCCGTGTCGATTGAAAGTACTCAAAGTCATAAACACAACAGCCTCACAGTCTGCATCAGATTACTATTTTGATTCGTGCTGTAAATTTGATCAAAGGGCATCAGTAGATGCGCCTGCAGATTGTCATCCCATCGCCCAGCGTGACCTGAGATATATCAACCCGAGGATCACTTGCTATCATCTCATTGAACTTGATCATGTCCTTCCATGGGATTGCCTTGCTGGGTCGATAGAGGACTGGTTGGACAAGGCAACGGTGCCGCCCCAGAGAGTGTTGTCATACATGATCACGCCCTCGGCCCTCACCAGCCTCAGCAGCCTCATAGTTCTTCAGGTTAGCAAGGTCAGCATCGACAAACGCAAAGTCAAGGTGCCTTCATTCTCTTGCTGACATGAAAAAGATACGCCGGATGAGATTATCAAGAGTCTAACGAGCTCAGAAGATATCATCTTTGTTGCACAAGTGCAAATGAGGATTACTTTACTAGGAAAGTTACACTCACGTTTTCCAATAGTTTATCCAGGATGGGCAAAGCTTGCGATAAGACAGAAGTAGATCTTGTGTTCATCGTCGACCTTCTTGATAAATGGCAATCTGATCTCTTATGCTTCTTGGTCTGCATCGATCACTATGATCTGCAGTGGAAACATTTGAGTAATGTACAGATTAATTCTAGCTTGACAAACACACTTGCAATTTTTTAACTTTTCGCAAGGAAGAGACAGCAGATCTTGCCATCTTGCGGAGTCGTAAGAACCATGAGGAGGAGAGAGTATCCGGTGAAGACGCCTACCTCTATAGCCTTCTCCACGTTGAATAGCTTCAGGAGCAGCGTGATGAATTGAGCCCCGTCCGGTGCAGTACCCAAGGCTACGGAACTTGGGTATGGGTCTTTTGTCGCAAAGTTCTGTTCAGTAATTCCATCTGTAACTGTTGGCGTATGATCATGCATTGGCAAGTTGATTGGTTTGCTATTGGTAGGAAGTTATTAGTGGACAGCAGACGTGAAACTGCCAAATACTAAATGTTATCCCTACTTTGAAGCAACTACATCGAATCTTCAATAAACCTGCATTGAAAAAACTCAATAGTGCTTAAGTCGAGCATATTTGCGTTCTCAGTGCTCTATGTTTTTGCTTGAGTTCTATGTGCACCATTTGGATTCCAATGTTCAATGCTAGCTCAAAGGTTAAATAGCGAGGCATGGGACATTGATTAAGATTGCCTTTTTGAGTTCTTATCTTTGCCTCTTTGTCCTGAGGATATGGGATTTCACCGAACCAAGATTCTTCATCCTGCACTCTTTCCTAAATTTTCGCAGAACATATTCTTGTTTTGAGAAATCGCAGTGAAACTTATATTCTTGAAGTTCCATTTCATACTAGGTAGTCCCAATGGAGAACATAAATGGCCGTAGACTTGTTGAAGCAGGAGATCTTTGTGAAAGGAGAAATGGTATTGTATAATTCTGATGTCTTCAGACTCATATATTTTTCTAAGAAAAAGAATTTACATCCGTTTCAATTTTTTAACAGGGAGAGGAGTTGACCTGAACAGAAATTGGAGTGTAGATTGGGGCAAAAAGGAGAAGGTTTGTCTTATACCATCGTCTGGTTATGTAATTTATATGCTGCAATGGAATGGCTCAACTTCATATCTTTCCTTTCTGTGTTGTTTATCCTAGCTGTTTCTTATCATTGAGATTACATTTAGTAAATTTTCACTGCAGGACATTCTAGCACTTAATATGAACTTCAATGCACGTTCAACCTTTGTTCTCTTGTGAAATGTTCTTCTGATTCTCAAAGTTTCTTTGATTTTAGGATTATGATCCATATGAAGAAAATCCAGGAACTGGTCCTTTTAGTGAGCCAGAATCTCAAATTATGCGGAAACTTGCAACTTCATTCAATCCTCGCATCTGGGTGAATGTGCATTCAGGAATGGAAGTAAGTGTTATCCATTTCCTGCTAATGCTTTTGTTTTCTCACTTTTGCTTATGTAAATAGTTAATGGCTTTGCCTTTATTGTTTGGGATTTGTGTATCGTTAACCGCAGTAGTTGCAATATTAAATTGTGGCAATGTATTTAAAGTGGCGATACAATTCTGTGCAAGAACTGCATTCATTGATTATTTGTAAGTGATGTGCTTAGTTATAGCCGCTTTTAGAATTTTTTTTTCGATCTAAGATGTCTTAGTTTGCCAGGTCTGATGGTGTTTTTACTAGTAATGTTGGCATTTAAGGTACTGATGGACAATTCATTTGCAAATTCCTTCCCCAATGATCTCCTAACTGGATTTTGTTCTTAACCCCACTGTGAAGGAAAATTACAGAAGCCTTTTCCCTGAGTACCCCATTTGAAGATACTTTACTTTCAGCTGAAAATTTGGCAATAATTTTTATTGTTCGATCATTAGATCCATGGTGGGGAATCGTGTGATATTCTTACTCAGGGAAAGTAAAAATGTAGGGTAACAACATTTTACATTGTTTTTTACGTGGAAATTATATGCACATTGTGATGTTGTTCTTGGCTGTGAAGGTCTATTATAATCTTTTTCTTGATTGTGTAGGCTTTGTTTATGCCCTATGACCACAAAAATACAACTCCTCTGGGCTTGCCTTCTACTAGGATGACTTTGTTGCTGAAGGAACTAAATGTTCTTCACTGCCAGAATCGTTGCATGATTGGCTCCGGTGGAGGATCAGTCGGGTTTGTATTACTTAAATTATCAAGTTTATGTAATTGGTATATTTCCCTGTTTAAAGAGACTGAAGTAAAATGATGCCTCTGGAGACCCAGAATCGAAAAAGGAATGCAATGACACCATGGAATCAATAAGGTCCTTTGTTGAGCAATAGTGTTTTAGTTTTGAAGGGATCCTTCTTCTGGATTTCTTTAATCTTATGAGATCTCCCTACTTTGAGTTGGTCCATTTGTAGTCTGTCTTTTTTTTTTTTTTTTTGGTCAAAATTTGTAGTCTGTTGGAGTGAAACTTTTTGCTTCTCGGTTTTTCAAATGTCGCCGTGTCCATACTTTGACATTTTTTTCCTTAAATATTAAGCATCTAAAACTTTCACAATGTATTAGTCTTGACACTAAATTCACATGTAATTCTTTCATAATATTTTTAAGTTAGATAATATTTTAGATATTGGTGAGAAATTAACAAAGTTGTTTTTTGCTTTAGTAAGTCCAAGCAAATATACCTTAAATTTCTAATTGCTTGATGCATCGCCATCTCCATTCAATCTCACCTTTTGTTTATGCTTACATTTGAGTAGATGATGGAAGTACACTAATGTTTTATACCAACTGGATCACTCTTGAAGCTGCAGAAATCGAGATTTTTCGAATGGATATTCTGCCCTAATTGTTCTCCTGCTTGTTCCACAACACTTTGAAAGTGACCAATCACTTAGGTTCAGTTCGTGTTCTCAAATTATAAAGCCAGTCAATACTTCAGTTTTGTTTGGTATCAAGAAACTGATACAAGACTGAACCAAGATTCTTCATCTTGCACTCTTTCCTAAATTAGCCTCAATCTTGATTTTCTGTTAATGTACTGCTGTCTTAAATATTCGGACTTGTTATTTGCGGGGACAATTATACTGATATGTTGCTTTCTGCAGGTACCTTACTTTAGATGAGGCTGACAGATTGGTGGACTTGGGATTTGAAGATGATATAAGGGAGGTGTTCGACCACTTCAAAGCTCAATGTCAAACGCTCCTCTTTTCTGCCACTATGCCTACTAAAATTCAGAATTTTGCAAGAAGTGCTCTGGTGAAGCCTGTCACGGTCAATGTGGGAAGAGCAGGTGCTGCAAATCTTGATGTCATTCAGGAGGTCGAGTATGTCAAACAGGAGGCAAAAATTGTTTACCTTCTTGAGTGCCTTCAGAAAACTCCACCCCCTATCCTTATATTCTGTGAGAACAAGGCCGATGTGGATGACATTCATGAATATCTACTTTTGAAAGGAGTTGAAGCAGTGGCTATTCATGGTGGCAAAGACCAGGAAGAGAGAGAATATGCTATTTCATCGTTTAAGGCGGGCATGAAAGATGTCTTGGTTGCCACAGATGTTGCTTCAAAGGGGTTGGACTTTCCTGACATTCAACATGTGATCAACTATGGCATGCCTGCAGAAATTGAGAACTATCTTTGCCTCTTTGTCCTGAGGTTGCAGATGATACATATGATGCACTTGGAATAAACATGCTTAGGACAAGGATTGCAAATAAAATGGCGAGAGATCATAATATGCCTGAGATTTCATGATTTTGTGTTTCCGACTTTTGTAATTTTGTTTTTAAGTACTCACTTATCAAATTCAATGTGATGAAGTTGAACAATGAACTATATTACTTCATTATTGTGATGTTATGTATGAAAGGGTCTATGTAGAGATCTATAAGATATTCTTCTTTTAGCTAGCTCTTATTGTACAAATTTACTTACGAAATTTTGTTCCAAGTATGCATATGACTATGTTCAGAATGTTTGTCTTCACCCATCATGAACAAAATTAAATTGATGAGCATCTCATTAGAGTAATAATGCAATAATAAGTTTACACTTTATTGAAAAAAAAGGCACGTGAGAAAAATTTGGTACAAAGTTTATTTATAAAATTTTCTTCAAAGTATGCATTTATAACTATGTTCAAAATGTTTGACTTTACTCACCATGAACAAAATTAAATTGATGAGCATTTATGATAATGAGAATTCAAAACCAAGTTTACACTTTATTAAAAAAAAAAAAACAAATAGGAAAATTTTGGTACAAACTTAAAAAAATTTCTTCCAAGTAAGCAAATATGATCAAGTTTAGAATGTTTGTTTTCATTGAATATGAACAAAATTAAATTGATGAACATTTCATGAGAATGATAATTCAATACCAAGTTTACACTTTATTAAAAAAAAAAACAATTGAAAAAAAATTGGAACAGAAATTTTGTACATTACCAAACGTGTTTCTGTTCTTTTTCTATTCCAGAAACAGAAATTTTTTACAGTTACCAAACGTGTTTATGTTCTTTTTCTATTCCAGAAACAAAAATTTTATATAGTTACCAAACGCGTTTTTTGTTCGAAATTGTTCGGAACAAAACACTTTTTTCTATTTCTCGTTTCCTAACAATTTTTAAACAGAAATGCAAACAAACTCACCCTAAGATTCCCACCTACACTGAACATGAACTTAAAAGACACTCTGGTTTTAAGTATATGGACAACGGCTTTCGGTCATTAAATTCTATGGTTACGTCAGATTAGCTCAATTTATCATTGTCTGAAGTGAATGTCTGGCTTTGAAAGCGAGTAATGAACATGTTAATGCACTCTAAGTCGAAGCAAAATCATTTTGAGTAATGGGCGTGGAATAGAATTACTGTGGATGGTTTGCAATGGCATCTCTGAGCTCTTTCAGAATCTCTGCCTCTCTGGGGTGGACACTAGCCGTCAGTACATATTGCCATGACAATTCAACAACTTAGAACATCCTCAAACTGTTAACAGCAACTTCATTCAACAGAAGAAATTGCTGCAAACAGAAATCAAAAAGGGGAGGGGGGGAGGGGAGAGAGAGAGAGAGAGAGAGAGAGAGAGAGAGAGAGAGAGAGAGAGAGAGACTACATTGTACAGTTCATCACTCGGCAACAACCCTGTTAGACCCTGGGAGATTACTTTCGTTAGTTGGTTCCATCACTGCAAAGTCACTAGATCAATAAAAAATGCTGATAAAGCATATGCAAAAGAGAAAATCGTCTAATTCCTGTATGTTTTGTGTAATGAGGAGTATCTGAGGAACTCATAGGCATTACAAGACGACTACATCGATTCTTGCACAATCGTTTGCTGATGGATATAGCTAGGTGATATTCCCGGCTTTGTTGTGAAGAAACGTTTTCAGATTGGATTCTGCTCCTTTGTCCAAATTAAACCATCTGAACCAGAATCATCAATTACTATGCCTAAAAACTAGTGGAACTGCCATTTTTCGTGACACTTTATCCTGTAAAGAAAGCAGAGCAGATGATATAGATGCTAAAGACTTGTCGTCATCCATGCGTCAAATGGAACGACCTACCAGAATTATTCCTAACACTGGGACTAGGTAGCGTAGATTGAATAAATTGACAGGAACAGTCCTTTAGTGAGTGAACAATCTTCCGAAGTTTATTGAAAGTACTCGAAAGGTCATAACACAACAGTCTCACAATTCGTATTAGAAGCTACTGTGCTCCAATCTCAAAAGATTGAGGAACAAGTGCTTATTTTGACGTGTGCCATAAATTTGATCAAAGGGCATCAATAGATGTGCCTGCAGATCGTCATCCTATCACCTAGCGCAACTTAAGATATATCGACCTGAGGATCGCCTGTTATCATCTTGTTGAACTAGATCGTGTCCTTCCATGCAAATTGCCTCATTGGGTGAGCAGAGGACGGGTCGGCCAAAGCCTCGGTGCCTCCCCAGAGGGTGTTGTCATACATGATCACGCCCCCCAGCCTCACCCGCCTCAGCAGCCTCTCGTGATAGTTCTTCAGGTTTGCCCGGTCAGCATCGACCAACGCAAAGTCAAAGCTGCTTTCATTTCTCGCTGACATGCAAAAGTGAAGCCAGGTGAGATTGTTCAGAGTCCAATTAAGCTCAGAAGATACCTTTTTCATCGCACGAGTCCAAATGAGGATTACTTTACTAGAGAAGTTACACTCACATTTTCTAATAATTTATTGAGGACAGGCAAGGCTTGTGATTCGATGAAATCAATCTTGTGCTCAACGTTGGCCTTCTTGATAAACGGCAATCTGATCTCACATACTTCTCAGTCTACATCAGTTGCAATGATCTGCAGTAGAAACATTTGATTTGACCAATACGAAAAAGCAACAGAAAAATGTGCAGATTGATTCCAGCTTGACAAACAGACTTGCAATTTTTTCTTTTTTCTTTCAAGCAAAAGACGACGGACCTTGCCATTGTGCGGAATTGTAAGAGCCGTGAGGAGGAGAGAGTCTCCAGTGAAGACGCCAACCTCTATGGTCTTCTTCGCATTCAATTACTTCAGGAGCAGCACGATGAACTGACCCCCACCGGCGCAGTCGCAAAGGAGGACCTGTTCAGTAAGATTTTCTCCAACACTGAACATACAAACTTAAGAGCGATATGGATATGGACAATC
The DNA here is from genome assembly GCA_014182885.2 of Eucalyptus caleyi. NCBI lineage: Eukaryota > Viridiplantae > Streptophyta > Magnoliopsida > Myrtales > Myrtaceae > Eucalyptus > Eucalyptus caleyi. Next base: position 56,296,965 of record CM024468.2, on the reverse strand, counting down.
TCTTCGATTTTACGATATGGACAACAGCTTTCGATCATGGAATACTATCGTGCACCAGATTTACTCAATTTATCATTGCTGTCACATGAATGTCTGGCTCTGAAAGCGAGTAATAGAATTTGTTCATCCACTCTAGACCGAAGCAAAATAAGAGCGAGCACCGAGCAAGCAGCAGAGACCCGACGAGTGCCTAGGGAGCGCCAAAGTGGAGAGCGAACGAGCCGAGCAAGCACCGGAGCATAGAACGAAGAAGCGAGACCCAGCGAGCACTAGCACCAAGGGAGATAACTCTCCACAGTAGGTCTAGGGCAGCAATTAATGCGTGAAAGCCTATTATTAACGGAAAAATTTTAATTAAGAAAGAGGACTTTCTATGTGAAAAGAATGGTGGCCACATGGAGCTTCTTGATTGGTCGGGAAGCACGCTAACTGGTGGTTCGGTGTTTACTGGGTTTGCCTCATTTGTGGGGGCAAAGAAGAAGAAGAAAGAAATAACAAGACGAGAAGAAAGGTCAAAAAGCAAGTGAAGAGAAAGAGAAGGCTTCGTGTGTGCATTGGCAAGTGAGGAAAGAGAAGAAGAAGGAGAGCTGGACACCTAAAGTGTTAAAACTTAGCACGGATGGACACTTAAGTGCCAAAAGTTACGGATGGACACTTAAGTGTCAAAAGTTATGAAAGTGACACTAGTGTCAAAATATAAGCAAAATGGATCAGTTAAGTACTAACGGCGAGAAAACCCAACCAAAATGCTGATGTGATGATTTTTTGGCGAGACAAGTGCAAAACGATATCATTTTGCATGCTAATGTGGCTAGAAAAGTGCAAAAACGACATCGTTTTGTTGACATTGCTAGAAAAATTAATATAAATATTAATTAAATTAAATTTAAAATTAAATTATTTATTTTAAAAAAGGAGGAGGCGACAGGGAGGGCTCTCCTTTTAAAAAAAAAAAAAATAAATATTTTAATTTAATTAATATTTATATTAAAAAGATAAGACGATGTCATTTTGATTCTTCGTTGCTAACTCAGCTCTCTAGCACGCCACATAGGCGAGCTATATTATTAAAAAAATTGCTATGTAGAATTTCTAACCAACTTTGGTGGACTTAGCACTCAAGTTTCTCATTTTTCCAAAAAAGTGGCACTTGTCACTTTCATAATTTTTCATACTTAAGTGTTCTTGTATTAAATTTTGGCACTGCATGTGCTCTTTTGTTGAAGAAAAAGTGTGCCCAAAAAAGGTGAAGGGTAAAGGAGAGAGGGGCGAGAAAACAGAGAGCTCCCGAAGGTGTTCGTGGAGAAGAGGAAGAAAAAGGGCCACATCTTTGTGGCCCCAATTTGAAGGTCAAACATTAACGAAATTGACTCAAATTTGAGTATGTTGTTCATGAGACCAAGAGTTATAAGTTAATTGGTTTTGTTCGTTGAGAACTACCTCCAAATTTTCCAATTATGTTTAGTGATAACTCTATAAAAATAGAGTTATTTTACTTATTTTAGGCAACAATTAATACAATATCTATAACAAAATATTTGGATTTCCTTTTGATTATTTGAATTTTCTTTGTTTATGCAGAATAATGAGATATGGAGAAGATAAGAAAAATAAGGGCAAAAAAATCATGAATTCAAATCAAGAAACAAAGTGGAAGAAAGATATCAAATCAAAATCCTCTGATTTACTCCATAATTTTATGCACAATTACTTGGAGCTTGGATATATCCTCTAAATGGGAGAACATTGAGAGCCAGAGAGAGCCGCTAGGTTTTTGTTAGATTGTTTTTCACTGTTCTGAGAGTTTTTCAAGTATTTTGAAGAAAAGACAAAAGTTGTGATAGAATTCTTATTATTTGATTCAAGATGTTGGGTTTGATTTATATTTTTATTTCTTATTCTACTGTGTTCTAATTTTCTTTTGTTAGGGCTACGATGTAGCCTAACCATGATGATGTGAATTTCATGATTTTTATGTTTTACAATTGATTTCATATATGTTGGTTATATATTATTGTGCATAATGCTTTTGAGTAAGAATCGGCCACCACTTGAATGATCCGATGTGCATGTTTGAGATTGAGAAGTGATAATATGCAATTGCTCATTATAATACATAACCATGAATTAAACGTGGATAGAAATATACCGCGTTATTTGTGTAGCTTTCGGTGATAAGGTGACCCAAAAGACTCATTGTAAGCCGGGAATATTCATATTTTTTAATGCACTCATGTTTATTTTAATTCACATAGAGATATAGTGGATTAATAAGCTGAGTAGGTTTGCTATACCTAAAGATATGATAGTAAATACGTTAGGAAATTCCGCTACCACATGTTTGATATCGTTCTTGTACCCACAACAATCTGAAATTCATATTTAGTGATTATAGTGAAATCGGATGCTCTAACATATTTATCTAATTGATTTATTGCATTTAGTCTCCAAATTTTATTTTTTAATTTATTCTCAATTATATTTTGATATGTTAGATAAATTTTAGAATTAATCTATTTTAGTATTTAATTAGTTTATTAATCATCGATCTTCGTGACCACCGCATTGAGTGGCGTTGCTGGCTTCGGGCTTTGCAACGGGCTTTTTCCCCTTCACGAAGGGGAGAAGTTCAAATTCCCAGCATGTCGCAGGTGGACTTACCCGCTTCATGGGGATGGTGGGTTTCTCCGTGGGCCCTAGGGTTTGCCTCGCCTACCTGTCTGGCTTTACGGGTTTTCCTAGGTCATAAAAAAAAATAATCGATTTTCGTAGGATGATACTTTTTCTTTTCATTATATTACTTGTTCGACACATTCACTTGCGTTTAAAATTTTACGAATAAGTTTTTGGTGTCGTTGCCGGGATCGTTTGTTTAATACTAATTAATATTGATACCAGATAATTCTAAGTTTAATTTAGCTTTTGTTTTGTTTTATTTTTCAGGGTGTACATCGGTTTATGACACGTAGCCAACAAGGGAAACTTGTTGAGCTTGATCCAGAAATCGAGTGTACATTCAAAAGATGACTGAGAGAATAGAGAAATCATGCTAAGAAGATGATAGATAGTGAGAATGAAAATCCACGTAGACTCTTAAGAGATTATGCTGTGCCAACAGTTCAAGGCACCATATCAAGTATTAAAAGACCTGCAATTCAAGCAAACAACTTTGAGATCAAGCCGTCACTCATTTAGATGCTTCAACAATCAGTGCAATTCAGTAGGCTACCAAGTAATGATCCAAATGCTCACATCGATGCTTTTCTTGAAATTTGTGACACTATTAAATATAATAGAGTTATAGATGATGCTATTAGATTGTGATTATTTCCTTTATCTCTTAGAGATAAAGCTAAGAGTTGGCTTTCTTCTCTTCCCGTAGGATTAATCACTACATGGAATGATATGACTTAGAAATTTCTTTATAAGTTCTTTCCACCTACAAAGTCTGCGAAAATGTGTAATGATATTACTAATTTTATGTAGATGGATAATGAATCATTATATGAAGCATGTGAAAGATTCAAAGAATTTCTTAGGAGATGCCCACATCATGGACTACCCGTATGGATGCAGGTACAAACTTTTTATAATGGCTCTAGTACAAATCTTTGTTCTATGATTGATGCAGCTGCAGGAGGAACTCTAAATAATAAAACACCAAAAGAAGCTCACAATTTATTAGAGGAGATATCGTCCAAAAGTTATCAGTGGCCTAATGAAAGACTACCAATGCGAAAAGCTAGTGGAGTTTATGAAATGGATGCTTTTGCTGCAATTGCTACACAATTTGAAGCACTCAACAAAAAGCTAGATAATATGAGTGTTTTAGCCATGAAAATTCAGACTTTAAGATGTGATTTTTGTGGTGGAGGACATGTTAGCACAGAATGTTAGGTATGTAATACTTTTAAACAATCTAGTGAAAATTCTAATTTTGTTGAAAATTTTAACAGGTCACAAAATACTTCCTACTCCAACACGTACAATTTGGGATGACGCAATCATCCAAAATTTTCATGGAATAATCAGAATGTGTTGAGACCATCGGGATTCAAACAATTAGAAGAGATAAAGTCAAATTTGGAAGATATAGTCACCAAACTTTCTAATACGACTCATGACTTCATCAGAAGCACGGATGTGAGATTTCAAAACCAAGATATTTCGATAAAAAATTTGGAGATGCAAGTGGGTCAGTTAGCAAGTATGATGTTAAGGAGATAACAGGATTCTTTGCCGAGCAACACAAAGAAAAATCTAATTGAAAACATAAAAGCTATTACATTGAGAAGTGGTAAACAAGTGGGAGAAGAAGAGATTTTCAGAGACAAGGAAGATGTGATCAATAAATAATCAAATGAGACAAGCAAGAGTAAACTTTTTCCAAATAATCCCAACCTATATTTGCCACCAATTCCATTCCCCCAGTGACTCCAGCAGCACAAAATAGATAAGCAATTTTCTAAATTTCTTGATGTATTTAAAAAATTACACATTAACATTCCTTTTGCAGATGTTTTAGCGCAAATGCCTAGTTATGCAAAATTTTTGAATGAGATTGTAGCAAACAAAAGGAAACTGGAGGATTATGAGTTTGTGAAGTTAAATGAGAAGTGTTCAGCCATCCTACAAAACAAATTGCCTTCGAAATTAAAAGATCTAGGGAGTTTTACTATTCCTTGCACTATTGGGGATTCTTACTTTGAAAAGGCATTATGTGATTTTGGTGCAAGTATTAATCTGATGCTTTATTCAGTTTTTAAGAAATTAGGATTGGGCGAGGTAAAAGCAACCACAATGGCATTTCAACTGGCTGATCGATAAATTAAATATCCGAGAGGTATCGTGGAAGATGTTTTGGTAAAAGTTGACAAATTTATCTTTCCTACATATTTCATAGTTCTTGACATGGAGGAAGATTTTGAGGTACCACTTATCTTAGGTTGATATTTTCTAGCAACATGAAGAGCTCTTATTGATGTACAACAAGGGAAGTTGATTCTTAGAGTTCAAGATGATCTTGTTTCATTTAATGTTTTTAAAGTAATGAAATATCCATATGATGATAATTCTTGTTTTATAGTTGAGACAGTTGACAAGTTGGTAAATAAGGTTTTTAGGAAAATATTTTTAAAGATCCACTTGAAGCATGTTCGATTCAACCAAGAGACAAAGATATTCAGAATTAGGAGATAAATGAGTATGCAAATTTCATGGAGGCAATTCCACCATATTCAAGGCAAAAGACAATTAAATTTGAGGAGTTGGGACAACACATTACAAAGCCTAAACCATCAATTGAAGAATCTCAAATTCTTGAATTCAAACCCTTACATTCTCATTTGAAATATACTTATTTAGATGGAGTTTATTCTTTACCGGTAATTATATCTTATTCTTTGACAGATTTGATGGAGGAGAAATTGCTCAGAGTATTAACAGAACATAAAGGTGCAATTGGATGGAAAATAACTAATATCAAGGGAATTAGTCATTCAATTTGCACGCACAAAATTTTGATGGAGGAACAATATAAATCCACTATCCAACCTCAGAGGCGTTTGAACCCGAATATGCAATAAGTAGTGAAAGTTGAGGTAATTAAGCTACTTGATGCAGGTATCATCTATTCTATCTCTGATAGTTCTTAGGTAAGTCCTGTACAAGTTGTGCCAAAGAAATATGGTATGACTGTTAAAAAAAACGACAACAATGAATTGATTCCAACTTGAACAGTTACTGGGTGGCGTGTGTATATATGGACTATAGAAAATTGAATGATACCATTAGAAAAAATTACTTTCCTTTACCATTTATTGATCAGATGCTAGAAAGACTTGCAAGGCATGAGTTTTATTGCTTTCTTGATGGATATTCAGGGTATAATCAAATTTCTATTGCACCAGAAGATCAAGAGAAAACTACTTTCACTTGTCACTATGGTACTTTTGCTTTTACAAGAATGCCTTTTGGTCTTTGTAATGCACCAGCTACTTTTCAGAGATGCATGATAGCTATTTTTTCTAATATGGTTGAAAAATATATTGAGATTTTCATGGATGATTTTTCCGTTTTTAGTTTATCATTTGATTCTTGTTTAAAGAATTTGGCTTTGGTCTTACAAAGATGTGAGGAGACTAATATTGTTTTGAATTGAGAGAAGTGTCACTTTATAGTGCAGGAAGGAATAGTGCTCGGGCATAAAATTTCTCAAAACAAAATAGAAGTTGATTGAGCCAAAGTGGAGGTCATTGCAAAATTGCCTCGCCAACATCCGTGAAACTTGTCGAGGATTTTTGGGGCATGTAGGATTTTACGGGCGATTTATAAAAGAGTTATTAAAAATTGCAAAACCTTTTCTAATCTTTTGGAAAAAGATGCTCCTCTTAATTTTTCTAGTTGAATGCATGCAGGCTTTTAACACTTTAAAGGAGAAGTTAATGTCGGTACCAGTTATGACAGCATCAAATTAGGATTTACCTTTTGAACTGATGTGTGATGCTAGCAATTCTGCAATAGGAGTTGTTTTGGGACAAATGAAGAATAAAATTTTTCGGACTATATACTATGCCAGTCGAACCTTGTCAGGTGCACAATTGAATTATTTAACAACATAAAAGGAACTTCTGGCGGTAGTTTTTGCTTTTGATAAATTTTGTTCTTATTTAATTAGCTCAAAAGTTATAGTTTATTCTGACCACTATACTCTTAAGTATTTACTTGAAAAGAAAGAATCAAAACCTCGGTTGATCAGGTGGATTTTATTGTTGCAAGAATTTGATTTGGAAATCAAAGATAAGAAGGTGACTGAAAATCTAATTGCAGATCACTTATCAAGAATTCCAAATTCAAAGGAAGAGATAAGACCAATTTTGGAAGAGTTCTCGATGAGAAATTTTTTCCATCAAGTCCACAAAAATTCCTTGGTATGCTGACTTTGTAAATTATTTAGTAAGTAATGTTCTTCCTCCTGAATTATCATATCAATAGAAGAAAAAAAAATTCTTTTCTGATATTAAAAATTATTTTTGGGAAAAACATTTCTTGTTTAAAGTATGTGCAGACCAGGTCATAAGGAGATATGTTCTAAACGAAGAGAATGCAAACATTCTACATCATTGTTATGATGGAGAGACAAGTGGTCATTTTGGTGCCACCAAAACTACAGCTAAGACTTTATAATTTGGATTTTATTGGTCCACGCTTTTTAAAGATGCATACTCCTATGTAACTTCATGTGATAGGTGTCAGAGAATTGGAAATATTTCAAGAAAAAATGAGATACCTTTAAACAACATTATTATGTGTGAATTATTTGATATTTGGGGTATTGATTTCATGGGTCCATTTACACCTTCTTATGGAAATTTATACATTTTAGTGGCTGTGGAGTATGTGTTTAAGTGGGTAGAAGCTGTAGCATTGCCAACAAATAATGCTAAATGTTTGGTCAAAATCTTGAAGAAAAATATTTTTACCCGATTTGATACTCCTACGGCAATCATAAGTGATAGGGGAACACATTTTTACAACAAACAATTTGAAGCACTTTTGAGTAAGTATGGAGTCACGCATAAGATTGCAACCCTTAATCATCCTCAGACTAGTGGTCAAGTAGAGGCTTGAAATAAGGAATCAAGAGAATTTTAGAAAAAACAGTGAATGCCTTTAGAAAAGATTGGTCATTAAAACTTGATGATGCACTTTGGGCCTATAGGACAGCGTTCAAAACTCCAATTGGGATGTCTCCTTTTAGGCTAGTGTTTGGGAAGGCTTGTCACTTACTAGTGGAATTAGTGCATAAAGCATACTGGGCATTGAAATTTTTGAATTTTGACATGCAGTCTGTAGGTGAAAAAAGATTATTGCAACTGAATTAATTTGAGGAATTTTGCAATAAGGCCTATGAAAATTTTAAGTTGTACAAGGAGCGTACAAAAATATGGCATGACAAGCACATATTCAGAAGAGAGTTCAAAATTGGTCAAAAAGTCTTATTTTATAACTCCCGTCTTAAACTTTTCTAGGAAAGTTGCGGTCTCAATGGTCTGATCCTTTTATGGTTACACATGTATTCCCTTATGGAACAGTTGAAGTTGCGCATGACACTGAGGGCACATTCAAAGTGAACGGTCAACGTTTGAAGCCCTACTTTGAAGAGGTGATTACAGCAAGCAGAATACCACCATTGAATTTCATCCTCCAGAATAGCAACATCTGAGATAGTTTGACTGACAACTATAAAACAAGCGCTTCTTGGGAGGCAACCCAAGTATTTTAATTATGTTTTTTTTTTTTTTTATTGTTAAGTTTATATCTTGCAAAAAAAAAAAGATTAAATTTTTTCTGTTTTATCCAAGTTAATTTTTAGTGATCATCTTTCAAGAGTTTAATTATCAAGGTCATCTATGAACTTATCCTACAACCAGGGGAGTTTTCTTTATCATATTTCTATTTTTCGCATTGAGAACACTGCTTCATTCAAGTTTGGGGGGAGTCAAAATTTTTGGCTAATTTTTTTCTATTATGATTGCATTCCTTGTTGTGAATTTTTGCGATTCTTAGGAAAATTTAAATTTTATTTAAACTTGCAATTGATGTGTGAATTAATTTTAGTTTTGATTATATTGATCCACTTACCGAGCAGTAAAAGTTCTTAATTTTTGAATTGTGTGTAAATCTAGAGAACATTCATGTGAAGTATGTGATTTTCTTAAATTTCACTCAAATCTTAGAATTTGTTTGATTTTCTCTTGAGGCTAAATCCTAAGCTAAATCTAACTGAGAAAATAATTTAGGCAATTTTTGGATCGATTGAGCCTTTCAAGCTAACCCTGTTTATTTATCCCAATCACCCCGTTGAGCCTTAATTATTATTCAATTGTTCATAGGCACCCATATATGTTTAGCCTAGTCATTATCAAATTTTATCATTGTTCTATGCCCTATGAACACACTGATTTTTTTGGGGATAAAAAAATTATTTGAGCTTAATAGAAATTTGGGAGGAAAGATGGAGTATGAAGAAGAAGAAGAAGAAGTGATTGCTACCGTTGCTTGGGGTGTATTAACAAAAAAAAATTTGCTTTTATGGTTCCCTATACAACTTTTAATTGAGTGAGCCTTTTGGATACTCAATGGGTTGGAAATTTTCATGTTATATTAGGAGAGACTTTGGGAGAAACTCCACCATAAATCAATTCAAAAAAAAAAAAAAAAGAGAAGAGAAAAAAAGAGGAATGATGATATATGGTGGTAGAAAAAATTATCTTGAATGAGTGAAATTGGATAGTGATGTTAGCTCTAATTAGATCCTAAAAATCAACGTGTTGATGGGTGATTTGAGCTTAAAAATACTATTATTTCACCTTTAGCCCATCCTTACACTACAAACTGAGAAAAGTCCTATTGAGTTTTGGTTGGATAATTAGCTTACATTAGTGGAGAGATGAATGAAAAACAAACCTATGAGATTTGGTCATAATTGTTGAAAATTTCTTAGAGGTTGCACATCAATGTGAATTTATTTAGATTGCATATAATTCAAAAAAGATGAGGACTCACACACACACTTGGACCACATAGTTATAATTGGTCTTAAATTATAAATCAATTTCAATGCTTGGATGAAATTTGTGTTTTCTTTGAATTGTGAATTTGAGCAATCATAGAAAGATGTCATGGATGAGGTTGTTAGCTTGAGTATGTGTTATGTCTTGATTTTGCTCGAGGACTAGCAAAATGTTAAGTTTGGGGGTTTGATAATTCTATAAAAATATAGTTATTTTACCTATTTTAGGCAACAATTAATGCAATATCTATTAGAAAATATTTGGATTTCCTTCTGATTATTTAAATTTTCCTTGTTTATGCAGAATAATAAGATATGGAGAAGAAAAGGAAAAGAATGGTAAAAAAATTAGAATTCAAATCAAGAAATAGTGGAAAAAGATATCAAATCAAAATCCTCTGATTTACTCCTTGATTTTATGTGCAATTGCTTGGAGCTTGGATATATTCTCTAAATGGGAGAACATTGAGAGCCAGAGAGAATAGCTAGGTTTTTATTAGATCGTTTTTCATTGTTATGAGAGTTTTTCAAGTATTTTGAAGAGAAGACAAAAGTGGTGACAAAATTCTTATTCTTTGATTCAAGATGATAGGTTTGATTTATATTTTTATTTCTTATTCTACTATGTTCTATTTTTTTTTGTTAGGGCTACGATGTAGCCTAATCATGATGATATGAATTTCATGATTTTTATGTTTTACAATTGATTTCACACATGTGAGTTATATATTATTATGCATAATGCTTTTAAGTGACTGACCACCATTTGAATGATCTAATGCATGTTTAAGACTGAGAAGTGATAATATACAATTGCTCATTATAATAGATAACCGTGAATTAAATGTTGATAGAAATATACCGCATTATTTGTATAGCTTTCGGTGATAAGGTGATCCAAAAGACTCATTATAAGCTAGGAATATTTATAATTTTTAATGCACTCATATTTATTTTAATTCACATAGAAATATAATAGATTAATAAGCTAAGTATATTTGCTATACCTAGAGATAGGATAGTAAATAGGTTAGGAAATTTCGCTATCACATGTTTGATATCGTTCTTGTACCCACAACAATATGAAATTCATGTTTAGTGGTTATAGTAAAATTGGATACTTTAACATATTTATCTGATTAATTTATTGCATTTAGTCTCCAAATTTTATTTTTAATTTATTCTCAATTATATTTTGATATATTAAATAAATTTTAGAATTAATCTATTTTAGTATTTAATTAGTTTATTAATTATCGATCTCCGTGGGACGATGCTTTTTCTCATCATTAGATTACTTGTTTGACACGTTCACTTGCGTTTAAAATTTTATGAACATTTAGGGTTTTCTTGCTCCGAATTTGTTTATCTAACTATGTGATGAGAAAATATGGTTGTAATGTTTTTTACCAAAAAAAAAAAAAATATGGTTGTAATGTTAATATTGAGCCTTTAGTATGTGACTAGAGAATAATATTTTGTGTATCATACTATTCTTGGTGATTAGTTGATTTTTTGAGTGGTCCATGGTTTTTCTCGCATTGGGTTTTCTACGTTAAATCATTGATGTGGTTATTTACTTTGTCCATTTATCATTTTGGCATTAGATTTGCATATTGTAAGGTTTTGCTCGTTATTGCTAGGAATTAAAAGAATTTCGATTGCTTTAGTTTCGGGGAAGAAATTGATCTTGGATTGAGTTTAATTTGTGTTGAATTGTGTCCCCGAATTCTCCCCAAAAGTCATATCAGAGCTAGAGTTGAAATTCTAATGTTAAGTGGAAGAAATTAGCGGCACCATGTTTAAGTTAAATGCCTCGAATTATACTATTTGGAAGCTTCGGATGAAAGACATGTAATATTATAAGGATTTGCTTGATCCTATTGAGGGGAATGATACTAAAAGAGATAAGGAAGACAAAGAATATGAGTGAATGAATTGAAAAACAGTTGGATTTATTCAACAATATATTGATGATAGTATGTTTCATCATGTCACTCAAGAAACGAAGGCAAATACTTTGTAGAAGAAATTACAAGATCTTTATGAGAGGAGAACTCCACAAAATAAAGTTTTTCTAATTAACGACTTGTGAATTTGAGATACAAGGAGGAGAGTAGCATGTCAGAACACTTGAGTGAATTTCAAGATGTTGTGAATCAATTGACAAATCTTGAGATTGGCCTTGGTAATAAATTGCACGCGTACTTATTACTTGGTACTCTTCCTAATAATTGGGACATCTTGGTTGTAGCATTAAATAACTTGGCTCCTTATGGTGTGCTTTCTATGAGTATGGTTAAAGAAAACTTGTTCAATGAATAAACAAGAAGAAAATGCTTGAATTATGCTTCTATATCGAATGCTCTTATTATAGAAAATAGGGCGAGAGATCAATCAAAAATATTTCAAAAAAAATGATAACTAGGGCAAGTCAAGAGGAAAGTTGAAATCAAGGCCGAAGAGGAGTGTGAAGTGCTATAATTGTGGTTACATGAGACATTATGCCAAAGAATGCAAGTTACCAAAGAAAGATAAATCCCACGATAGAAATGAAGATTGAAAGAAAGAAGAACAAGAAGTTACCGCGGTGATTGCATCTGATGGTGATATTGTCTTCATATGTGATGATGGTTTTATGAATCTTACATGCTAAGATTCTAGCTGGGTTGTTGATTCCACAACTTCTTTCAAGTCACTTCACGACATTACTACTTTACTTCCAACCATAATGGTGATTTTGGTTGTATTAGGATGGGAAATAATGGTGTTTCCAAGGTCATTAGCATGCGAGATGTTTATTTAGAAATCAATGTTGGATGAAATTTACTTTTGAAAAATGTGAGATATATTTTGGATGTTCGACTTCACTTGATCTTCACAGGTTCCTTAGATGATGATAATTATTGCAATTCCTTCTTTGATGGCAAATGGAAATTGACTAAAAATTTCATGATAGTGGCTGAGGGCAAGAAATATGCTGTCTCTACACCATGCAAGCTAAGTTGATCAGGGAAGAGATAAATATATTAGAGGACTCCTCAATTGACCTATGGAATATGAGACTTGGTCATCTTAGCAAGAAGGGGCTTGACACTCTTGCTAGGAAGAATCATCTACCATTAAAGGAGAGAAATTTGAAGGAATGTACTCACTGCCTAATAGGTAAGCAATATAGATTCTCATTTCATAACTCATCTCCGCACGCAAAGTCAAATGTACTTGATTTAGTTCATATTGATATTTGTTGTATGGATGTTAAAACCCTTGGTGGTGTATTATACTTTATGACGTTTATTGATGACTGCTCTAGAAAAGTGTGACCTATTGTTTTGAGATCTAAATATCACGTGCTTGCGGCTTTCAAGCAATTTCACATCAATATGGAAAGGGAAATTGGGAAGAAGCTTAAATGTGTTTGAGTTGATAATGGTGATGAATATATAGGCCCGTTTGGACATTATTGTAGGGATCATAATATCAAGCTTGAGAAGATTGTTTTGAAGACACCACAATAAAATGGAGTTGCCGAGAGAATGAACCGAATAATAAATGATCGAATTCGGTATATGCTTTCTCATATGAGGTTACTTAAGTTATTTTGGAATGAAGCGAAGAGAACAATAGTGGACTTGATAAATCTTTCTCCATCGGTTCCTCTTAAGGGGGATGTTCTTCAAAGAGTTTGGAGTGGGAAAGATGTTTCCTGTAATCATCTAAAAGTATTCAGTTGTCAAGCATTCGTGCATATTCTAAAAGATGAAAGGTCCAAACTTGCTAACAAGTCTAAACGGTGTATCTTTTTGGATTATGGAAATGAGGAGTTTGGCTACAGCTTATGCTACAGCTTATGGTATCCAATTGCAAAAAAAGTCATTAGATACCAAACCATTAAAGACATCAACAAGCTAGAGAGACCAAAGAGTATGCCTCAACGCTCTGTTTGTTTCAGCCCAAGTCCTCTTGTCGTGGGTGGAGATCATGGGAGAGAAATGCATGGAAAGAGAGCGTACACCAACTGAGTTAATTGACTAAGTCTTACCTCGAGGTTGAATATCTAAAAGAGAGTGTAAACCTTCACAAAGATATCAACCTCATGAGTATATGTTAATCACAATGCAGGAGAGCAAATTTTTTTTGAAAAAACTATGTCATGTGATCAAAAGAATGAATGGCATAAAGCCATGTAAGAGAAGCTTAAAACCTTGCATGAGAACCACACATTTGAATTTGTGAAATTGCCTAAAGATAAGAGAACACTCACAAATCAGTGGGTGTACAAGTTGAAGACGGAAGAAGATAGTCACAACCATGATACAAGGCTAGATTGTTATGAAGGGCTTTTGTCAAAAGAAGGGAATTGACTTTGAAGAGATTTTTTCACCAATTATAAAGATGCCTTCTATTTCACAACCACGATACAATGCTAGATTGTTGTGAAGGGCTTTCGTCAAAAGAAGGGAATTGACTTTGAAGAGATTTTTTCACCAATTATAAAGATGCCTTCTATTCGAGTTGTTCTTGGTTTGATCGCCAGTCTGACTTTAGAAATTGAATAGCTTGATGTAAAGACAGCTATCGCGACCTAAATTTCGGGTGCACCACCTAAAATTAGGCTAATGGACTACTAAGTCTAACTTAGCTCAGGCTCTCTTAAGCCCATACCAATTCGCAACTTAGGTTCAAATAGTTAGCATGCAAAAGAGAGTTGCTACTAATTAGTTTACAGTAGGTCAATTAGACATCTAAGCAAAATAATGGGAGAATTATTTTACTTCTACAAATCAGAGACCTTGGATACGGAGACTTGGTTACATTAGACTTTTCTAATACTCTTTCAGTACCATTTCTTTTTATTTTCGAAAAATGTTTTTTCAAACAGTTTGGATTAATTTTAAATCTATTTTCCTAACATGTGAGGTGATCATGCGGGTATGCAAACCATTAATTTAACATCTAAGAAAGCAATAAATAAATTACGGAACTAACCTTGTAGCAACGAAAGCACCCGCAAGGTTAATTCAAAATTCACATCAAAAGCCCTGGGCTTTTTAATTAACATGCATTCACTTAATTATTTAAATAATTTTCTCTTGTTTAATAAAATCTAATCTATATGCAATGCAATATAACCAAGTGACCTAATTCTAGTGACGGACAATTTTTAACTAAATGGGCCTAGTGACAATCGCTAAATGACATGTAATTCATGAACCTAATTCTATATGACATGCACATGATTTTTGTGTTTTCTTAATAAGTATGCAATCTAATCTATCCTAGAGAATGGAATTAATTTATTCTAAGATGATTTTTTGGGGGTATTTTTCATGAAATTCGAAATTAGAAAATTGCAAGAAAAATGTCTATCAAGATTGTGATATCATCCAATTTCTATTAGGAATTAGGTTAGGCCAAACCCTAATTTAAACTAGAATGTTATCATAATTTAGAAATCCCTAGTGCAACCTATCTAAAAATATCTAAACTTATAATAAATTAGAAAATATTATCTAGAACTAAACTACGTGCAATTTTATCCTAATGTGCAATGACGTGCAGAGAATGCCCTAAATCTAATATTTTTCTTTTTTTAATATAAAAATTCGAAATTGAAATTGGCAAATAATTAAACATGCAATTTAAATTAATGAAACGAAAATCTAACATCCTAAATTATGTTTTTGGTATTTTTTTTTTGAAATTCGAAATAATGAACTTCTGACCCTAAATATGCAAAAACCCTAAAACAAGAAATAAACCCAATCTAATTCACATTTTTTGGATTTTTTTACGGAAGCAAAATCAACTTAAACCACACGACGGCAAATCAAAGCAAGATACGATTGATATCCAAAAAATTGACGAATCATATCTCACGCATGAGATTGGATTGGCCAATTTTAAATAAACCACGAAACGAATCTCGAGCGTGAGATCAGATTAGTGATTTTTTAGGCGATTACGAGTTGGATTTTAGGCGTGAAAATCGGACTATCAATCCCAAATTTCCGAATAGGGCTCGGCAGCTTGTGGTGTGTCATTGGAGGTTGGGTCGCCAGCATTCAGAGCTCTGGTGAGGAGGACCAAGAGTAAGCAAGGGGACACCGGACGCCGGGTGCTATAGCAGCGTCGCTTGGGGAAGGCTCGAAGCGGGGCAAGGGTGCTGCGGGTCGCGGGCTTCAGGGTACGACGAAGGCAGAGCAGCGGCGTCGGGCAGCAACAGCGGGCGGAGCAGGAGCGACGTCGGGTCGTCACGGGTCGGTGTGGGTTGTAGGTGAGGCGCGTCAGGGCTAGGGATCTATTACAAAGGGCTTCTGGTGTCGGTGCGAGCGAGCAGGGGGTTACTCGGAGACACGATAGTCGGCAGAAATGCAGAGCAGGGGTGCGGTGAAGGAATCTCAGGTGGCTGCGAAGCGGCGATGTGGCGTCTGGCGGGGTGGTAGAGTAGCAGCGCGAGCTCGTGTGGATCGGGGTAGATTTGTTGGGCGTCGGAGAGCGCCGTAGGCATCGGCGAGGGTTGAGGTGGAGCGATGAGACCGGTGGTGCAGCATGGCGGAGGCGAGCAGATTCGCAAGGTGGCAAGGCACGGTGGTGTCTGGCGTCGCGGTGCTAGCGTGGCACAAGCTGGCACGGTCAAGGGTCCCTGTAAAGAAGATGATGCGGTGGCTTTTTTTTTTTTTTCCTGACCCATCCTCTCTCACACATCTCTCTCTCTCACATCTCTCTGTACTATTGTTTCTTCGATCGAGGCAGACATGAGTTGACTTTGACTCTATAAAAGAAATTTTTTTTCTTTTGAAATTTGAACTAAAACCCCCCAAAGAGAAAAGCCCCTTTTGCTGTACACACACCACACCTTATATAGGGGAGGGAATTAAATTTTGGTGAAATATTTCACTTCCAATTTTGCTTGTGCATAATTCCCCGACTATATCATTCCACCTCACACGATATTCTCTTTTGTATTTTTCAAATATTCCATCCGAAAATTTCTTTTCCGCCTAAAAATATGTCCCTTGGTGTATATCACTTGAATATGTGCAAACTCTTGCGTTGTATCAACGCTCATTGTTGGTCCAATGCAAAAATGGAATGAAATAAAATAGGATAAAATAAAATGAAGTAAATGTTTCTACACTATATGTTATGTAATTATTATTTTTTGGGGTAAAAATTAACCCATTTTTTATGCAAAAATTTGGGTGTCAACAGCTGTCCCTATTTGAAGGTGAGCTCATAGAGTTTGCCTTCAAAGATAAATTGAGACCTAAATTTTGAGCGTGCACTTGCATTGAATGATTTTTTTTTGTTGGAAAATGAATCCCATTTTAAAATGCAATTTATATGATGCATGGAAATGCTAATGCAAGTGCATAGTGCGAAAGGGAAAGAACATACCTACAGTTACTTACCAATCAGTGCGGTGGAGCATCTTGAGGTACATGATAAATCCTCATTTACTCCACAAGTATCTAGTTTTCACTCAGGTTCCCAGGTAATAAATTAAGACATCCAGACTGAGAAAAACATCACATCTATAGTGAAATGTTCAACAAAAAAAATCAAAACATCCAGATCCAGACTGAAATGTCAAGATTTTTTAACTCGAAATACCTAGATCCAAGCTAAGGTATAATAAAAAAAATGGAAAAACATTCACATCCAGAATGAAATGTTTAGATGAAAATAATTAAGACATCCAGATCCAGACCGATATGTCAAAATTTTGGAACTCGAAATACCTAAATCCAGACTAAGGTATAACGAGAAAGATTGAAAAACATTCACATCCAAAGTGAAATGTTCATATGAAAATAATTAAGACATCTAGATCCGGATCTGAAATGTCAAAATTTTAGAGCTCGAAATACCTAGATCCGGACTAAGGTATAACGAGAAAAATCGAAAAACATTTACATCCATAGTGAAATGTTTAGATGAAAATAATTAAGACATCCGGATCCAGACTAGGATGTCAAAATTTTGGAACTCAAAATACCTAGATTCAGTCTAAGGTATAATGAGAACGATTGAAAAATATTCACATCCAAAATGAAATGTTTAAATAATTTTGTGACATTTAGATCCAAACTGAGATGTCAACAACAGATTGAAAGATTTTGGTGAAATTCACAGATTCTCAATTCCTTCAAATTGGAGGAAATACTCATGCAAATGGTAAAAGAACCTACCTGGAATATCTCACCTTCAAGGAGGATAGAGTAATTCAAGATAGTTGGTGTTACCTGTCCAGGACCCGTACCTTTCTACGGTCGCCTAGCATTGCAACATAGATTATCTGACCAAGACTCAAACTTTCTTTGGTCGCCTTACTCAGATTGAATCCAGAGAAAAATCTCTGGGGGGCCAGCTCGATCGAGTCGAGTGTGCCGTCTTGGGGATATGTCTGAGGGGAAATATCTGTGCAATGACAAGTATTTAAGATATGAATAGAGATATATTTACATGGTAACATCTCTGATCCTTGGGGATATGTCTCTTGCAAAACATGGTCGTAGGAGAGACAACATGCATTTGTAATCAGAAACATGCATTAATTCAAGTGAGGTTCATGTGTGATGATTTCTATCAATCTCGCATACCTAATTTCCATTGGGAAACATTTCAAAAGAGTATTCCAATATGAACACATGAGTGTCATGGATGTGTCAAGTAAGGGATATTTTAGTCTGAAAGGACTTTTTACTCATCCTCATTAAAATGGCCATTTCATCGACCCTTGATGCAGGATTTTGACAATCGCTCTATCTCACCATCATCATGCCAAACAATGGTCAGGGTAATCTCGCAAGTGGTATGACCTCACTAATCCGAGAGGTCTTTAATAGGGACTGTAATGTGGGCTTAGTCAACGGTTTAACAAAGGGACTCTTTGAGTCAAGGCTATTAAAAGAACAATTTTGTAATCATCTCCGGCTTTACAAGTCAAGAACCCTGCGAAATAAGAAAGAAATAATTTTACTCACACTTCTTTGAGCAATGCTTAAAACATGTGAACTCCTATGTTAATTTAAGTGCCATAATCAGAAGAGACTTTGTAGGTTGGGTTCATTGGTGAGAATCGAAAGGATTGTTAGGCTTAAAAAGTGTTTAGGAGTCAAAGTTGGTGATCGTTTTGACATCTCCAATTTCCTTCTTCACCATCAAAGATTTTCTTCATATCAAAACTCCATTGAGTGTAACATATCAGCATTTGAGTTTTTAGTACCACCTTGCTCGGGATACGACCTCAACCAATGATTGACTTCTCTCTCTCTCTCTCTCTCTCTCTTTTGTTGGCATTGGCCTTGCTTTTACCAAGCACACTGCTTTTTCATGCCCATTTTTTGCACTTTTTTTTTTCTTTGGACTCACACAACCTCCATCTTTTATCAGCATTCTAGACCATGCCACTTGGTTGGTTGCTTTTTTTTTTTTTTTTGCCTTGTCCTAGTGTGGGGGATGATCACCAATTGGGTTTAATGTGAAATAAATTTATAGGCTCAAGTGGGTTAGGTAATGGATAAAAGTGTATTAGGATAGAGAAATAACTGTCATCCTAAGGCATTTTAAATTATCGTATGAGTTACACTGCGAAAGCAATTCTCGAAGATTAATGCAAGTGTGAGTAAGAAGATCCTTACCATTCATTTCAAATTTTGTCCCAGCATGGGATGATCTTTGACAGGGATAATTTAAAAAGCTCTTCATGTGTATGGGCTCAAAGGGCTAAACAATGGGTACACCTTTAGTTTTTTGGGTAGAAGAAGAAATTGCCTCTCATCATCTCAGTTGACGTACCCTTTGTGAGATCGCCCTTTTCCTTGTAGGCATGGAATTTTTCCACGCAACTCACCAGGGATTAGTGTATGAAATAGTGTATAGAATAAGGATTGCCTTTCGTCATTCCAAAGTATCCTATTTGACACATTCAATTTATCTCACATAATTCATCAGGGAAAACATGCAAAATTTGCAACAAATTTGAACAATTGAATTTATAACTCATTGAGGCAATTTATTCATCATAAAAATGCTTGTAGTTCAAAACATGACATGACAAATTCAATCATAGGTAATATTTCTTGACAGCATCGGAATTAACTAGAGTGGAAAACTCACGACCATCCATTTTTGCTAGGATCAAAGCACCTCCAGGAAGTATCTTCTTCACCACATATGGGCCACTGTAATTTGGAGCGAACTTGTCCTCAGGATCTGGAAAAATTGGCAAAAGCTTCCTTAGAACAAGATCATTTACCTTGAAATGTCTCGGTCGTATCTTGCGGTTGAAGGATCTAGCCACTCTTTGCTGATAAGTTTGTCCATGGCAAAGAGCCTTCAGTCTTTTCTCATCAATCAAGTTTAACTGCTCAAGTTTTTGTTGTGACCATTCTGCCTTCGACAACCCCACTTGGGATAAAACTCTCAAAGAATGAATCTCCACTTCTATAGGCAAAACTACCTCCATACCATACACCAAAGCAAAAGGAGTTGCCCCAGTAGAAGTAAGGATCGATGTTCGATACACCATTAGTACAAGGGGTAATCTGTCATGCTAATCTTGATAGTTCTTGGCTGTCTTAGCTAGGATTTTCTTGATGTTCTTATTGTTTGCTTCAATAGCCCCACTCATTTGAGGGTGGTAAGGAGACAAATTTAGATGCTTGATCTTGAACTCACTAACATCAACAAGTTTGTTGTTCAATTTTGTCCCGTTGTCAGTGACAATTGCTTCAGGGATGCCATAGCGAGCAATCATGTCTCGCCTGATGAAGTTCACAACATTGCGAGCAGTGACACTTGCAAAGGATGTAGCTTCCATTTATAGAAATAGTTTATCGCCACCAAAATGAATCGATGCCCATTTGAAGCCTTTGGATTGATTGGGCCAATCACATCAATGCCCCACATCGAGAAAGGCCATGGCTCGGAGAACTAGTGCAGCTTAGTTGGAGCAATGTTTATCTTATCACCATGGATTTGGCAGTGGTGACAATTTCGTATGTGCTTGATGAAGTCACTTTCTAATGTGAGCTAGTAGTAGCCCAATCTCATAATCTTCTTAGCCATCATGTGCGCGTTCATATGAGGGCCACATATTCCTTTGTGCATTTCTTGCATGATTTGAGTGGCTTCGGTTGCATCCACACACCACAACAAGACTGAATCATAAGATCTCTTGTACAAATTCGCGTCACTGATGAAGAATTTTGAGGCCATCTTCATGATATATTTCTTATCAGCTGAAGAATTTTGAGGCCATCTTCATGATATATTTCTTATCAGCTGGAGTACTTCCCTCGGGGAATTCCTATTTTTGAATATAATTGATGATATCGTAATACCATGGTTTTCCATCAAACTCTTCAGTCATGATCATACAATAAGCTGGCTTTGGCAAAACCTCTATCTTCAGTGGCTCAACTTCCAACCCGTCGGTGACTTACAACATAGATGACAAAGTCACGAGTGCATCCGCAAATTGGTTGTGAGACCTTGACAAGTATTCAAATGAAATTTCTTCAAATTCTTTTACCAGATCTTCTAAATACTTGTGGTACGGGAGCAACTTGGCATCTTTAGTCTTCCATTCACCTACAATCTGTAGTATGATCAGCACGAAATCCCCAAAGAATTTTAACTTAGTCACACCCATCTCAATTGCAGCCTGAAGCCCAAGGATGTAAGCTTTATAGTCAGCTACATTGTTAGTGCATGGGAATATCAATTTCGCAGCTATTGGGTGATGTTGTCTGTCTAGGGATATCAAAATTGTCCCAGTACCAGAACTAGACGCGTTCATAGATCCATCAAAGAACATTGTCCATGAGTCCTCATTTACGCTTAAAATATGGTTGTTTAGGGAACGGTTATCATTGTTTGAGATTCTCGAATTCTTGGCCAATATATCGGCGATCACTCGACCCTTAATCGACTTTTGTGGCATGAACTACACATCAAATTCTAAGATTAAAATTTGCCATTTAGCCAACTTACCCACCAAAGTTGGCTGAAGTACTTAATAGGGTTGTTCTCAGTCACGAGGAAAATTTGGTAATGCAGTGTGTACTGTCGCAATCTATGGAGTACCCACACTAATATAGCACAAGTTTTTTCAACATCAGAATATTTCAATTCTGATACAGTGAACTTTTTGCTTAGGTAGTAAATGACTTGTTCTTTTTTATCAACAGGGTTTTCTTAAGCCAACATTGTACCCAATGACTCACTATGAATGGTGAGATAGAGAATCAAAGGATGCCCCGGCGATGGTGGGACAAGAACTGGTGGATTCATCAGGTACTGCTTCAACTTGTCAAATGCTTCTCGACACTCTGAATGGTTTGTCGCGTAGTTCATAAACCACGAAGGGGAGATGTTTGCCCCATTCCTTTTAGTGCTGGAGGACCTGGAGCTGGAACGGACGGCGCTTAAGCGCCCATCATCGTGTAGAAGCTGGAGGAGACGTCTTTTTTTTTAATGGACGTGAGCTGTGCGGGATAGTGGAGTCAGGAAACCCCCCTCACCCTTTTCCCTGGTTGTTTACTTATGCCTTTACTTTTGAACTTGTAAGTATGATGTAAATAGGTGAAAAAACTTGTAAGTGGTCCCGGTTGATTTTTTTGTAAGCCCGGATGTTTTTAACAGGAAAGAAATGAAGCTTCTCATGATCTTTACATATGATCCTGGTTGAATTATCTAATGTTAGTTGACAGGACTATTGCTGGATGACCTTGTTGTATAAAGTTTAGACTTTAAATTATCCATGTTATACATGCTTACCTTCAAAGGTGAACGCTAATCATACATCTTTGTAATCAATAAGTCCTGTAAGATGATAAACTATGTAATTTCCGCTTGTGCTTAGAACGTGACGATCCTGGGATGTCATAGTTCCGCTTTTTCTTGGTATCAGAGCATAGGTTTACTTGGAGTGATAATGTGTAGTAGTGATAGGGACGAATAGTACGAACGTATGTGCTAGAATATCGATATTTTCTTCGTCAGTATTATTATTTATTGGGAATGAGTAACTTATGTTACTTATAGGTATCAGTAATAGTTGTTACAATTGTTACTTATTAGTTTTGTGAGGAGACTCGGTTGACTAATGAGTAGTGACCGATGTGTAGAAATCAAGAGCCGTTAGGATTAGTAGAAATGGATGAGGAACAATGGTAGGTGGATCTTCCTCAAGGGCGGATCCCTGTGTAGAAGGAATTTTGGAAGCACTTGCTAATGTAGGAGCCTTGTTGGAAAGGCAAGCCCAACAACAGGTAGGAGGTGAACTCAAAATGCAAGGTTTAGTAGAGCAATTTTTGAAATTAAAACCATCTAGATTTGCTGGATAAGGAGATCCCATAGAGGTGGAGCTGTGGGTAGACGAGGTAGAAAAGATATTTGCATTGCTGAATTGCATTAATGCAGAAAAAGTGTCTCTAATTGAGTATCAACTTCAAGGAAATGCTAATCATTGGTGGAGAGCGACAAAGAAGACGATATTCCCTGAAAGTGTGGAGGTGACTTGGACCGGATTTGTGGGAGCTTTCTATAGTAAGTATTTTTCAGATTGTGCAAGAGATAAAAAGGTGATGGAATTTATGCAGTTAAATCAAAATAACCTGACAGTACACCAATATGAGGCGAAATTTGTTGAACTTTCTAGATTTGCCCCTAGATTGATAGAGTATCTGGAAGATAAGGCTAAGAGATTCTTGAATAGGTAAGGCTTGATATAGGAGGACGGTTGGTGCCTTTAAACTTGAAGGATTATAGTGAGTTGTATGAATGGGCATAACTGGTGGAAAGGGATTTGATGTCAAGAGAATAGACATTGGCATATCAGGTAAGGCCACAATCTAGAGGGGTCCCATCTGATTTTCGCTTTGTCAAATTGGAAAGCGACCATTTGTGCAAAACAAGAAGAATAAGACCGGAAATTCTATAAAGGCATGGAATAATTAGCCAATAGGACAGCCACTGTACGAAAACAATGAGTGTCGCCAGTGTGGTAGATCACATGGGTTTGGATCATGCCAAGGGACAAAAGCTTGCTTTGGTTGCGGGTAACAATGGCATTACATTAGAGAATGTCCTCAGAGGAGGATGCAACAACCACAACCACAACAAGTTTTGGGTAGGCCATTACCACCGGGAAATAACCAACGGCCACTAGTTCAAGGAAGGATTTATGCGGTTACTTAGGATGAGGCTAAAGGGTCTCAAACAGTCATTACATGTATCATTTCCCTATCCAATCAAAATGCTTACGCTTAATTTGATACAGGAGTGACCCATTCCTTTGTATCCGCTTAGTTTGTGCGATTGAATAGGATGGAACCTAAATTGTTAGAGGTAACCCTTAGTGTTTCTACTCCATTAAAGGACTCTGTTTTATCTATCTCAGTGTGTAGGGATAGTAGAATTATTATAGGTGGACAAAATCTGTTAGCTGATTTGATGGTATTAGTTATGTATGATTTCGATGTAATTTTGGGAATGGATTGGTTACATAGACAACGAGCCAATGTGGATTGTTAAAGAAAAATGATTCAATTCAATCCACCTGATAGATCAAGTTTTGAATTTTACGGGGGAAGGACAACCCCTTCTGTACCTCTTATTACTGCACTAGAAGCCCATTGACTTCTTAGAAATGGTTGCCAAGGATATTTAGCCTGTGCAAGTGAGCCAATCAGGAAGGAGGTATGACTTGAAGATACTCCTATAGTTTAAGAATTTTCTGATGTATTTCCCGAGGAATTGCTAGGATTACCCCCAGAGCGAGAAGTTGAGTTTACTATTGAATTGACACCTGGTATAGAACCCATATCGAAAGCCCCATATAGGATGGCGTTATCAAAGTTGAAGGAATTGAAGGTGCAATTACAAGAACTACTCAACAAAGGATTCATTAGACCAAGTATATCCTCATGGGATGCACCAGTATTATTTGTTAGAAAGAAAGATGGATCACTACACCTTTGTATTGATTATAAGCAATTGAAGGCAAAAGAATGCTTCAAGTGCCATAACTTTGGCCAAAGGGACACTTAAGTGCCATAACTTACGAAATGTACACTTAAGTGCCACATTCGAAGAAAAACGGATCACTTGAGTGCCACTCCGACCAAAACGCCAACGTGGCGTTTTTCCGGCGAAGTGCGCCCAAAACGACATCGTTTTGCACGCTGGCGTGGCCAAAACGGCGTCGTTTTGGGCTGACGTGGTAAAAAAAAAAAAAAAAAATAAAAAATTAAATTTAAAATTAAATTTAGTTAAAATATTTAAAAATAATAATTTTAAAATTAAATCTATTTAAAATATTTAAAATAATAATTTTAAAATTAAATTTAGTTGAAATATTAAAAAAAAATTAATAATTAAAAATTTAAAAATTTAAAAAAAATTAAAAAAAGGAAAGGGAGGCGCCCGAGGGCTATTATTATTTTAAATATTTTAAATAAATTTAATTAATTAATTAATTAATTTTATTTTTTTGCCATGTCAGCCCAAAACGACGCCGTTTGGCCACGTCGGCATGCAAAATGGCGTTGTTTTGGGCTCGGTTCGCCAGAAAAGTGCTACGTCGATATTTTGGCCGGATTTTGGTCGGATTGGCACTCAAGTGATCCATTTTACTTCGATTTTGGCACTTAAGTGTACCTTTCGTAAGTTATGGCACTTAAGTGTCCCTTTGCCCAAAGTTAAGGCACTCCAGGTGTTCGCGTGTCGGCAATTGAATCAAGTGACAATTAAAAATAAGTATCCGTTACCAAGGATTGATGATCTATTTGATCAATTGCAAGGAGCATAAGTTTTCTCGAAAATTGACCTAAGATTAGGATATCATCAATTATGGATAAGGAATGAGAATATTCCTAAGACAGCTTTTCGAACTAGATATGGACACTATGAATTTTTTGTTATGCCATTTGGACTAACAAATGCCCCAGCAGCTTTTATGGACCTTATGAACTGAGTATTTAAGCCTTTTTTGGACCAATTTGTGATAGTCTTTATAGACAATATTTTGGTGTATTCAATAGGATGAGGTGATCATGAAGAGCACTCAGGGATTGTACTACAGATCCTTAGAGAACACCGACTTTATGCCAAATTTAGTAAATGTGAATTTTGGTTGGACCGAGTGACTTTTCTAGGACATGTGGTGACCGGTGAGGGGATATCGATAGACCCATTTAAAGTCGAAGCTGTGATAAATTGGCCTAGACCTTCGACGGTAACAGAAGTATGAAGTTTTCTAGGTTTGGCTGGATATTATTGAAGATTTGTGGAAGGATTCTCTCGAATTGTAGGACCATTAACACAATTGACTCGAAAGAATTCAAATTTCGATTGGTCAGAAGAATGTGAGCAAAGTTTTCAAGAACTCAAAAAGAGGTTGATGACGGTGCCAGTGTTGACAATACCCTTAGGATCTGGAGGTTTTGTAGTATATAGCGATGCATCCCAAAAAGAATTAGGTTGTGTTCTAATGCAACACGGGAAAATTATTGCATATGCATCGAGACAACTGAAACCATATGAATTGAATTACCCTACTCATGACTTGGAATTGGCTGCCATTAATTTTGCTTTAAAGATTTGGAGGCATTATCTTTATGGAGAAATGTTTGAGATTTATACAAACCACAAGAGTTTAAAGTACCTATTCTCCCAAAAGGTATTGAATATGAGGCAAAGGAGATGGATGGAATTGCTTAAGGACTATGACTGTGAAATTTTGTATCACCTAGGAAAAGCCAACAAAGTGGTGGATGCACTTAGTTGGAATTTGGCAATGAAGATAGCTAATATGATGGTCAAGGAATGGAATTTGTTAGAAGCAATTTCAAATTCTGAGTTCAAAGTGGAGGTGAGTGAGTATGTTGGTATAATAGCTACGTTTAGAGTTGAACCTGAAGTTATACAGTGAATTAAGACCATCCAAAAGTCAGACCCTGAAATATTGAAAATTTTAGATAAAGCCTTAAAAGGAAAGATGTCGGATTTTCAAGTTTCGAATGATGGAATAGTTAAATTCCATGGGCATCTTTGTGTGCCTAATAACGATGAGATAAAGAGGGAAATTCTAACAGAAGCTCATTGTAGTAGTTGTAGCATCCACCTAGGAAGTACAAAGATGTATAGGAATCTTCGTCAATATTTTTGGTGGAACGGAATGAAGACTGATATTGCTAAGTACGTCACAAGATGCTTGACATGTCAATAGGCGAAAGCTGAAAATCGAAAACCTGTAGGATTGTTAAAACCATTAGAGATTCCAGAATGGAAATGGGAACATATAACCATGGACTTTGTACAAGGGTTACCAAGGACTTCAAGTGGGCATGACTCAATCTGGGTAATGGTAGACCGGTTAACGAAATCGGCTCACTTTTTAGCTGTAAGGATAGATTATTCCCTAGAGAAGTATGCCACATTGTATGTTAGGCAAATAGTACGACTACATGGTGTCCCTGTAACCATAACATCATATCGAGACCCGCAATTCACGTCGAATTTTTGGAAAAGTCTTCAAGTTGCCTTAGGGACTAAGCTCCAGTATAATACTACCTTTCATCCACAAATAGATGGACAATCAGAGAGGACTATACAAACATTGGAAGACATGCTATGAGCTTGCGTCATTGATTTCAAAGGAAATTGGGATGAGAAATTACATCTAGTGGAATTTGCTTACAACAATAGCTTCCAACAAAGCATTGGTATGGCTCCATTTGAAGCTTTATACGGTAGGAATTGTAGAACTCCTATTTGTTGGAGTGAAGTGGGAGAACAAAAGTTGATGGGGCCAAAATGTGACACCTCGAACCACTTTAGGTCGCCACAGACACCTGACGTTACACCTAATGGAACACTAGCTACATCTCTTAGAAGAAGCATCGTAAATCATAGACACATATATATTTTTTTGAAAACGGTCCCAGCGCGACTCATTAGCGGAAGCAAAATATAATATCGCCATCTCTCCCTCCAACAACCATGATACAATTGCACACCACTAAGTACCATAGGAAAAGATAGAGCCATGCCACTTTTATTTACATATTTTCGTGATGGATTTTTCGTGGGTCGATACAACAAAAGAAAGCCAAGATTTTCAACTACACTTGGCCACATCCCAAAAAGATACTACGACCCCTAAAGTAATCACATGACATCCTCCATCTAACAGCGGCGGCTACTCCCAAAAAGAAACTCCAGCTCTCTACCTCTCACGCAACCATCACACCCATCCTGGCGTGTTGGGTGGTGGCGGCGGCAACATCCCCCTAAACACTCCGTCTCGACGAACATGAATTAACAGAAACTCCTGGATGATTAGGCCCCCAGCCAGGCCCACATTGTACATAACCAGCACTCACACTCGCACAAAAGTTAATCCAAGGATGGTGACGCAGTCGATCTTCGTACATTCTACTTCTACATCCGAGGGGAGGCCATAGAAGGTGCCTCGCGTGACTGTAGGAAGCGGCATCTTTCTAATCTGAAATGTTGGTCCTCGAAGGGGTGAGTACAACCACTCAGTAGGTAAAGGATCCAATAACCACTCAATGCATCATACAATACAATCGCAACATAATACATGTCATTCATGCATCCAAGCCTACTTACCTTGAAGCCATGCATATACCATCATACATCCTCATCACAATCATACTCATGCATCATCATACCATAGGTGGTCATTATCATGTCACACACATGTATCATCATGCCATAGGTGATCATCATCATATCATATCATATCATATATGCATGTCATCATGCCATAGGTGATCATCATCATATCATATATGCATAATTCAATTTCCACTTTTAACTTTCAATTCGATCACCACATCACTCTTTCTTGGGATCATCAATTTCATCCCACACTTTACCACTCGCACCCCATCCTGGCATCGCGAGAAAAACCTCCGACATTCAGCCATTTAAGGCCACCGGGCATCCGGCACCCCTACATTCCGAGCATCTCGCATCCCAATTGGCATCATGAGGCATCCCCTCGGGCAAAAACCTCCGAGGCTTCCGGCACCCAACCATTCCGGGCATCTCGAAACTCCCGAGGCCATCCGGCCATGTATCTCTATACATTCCGGGCATCCGGCACCCCCTATCCCGGGCATCCTGATACTCCCAGGGCATTATCAACCGCCTCAAACAGTTTTCTCATTTATCATTGTTCATGTTCACCAATTTAGGTCTCAACTCAGCATGGCACAAGATGTAATGGCAAACAAAAAATCACTTCCATCCTTTGATTCATACATGCATCATCAGTCATCATCATACATGCGGCAAGACACAATCATTAATAACAATAAAATTCATGGAATTCATACAATTTAGAATAGTCCATTTATCATGCCTTTTTGAAGTTTATTTAAATTCCAGCTCGTACCATTTTAGAAAATATTTAAATTAAATATCCATATGATTCTCAAAAATCATGAAATCAAGGCATGTGATAGACAAGACAATGAGATAATGATTTCATGAAAAACACATGCCCAATAGAGTTCCACACAAAAGATATAATTCACACAAATACAGCATGCAATTTCGGATAGAAACAGAATGTACAGTTTTTGAAATAATTTGATTAAAATACCCGAACGACCTCCAAAAATTATGAAATTTTGCCAGGTTATAGCTAAGACACTAAAGTATATTTTTCATGAAGACCTATAGGCCATTTTCTTTTTAGATAATTTCCTATAGTCGTCCGAAGCTTCTGGTTCTCACACCAAAACGTCCAGTGTAGTAATCTCCGAAATACCGAGTTTTTACCCACTTATTATTCTTCATTTCCTCTGAAATTTGGATATGTTTTACTTCAAGAGGTCCCCTACAACTTTCATTAAGGGATCTAAGTCAAATTTCCAAAGAACAGTCACCATATGGGTCCATGAAGTCTCGGGTGTCCAATACCGCGTCTCCAGATTTACCGTCTTCAAGAGTAAGTTGATTCACTAGGCTACACTTACTCATTTTACTTAAAATTTGAGTATGTTAGTCTTTAAGATGTTCTATACAAGTTTCATGAAGAAGTCGAAGAGAGATTCTTGATAAAAATCGACATGCAACCACAGATCTACCAAAAGGTCAGCAAAATCGTTCCAGATCTAGTGTCTTCGTAGGATGAGGGTTTGACCCCTTAAATCTCCACCATTTTGTCCTAAATTTTAGTATGTTATAGTTTAAGATGTTGGCTACAACTTTTATGAAGGAATCAAAGTCAAAATCCAACTCGAAACATGCATGCAAGCTCTCACAAGATTCTGGTTCAGGCGGTTCATACGAAAACAGCAAACATTACTCAAGAACAAGTCACATTCTAGCTTCGGTTTTGTCTACCCTAGCATCCGAAACCTACCACCAACAAATCACACATGCAAGGCACACATGCAAGAGTAGAAATCAGTCCCAACTTGCCTCTAAGACCGACCGAATGGCAGCCAAAGGGACAGCACACCAGCGAGGGACGGAGGCCGTGCGGGCGGCGACAGGTGACTCCTCCTCCTCGGTTCCTCTCCTCTTGGCGCCCTTCTCTCTCACACAATTCTCTCTCTCTCTCTCTCTCTCTCTCTCTCTCTCTCTCTGGCTTGGATGGAAACCAACCGGCCACTCTCTCTCTCCTTCCCTTTTATTCCCCCAAATCTTCATCATTTGCCATCATCACTTGCCTCTCCACAAGCCAATGCATGAAAGACCTCTTTGCCACTTGGCAAAGTCCATGCAATGGGCCGGCCACTCCCCTTGGGCCTCACTTGGGCTGGCCTCCTTGTGGCCGATGACAGTCCCTTCGTGGGCTTCAATTGGGCCGGCCATTCGGCCCATCAAAATCCACCCTTGGGCCTAAGGCCCAAACCTAAATAAAAATCAAATTCCTTCCCTTTTATTCTTTCTTATATAAATTTTAAATTTTAAATTCCACATGGCCGAAATATTGTAACATTTTATTTATAGGAATTTAGTCTATGAGGTGCATAGCCAAGCATAGATTATTCTCATTAATTTATCCTATAGTTCTAATTTCAAAAATTCATGAACACAAGCATATATCACTTAGCCTTAAGAGAAAACTAATGGCTAAAGCATAAACCATAGGTAATTTCATTACCTAATTATGGGCTTTAATACACCTTAGAGCTTGTCTTGAATTTTTGGGATGCCACACAAAATTAGGTCAAATTGCTTTAGAAGCTATAAAGACAATATGAGAGCGACTCAGGACAGCTTAAAGTAGGCAAAAGAGCTATGCTGACAAACGTCATAGGCCTTTGGAATTCAAGGTTGGTGATCATGTGTTTCTAAAGGTGTCACCTATGAAGAATGTGTCAAGGTTTGGAAAGAAAGGAAAATTGAGTCCAAGATTTATAGGAACTTTTGAAGTACTAGAAAGAATTGGGGAGTTAGCATACCGGATAGCCTTGCCACCAAAGTTATCCAATATACACAATGTTTTTCATGTGTCTATGTTAAGGAAATATGAGCTGGATCCAACTCATGTGCTAGACTTTGAGGTACTCGAAATAGATGAAAGGATAAGGTATGTAGAAGAGCCTGTACAAATTTTGGATCGAAGAGAACAAGTGCTAAGGAACAAGACTATACCTTTAGTTAAAATTTTATGGTGATACCATGACTCAGAAGAAGCAACCTGGGAAAGCGAGGAAGAAATTAGGCATAAGTATCCTCAACTCTTCCATGAGTGAGGTAAGATTCCGAATTTCGAGGATGAAATTTTCTATGTAGGGGAGAATTGTGACATCCTAAAAATTCACCGATCCTATTAGTGTAATCGGATTGTTAAGGGCTTGGATTATTTTAAATCAGGCCAGAAAACAAACCCGATGGACCATGAGGATTGCGTGGGCTTAAAAAGTTAATGGGCCACACGAGTTCTCGAGGTAGGTTTGATCAACCGAAGGATAGGTTATGGACTTGGACTTGGCTTGGAACGGGCCAAGAATCGGATTCGTTAGAATGGTAAATCAAGTTTAATGGGTCGTGATTGTCATAGGATAAGCCCGATGGGCCAGAGATAGGTATTTAGGCCCGAGTGTTTTCGTTTCCAATTAAGTTTATAAATTATAGTTATGAGGATTTAATTAGGAATTGTATTGCTAATGTAGATTTCTAACTTTAGCATTTCTCACGATAAATTCTTCATAGTTAACACCGAGTTGTTAATATGTCATGTAAATTCATATATTTGTATAATTACAAGGATATTAAAATTTAGGGATTCGAAATAAAATTAAGTGAACGGCATTAGGAACTAATAAATTGATTAATGATACATATTATAAACTAATTGATATCGAACGCCAGACGTCGGGAAGGAATCGTGCATGAAGGCCACGACCCCCCTCCTCTCTTCTCCCTTCTCTCTCTCTCTTCTCCCATGGTTTTCTTCTCCCCAAAACCGAAACTGCTGAAGGGAACACAATCATTAGATTTGCTAATGATTAAGCTACTCACATAGGGATTAGACTTATAGCTCTATTTTCCCTCATAACTCATGCCACTTCCTTTCTCTCTCTCTAAGACCACCTAAACTCTCTTCTTCTTCCCGTCTCTCTCTTGGTTCGAATGGAAGCAAACCAGCAGCAGCTCCGGCTACTTTGCTTCTTCTTGTGTGAGTTTAGGAGCTGATTCTTGAAGAACTTTGAGTCACCAATGAAGCTAAGCAACGGTAAGGAAAAGATAAGTCTCTAAACTAGAAGTTATCCATTGTTCTGTCGAGGGAACTTGCGGAACTAGCTGAATGGTGGAGGATTAGGTGTGATGGTTCGGTTTTGTGTTGAAATGAGCTAGTTGAACTCTAGATTGAAGCTGTGAGTCCTTGCATGTCATGTTAGAACCTTGCATGTTTCTAAGAATGAGTGTAAGTAAGCTGAGTTGATTGAGTAAGGTGGAGAGGTGGCTGTTGAGTGAGGAAAAGTGCTACATGTTGTAGATGAGTCGATGTGCAAGTATTTGCTTTGAATCGAGCTGTGGACGGTTGTAGGTAAGTGAAGACCTACTGTGGTTACCCTTAGAAGCTGTGGAGGAGTGTCGAAATACTAAAAGAGGGATTTGTAGAGAAATTAACGGTTTAGTTGAGCTGAAGATGAAGAAAATGGTGCAAAGCATTCTGTTCTACAGAAACAGAGATAGAAAAACCCTTTTGTTCTGTGTTGTATTGAATTTAATTATGTAATGAAAGAAAAGAACAAGTCACTTAAGAGTATACTGACTAAATCAGGTTTCTATCTCTAGTTATAGTGAGGTTCATGCGTAAATGTATTGGCGAGAGCAATTCTCTTTGAAATAATAAGCTGTTCTGCAGAAGACAGCAATACCTTCAATAGTTCTACGAATTTTCTGTAATTTTCTAGAAAGAATTGGACCTTAAACCCTTCATGAAAGTTGTAGGAAACATCTTTAGGAATAACATATCAAATTTGAGAGTAAATGGACAAGGTTCGGGTAGTGAAACAATCTTTCTTCTGTAGGTGCTAAATCTGGAAGTTGCTGCAGAATTTTAAGAAAGAAGATAGCAAATTACTGCTCTTAATACATCGAGATATGGACTTAGGTTTCTTCACAGAAAATATTAATCTATGTCTCTTCTATAACATACTAAAATTTCGTAGCATTCCGATAAGAATAGTTGTACTTTCTGAGTCTATGTTTGAAACTGCCCACAATTGCTTATATACTGCCTTGATCCGAGAATGAGCATTAGTTATTGTGTCTTTTGTGCTTGACTTTCATGACATATATGGAGTCTAATGATCTCATGAAGTGGTTAGTTCGAGCATGAGCATGTCTCTTCCATTATTTGAAGTGAAATTATTGTATAGTTACCAAGAGTGACATGCGCTTGTAATGAATGCGATGCGTTGCGCTTGATTATGGGGCAAAACTGTTAGGCATGGTATGGGACAAACCCAAATGGTTTTACTTTATAATAAGGACTTGTGTGATGTTTGGCGCACGAGAGTTATGTATTGTGATTTGATTATGTGTGCTATTGAGGTCTTGTGCATGCTGTGATGACATTAATCAAAGGTGTGATGTGTGAAATGTGTGCTTGAAATGAGTAAGAGATTTCCATCGATACTAAGATGCCGGTGATGCCTCGGGGAGTGGGATGCCCATGCTGTGTGTTCTTGGATGTCTCGAATGAACATGACGCTGGGATGCCTTGTAGTGAGATGCCCTTGTAGGTGATCAAGGATGCCTCGGTTGTGGGATACTGAGATGCCTCGTAGTGAGATACCCCATGTTGAGTGATCTTGGGATGCCCTGGTTGTGTGATACTAGGATGCCTAGGAGTAAGAAGCCCATGATAGAAATATCGTGGAAGTCCGGATGTGGGATTTCGGAAGTGACACGATCGGGCCGGCTATGTTTCGGTGGGTAAACTGATCGAGGGTGGACTTGATATTCACACTATAATATAAATTCCACTTGGCGTGTGAGTTCATTTGCTGTTGTTGCATTACATCTTGGTACAGATTTAGAGCATGAGGTATATATATGCATTTGACATTGTAGTATGGTGTGATCATTTTTGTGATGTCCCAGTATTCAATTAACCATACCTGTGACAACCCTGTCTTAGTATCTTAAGCTATTTGGTTATGCTTCTCTTGTCTTCTTTGGTAGCTGTGGATTGTCTAGGTTAGAGTCTTATTTTTTCTTTACTGGGCATTGCTCATTCCTTATTTTTTTTTAGATCATTAGTATGGATGTGCCGCCAATAGCTCATTACGGGGTGATAGCGTGTGTTGAGGTTTCTTTTTCATGACGTGTA
Organism: Eucalyptus caleyi; assembly: GCA_014182885.2. Lineage (NCBI taxonomy): Eukaryota > Viridiplantae > Streptophyta > Magnoliopsida > Myrtales > Myrtaceae > Eucalyptus > Eucalyptus caleyi. The sequence goes on along the minus strand of CM024468.2, from coordinate 56,262,544 downwards.
TGATCCTGATGTCGAGATGACTTTTTCGAAGTATGAGGCTATGCTGTGGATGGACGACGGTAGAGCAGATATGATCTTGATGAGGTTTGTCGCGTGGTTCATAAACCACGAAGGGGAGATGTTTGGCCCCCTTCCTTTCGGTGTTGGAGGACCTGGAGCTGGGACGGATGGCGCTTAAGCGCCCATGATCGTGTAGAAGCTGGAGGAGATGTCTTTTGTTTATTTTTTGGACATGGGCTGTTCGGGATAGTGGAGTTAGGAAACCCCTCCTCTCCCTTTTCCCTGGCTGTTTACTTATGCCTTTACTTTTGAACTTGTAAGTATGATGTAAATAGGCGAAAAAAACTTGTAAGTGGTCCAGGTTGATTTTTTTGTAAGCCCGGATGTTTTCATAATCTTTACATATGATCTTGGTTGAATTATCTACTGTTAGTTGACAGGACTATTGCCGGATAACCTTGTTGTATAAAGTTTAGACTTTAAATTATCCATGTTATACATGCTAACCTTTAAAGTGAACGCTAATCAGACATCTTTGTAATCAATAAGTCCTGTAAGATGATAAACTATGTAATTTCTGCTTGCGCCTAGTACGTGACGCTCTTGGGACGTCACAGCTAATATCCACCGACACACACCGGGATGGGTTCTTTTAACCAGCATACGATCATTCAATTGCAGCCAAGGACATTGTGCTTTGCACACACATGCCTCAATTAAGATAACGACCTTGGCTTGTTTTCTTCGTACTAAAAATACTCTGTGAAAATAATTGTGTGTGGGTACATGGTCAGATCGAAACTTGAAAATTGATACTCTTCCTTTTTAAAATCCCACAGTTTGATATAGTCTTTAAAATCAATTTCTGTGTTAAAACCCGACACCTGGGGTATTCTAATCAAATAGCATAATTTCCACAATCATCACTCAATTGCATAATCCAACAAGCAATTGCATAAACTAACCACACCACTGCAGTCAGTACAAAATTTTAACAAACGGCTATCCCGGTATAATTTCTAGAAAATATTAATTAATTAATAATTAAATAAATTCCGAAAATTAATTTAATTTAAATAATATTTAATAATATTTAAATAAATAAATAAATAAATAAAAGTCTAATCATGCTTATACTAATCTAATTGCATAATTAGACTAATTAATACATCCCTTAATCTAATCATTCATCTAATCTAATTAACATTTAAATAAACTAATCTAACCACCTAAACCATCATTAGGCTGATCTAATCACCCCTTAAGCATAATTAACTAGGGGTGTCAATGGTTCAGTTCGGTTCGGTTTTTGAAAACCGAACCGAACCGAACCGTTAGAAAAATCTTCCGAACAGAACCAAATACGAACCGAACCGAAATTTCGGTTCGATTCGCTTTGTTTTCGGTTTTTAGCTTTTCGGTTTTCGGTTTTTTTTTTTTTTTTTTTGGGATAGGCGGACGGCTTACCTTCTGTATATGCTCCTTAAAAAATTATTAGATTAATCCCTTTATCTGATGCTCTAAAGAATCTTGGCCAAAAAAAAAAAACCCCTTCGAAGAATGTTACAATGATAATGTTAGCAAGAAACAAGTACTCACAGATCAGCCAGAGGAACCATGCCAAATCCATGGTATGCGTCTATTTCAAATGACTGCGAAGAGATCAGACTTTTCGCCGCAAAGTACTATTAAGGCCCAAAATATTCTAGATCAAGCTTCAAAGGTCCCGAATCTAGAAGGGGCAAAATGCACTCTTTCCAGTCATCATAAACAAGAGCTTTGTCTTCTCTCAAAGTCTGCGTACAATCACCAAGGAAATAGTTAGCTGTAGCTGAGCAAATGTCGCTGAAGCTCATCACCGCTACAATGTTAAACAAGGATGAACTACACTGAACATGAAAGAGGACCCAAAAATTCCCACCAAGAAAACCAGAAAACAGCCCCTTTGCATCGGCCCGGAACTTCCATAAGAAATCCCACATACAACAACTGAATCGGCAAGTACCGACTTTTTCAGTTTCTATCATCTCATAAGGTGATTAAAACCAGAAATTCCACCTAGATTCATCACATTCCAATACATAAATTAGGGGGGGAAACAATCAATAGCTGTAAACATAAATACAGTCAATGATAACCCTTTGATGTTCTTCAGAGATCTAGGCAATCCCAGAACTTGACATAAAACAAGGCAGAGGGGAATCTAATTCCAAATAAGAGGAACACCATAGGTGATATACTAAAGTCATTGTGGCATCCCAAAATTCTTAACGACCTCTAGTTACATTAAAGTCTATGAATAAGTGATGGAAGTACCATCAAGTTATTTTATGGCCATTTAATCCATAATTTGTAATAAGATTTATGGCCAAGCTTTTAATGGATAATTATTTGATAGGAAAGAAAATCCTATCATTGGCCATGTGTTTTATAAATTGGAATTTATGGATTTATGATTTCAAGTTTTATGGTCATATGAAATTTTAATTTAGTATTTATATAAGTTGTGATTTAAGGTAAATTATTAAAAGTAAAGATAGACTTATTTAAGAAAATTTTGGGCCATTTAAGCTTGGACTTTAGGCCCAAGTGTGTTGGCCTAAAGTGGGCCAAGAGGCCCAGCCCATAGAGCCATGAAGTGGTCGACCAAGCTGGCCCAAGATAGGCCCATCAACCTTGCATGTAATCGGACAAGTGGCATGAAGGAGGTGAAGCATGGTGGACACTTGTCTTCCTCCACAATTACACTTGTCCCCCATGCAAAATAAGAATACATGCAAGTATATAAGCAACCAAAAAGGAAGAGAGAGAGGGAGTGGCTGATGGTTGAGGGCTGTCGTCCAAGAGAGGTGCGGAGAGAGAGGAGAGAAAGAGAGAAAGAGAGGAAGAGAGGAAGAGAGAAAGGAAGGAGCTCGCCCGTCGCCGCCACACGCCGTTCGTCCGTCGCCGGTGTGCCGCCGTTCGTGTGGTCTAGAGGCAAGTTGGGGGTCCTTTGCTGCTCTTGCATGTGTGTTTGTTACATGTATGGTTGATATAGTGTCGAGTTTGGGTGATTAGGTGAGGAAAACCGAAGTATGGATGGATTGTTCTTGAATGGTATGGCTGTTTTCGCTTGAACAGTTTGAGTCAGAATGTTGTGTGAGCTTGCATGCATGTTTAGAGTCCGATTTTGGCTTTTATTTCTTCATAAAAGTTGTATCTAACATCTTGAACTACAACATACTAAAATTTCGTGGAAAATGATGGAGATTTGAGGGGTTAAACTCTCATCCTAAGGAGACCTCAGATCTGGAACGATTTCACTGACATCTTGTTGGATTTGTGGTTGTATGTTGGTTTGTGTTAAGAATATCTCTTCTATTTCTTCATGAAAGTTGTAGGGGACATCTTAAACTACAACATACTCAAATTTGAAGTGAAATGAACAAGTATAGCCTAGTAAATCGACTAGATCTTGAAGATGGAAATTCTGGAGATGTATTTTGGGACACCCGAGACATCATGGACCTAAATGACGATTATACTCTGGTTATTTGACTTATATCTCTTCATGAAATTTGTATAGGACGTCTTGATGTATAACATATCCAAATTTCAGAGGAAACAAAAGAGAATAGGTAGGTGAAAACTCAGTATTTCGGAGAAGCATGTACTGGACGATGCGGTAATGGATCCAGAAGTTTTGTGAGACTGTAGAAAATAATCTAAAAAGAATCTAGCCTGGAAGTTTTCATGAAATATGTACGAAAATGTCTTGGATATAACTCGGTAAAATTTCGTAATTTTTGGAGGTCGTATGGATATAATCGAATTTCTTGAAACTGTGCATTCTGATTTTACCGAAAAATGACATGCCATTTTGTGAGAATTGTGAAATTGTGTGAAATTCTATTTGGCCATGTATTTTGCATGAAATTCTTATCCTATTGGCTATTTTATTACTTGCCTTAATTTTTATAATTTTTGGGAATTTATAGATATTAAATTTAATATTTTGAAAATAACAAAAGCTGGAATTTAAATAAATGAAAAAGGACATGAAAATGGATTTTTTTTTTTTTTTTTTTTTGGTAAAGGTAAGTATAGTATAGATTTGCGAAGAAGAAAACAAGGGGGGGGGAGGCCCGGCACCAACAAAAAACAGACACTCAAGAAGTCAGGAGTCTAAGCGAGTGTAGGGGTACCATGGTTCCCAACAAACAGAACAAACAACGAAAAGACAGAAAGGAAGACTAAAAACAAACTAAAGAACTACTATCAATCAAAGATAGAAGGATGAAGATCCCAGCTCTGTTGAAGTCTTCTATTCTTTGGAATGTCAACAACATGCTTAAACATCATAACTTTATCTTTAATAGCCTTCTGGAGGTGCATCTTCATCGCCGGAAGAGAAAGGGTTTGATTGCGAAAAAGCACATTGTTACGCTCTTTCCATATGATGTAGCACATCGCACCAAAACTAAAGTGAGCCATAGTTTGATAAAAGCTTTTACCCACAAACCGCTTGGATGCCCATACAAGATTCTCCATCCACTGCTTGTTTTGCCAAACAAGGTTAAATTTTGCTGCCCAAAAAGAAACAAGGGTACTCGAAATGTGACAAGCAAAGAACAAGTGATTCACAGAATCCGGTCTACACGAGCAGAGGGGGCAATTGGTAGGCAAAATTCTACCATGAGAGATAAGCAACACCTGAGTTGGTAGCCGGTTGCGAGTAATAAGCCAAAGATGTGTTTGATATCTTGGGGGCAAGGAAGTGCTCCAAATAAAGGAGGCATAAGTGACAGCATTGCCCTTTGGCCGAATCAACTCCCAAGCAGAGGCGGAGGAAAAACGACTAGAGGGGTGGGGTAACCAATGAAAGCGATCATATTCTTGGTTAAACACCGGGAGTGGATTCCACCAATTGGCCAGGATGTTGATCACGTACCAGCCCATGGGTGTGGTAAAGCCTTCAGCAACCATCGCTAGTCGGGAGATACTGGAGTGGTATATATCTTGGTTGGAGAAGATCCTATATAAAGGGCCATTTGGGTGCCATGGGTCGAACCAAAACGAAACCGATCGTCCATTCCCAATATTCCACTTGAAGTATTGTTGGAAATGTTCTCGCAAGTTTAATATCTTTCTCCACGCCCAAGAGCAATGAGTAGGACACGAGACAATCCAAAAGTTTTTCCGCTTTAAAAAAGTAGAATGGATCCATTTGCACCAAAGGGATTCCTTATCAGAGAAGAGAAACCAAATGTGCTTAATCATAGAAGCGATATTATTTTCCCGAAGAGTTCTAATACCTAAGCCTCCTTCTTTTTTTGGAAGACAAACATCACACCAAGAGACCTTAGCACCTCTAGGGCCCATCGTCGGGCCTTTCCACGAAAATTGCCGAAACATTTGTTCAATTCGGTTAATGACCGAACAAGGTAGAAAGAAAACGTTGGCCCAAAAGGCTTGGATAGAGTGGAGTACCGACCTTATAAGTTGAAGGCGTCCTGCAAAAGAGAGGAATCTATGAGTCCAAGACTGGAGACGCGCCGTGATTGAATTTGCCAGAGACACACAATCCGCCTTACTCAATCTTGCACAAATAACTGGAACTCCAAGGTAACGAAAAGGAAGGGTGCCCATCTGGAAGCCCAGTTTATTTAAAATATCCTGCCGAAGATCAGAGGAGCCCCCAGAGAGAAAAACTTCACTCTTTATAAGGTTCGGAACAAGTCCACTCCAATTAGAAAATTTATCAATCCCATCCTTAAGCAGTTCAATGGACGGCAAGCTAGCTTCAGCAAAGAGTAATACATCATCAGCAAAGAAAAGATGAGAGAGTCTAGAGGGCTTGCAACGCCAGAAGAACCGAAAATCAGGACGCCTAGTTTGGATATCTAAGAGGCCGGTAAATATTTCCATCACAAGGGTAAAGATGTAGGGAGACATCGGGTCACCTTGTCGAATACCCCTACCACTCGAGAAAAACCCATGGAGCTCCCCATTTATAGAAATCGAGTATTTAGGGGTACGGATGCAGACCATAATCCGAGCAATAAACTCAGAGGGGAAACCAAAAGCTTGCAAACAAAGATCAATGAAATTCCAATCCACGTATCATAAGCCTTCTTAAAGTCAACCTTTATCACGCATTTAGGCCGATAAGGATGAAGGTGGAAACCACAAAAGAGCTCTTGAGCAAGCAAAATATTGTCGCTTATATGCCTACCTTTAACAAAAGCATTTTGGGGGTAAGCTAATAATAGAGGGAAGCACATTAGAGAGCCGGTTGGCAATAAGCTTAGTGATACACTTGTAGATGGTGTTACAACAAGCAATTGGCCGAAAATCGTTAACATTAGAAGCATTAAGGACTTTGGGAACCAAGGCCAAGATGGTTGTATTTATCTCCTGCAACAACTTGCCTGTTGTAAAGAAATCTTTAACTGCCAAAATAACCGAGGGTCCAACTATTTCCCAAGAATGCTTAAAGAACTCTACGTTATATCCATCAGGGCCAGGGGCTTTACCCACTGCAAGAGAGAAGAGCGTATCTCGCATCAGAAATAGGGCTAGAGATGAAACGCACCTGATCCTCATCGAGGGTGTGACTTAGAACCGCACGCATCTCTTCCAAAAGAAGGCCGAGCAACTGGAGGAGAATATGCCAAGAGCTCACGAAAATGATCAACAAAAAGGTTCTAAACTTCAGAAGGATTTGAAGTGGTGTAGTTCCCATTGGACAGCGAAATAATTCTATTATGAAGATGCCTTTTCTTTACTGATTGATGGAAAAACTTTGTATTGAGATCCCCTTCTTTCAGCCAACGAACTCGGGATTTCTGTCTATAAAAAGATTCTTCTTGAAGGCGCAAATCTAAAAAAGACTGGAGTTGAAGTTTCTCCAATTCAGCAAGCTGAATATTATAAGGGTCAACCTGTAGAGCTTCCTGAGTAATACATAACACCTGTCTAGCTTTAGCCGTTCTATAGGAGAGATCCAAAAAACACTCCTTATTGAGCTGCTTCAATCTACATTTAAGGAGACGAAGCTTGGAGCAAAGCATAAACATTGGAGTACCCCTAAGCGAGGAGTTCCAAACTTGAGAAACCATATTAGAGAAATCCGGGTGGGTAAGCCAAAAATTGAAGAACTTGAATGGCTTGCAAGACTTAGGGGAAGGGAGGATCTTAATGACCATCGGAGAATGGTCCGAAATGCCAGGGGCCAAAAACGAAGCTTCAGAGAAAGAGAATTCAGCCGAGCATGAATTAACCGAACACGGTCGATTTTCCTTTGTTTACGATTAGGACCCATCGACGTAGACCAAGTAAATCTGTTACCCATATATTTGAGATCATCTAAACCAGCTTGAAAGAGACACTCACGGAATTCGTCAAAAGCTGGGATCCAACCATTAGACCCGCCCAACCTATCCGAAGGGTCACGAATCGCATTAAAGTCTCCTGCTATAATCCAAGGAGAAACCGAATGAAGAGAACTGGTTAAGATCGGTCCATAAAGGCCGTCTAGAGACAAATGTATGCTCAGCATAAACAACCGTGAGAAAGAACCATTTACCAGAACTAACATTAGAAAGCTTTCCATGAATAGCTTGATCCGAAGAAGAGTTAACGATAAACGAAACTTCCAGAGGATTCCACCCCACCCAAATTCTTCCATTAGAGGAATAATTATAATTGCTTTCCCAATTCCAACCCGGCAACAACACAGCAGAGACTGGACCGAAAGCACCCTGGGAAATTTTAGTTTCAACTATCCCAATACAACATAAGTTATTGGACCTAACGAAATTCCTAATCTCCGCTTGTCTCAAGTGATGACATAGACCCCTTATATTCCAAACTCCTATAATCATAGCTATATATATATATAAAGAGAGAGGGAGAGGAGCTACCGGCGTTTAGGAGGCCTCCTCCGACTAGTCCCTTGTTTCGGAATAGCAGTCACCTCGATTGATGGAGTTGGAACCTGAGGGATATTCTCTTTGATAGGAGTTGTCTCAATTTCAGCAATACGATCATCATTAATAGCAAGCTCTCGAGAGTCGTTTGGCTCAAGCTCGTCAGAGCTACTACTCATTGCACTAGCCACATCCTCAGAATCTTCATCCAATGAGCCAGCCATCATAGAGGCATTTTTTAAAATTGGCTCCATTAGGACAATTGAAGAGAAAGGTCCTGCAGCATTAGTCTTAAGGATCTCTTGGTCTTTCTGGACAGATTTGCTCAAAGGTGGAAACAAGGATTCCGCATTGTCTTTAGACTTCAATGCAGAGATAGGAGGTGTAGAAGACTTACCCATCACTAATGTACTGGGTTGTTGTTTCTTTTTCTTGTGGGTCACTTGCTTCCATCCTTCACGCTGGTCACTTTGGGCCACATGAACCTGAGTATTCGAAGAAAGCTCAACAACAGTAGGAGTACGAGACTCCACAGTAGGAGGGACCGGGACTTCAGCAACAACAGGCACCAGAGAATCCACAGCAGGGGGAACCGGGACTTCTACTCTTTCACAGTTATGGCCAAACACATGGCACTTGGGACAGGAGATCGGTCTCCACTCGTAGAAGATGGGGACAATGAAGGATTCACCATTTTAGCAGACACTTCAACACAGACCCTTGCATAGGATAGTTGTCTCGTTTTTTCAGTAAAAGGGTCTACATACAATGGTCTACCCACCGCACTTGCTATTTGGCTAATACCAGGAGCTGACCAATAAGCGAATGGGATGTTCTTCATGCGAATCCAAACGGGCACAGAGGATTGCAGATCCTTCCTCAACTCAAGAGTGGGGTGCCATTGTTTAAGGATAAGTGGTACTCTATCCACCGTTAGCGAGCCTTCATCGAGAATTTTCTTGCGATAATCATGATCCGGAATAAAGAAGAAATAGAATCCTTCATCGTTAGCTAGCACTTCCGTTAAATGAGATCCCCAAGTATCCTTAAGTACCGATTCAGTCATTTTGAAAGGAACTCTCTTGCCAACAAAGTAACCCACTAGACAGTGGTTCCATTTCGGATCAGCAGCATGCACAACATCCTCAGAAAGGTGGACAATAGCATTTTTCCCAACAGAAGTTGGGGGGATATAACTAAGTTCGTAGCCCTTCGCTGAAAGCTTAGCAACACTAGCCCATGATCGGGATGGGGGGCTTTCTGCATATTCGGTTTTTGGGCATCAGGTCGAGCCGCAGCAGGGCCACGTGAGCCGAATCTAATGCGGCTTCTGCTACGCCTATTCCCAGCTTGGGACTTCTCAAAAGGTTGGCCCATACGATTTGTAGGGTTCGAGGAAGAAGCCATACCCAACAGCAGCAGTAATGAAGCACAAAAGAAACAGAAACCGTAGCCAAGATTTCGGAAGTTGAGAATCAAGCCATACCAGGTGTTCAGTCACGATTTGGGGAGGAAAAGACAATGCTGGCCACCAACACTTACCAACCAGTCAAAGCCCCACAAAGCCCAACGACCAGCAGCGTCAATTGCATAGCAAACCAGAAGCAAAACCCTAGTCGCAGCCTTCCATGCTCCCCAAACTTGAGACAATACGAATCAAGTTCCACAAGGGTCTGAAGGCGGTCCACAGACGACCATTCTCACTGAAAATCAGCCCCAATCATCGAGAAAATCAACTGAAATCAACCACTCGAAAGAAGCCAGGAACAGTGAAAAAGTCACCCAAAATAGAGAGAAAGTGAACAGTGGACTCCCTGACTTTTTGCCCAATGGATTATTTTATTGGCCATAAATTCCATTAATTTTATTTCATAAATAATTATACCATGTTGCATGTATGATGAGGTCTTGATGTATGCATGACATTGAATTGAGATGCATGTGTGAATTCCATGCCAAGTATGACTTGTTTGATGTCACGTCATATGCCATGCTAAATTAAGACCGAAATTGGTGAACATGAATAATGTTAAATGAGGAGATTGATGTGGCGGATGATAATGCCCCGGGAGTGTCGGGATGCCTGGTGGTATACGGTACGTAATTCCAGGGGAGGCCTGGTGGTATGTCGGTACGTAATTCTGGAAGCCCTGGAGGTTTGTGCCCAGGGGGAAGCCTCGCGATGCCAATAGAGGTGCGGGATGCCCGGCCAGGGAGTGTAAATACCAGAAGCCCTGTCGGAGGTCTTTGCCCGAAGGGAATGCCTCGTGATGCCAGTTGGGATGCGAGATGCCCGGAATGTGGGGGCATCGGCCTGGAATGGTTGAATGCCGGAGGTTTTCTCGCATGGGATGCGAGTGTAATATATGAGATGAAATTGATGATCCGAGGAAGGGTGATGTGGTGATCAAATTGAAAGTTAAAAGTGGAAATTGAACTATGCATGATGATGATGATGTATGATGTGATATGATGATGATCACCCATGGCATGATGATATGCATGATGATGATGATGTATGATGTGATATGATGATGTCATGATGATGATGACATGTGTGATATGATGATGTCATGATGATGATGACATGTGTATGGTATGATGGTGTCATGTATATGATGATGATAACATGTGTGTGATATAATAATGTCATGATGACGATGATATGAGTATGACATGATGATACACATGTATATGTTATGATTGTGGTGATGATGCATGATAGTATATGCATGGCTTCAAGGTAAGTAATGCCTGCAATGCATGTATGATTTATATGGTGCATTGAGTGGTTATTGGATTCCTTTATCTGCTGAGTGGCTGTACTCACCCCTTTTGGGGAATAACATTTCAGACTAGATAAGATACCTCTGCCGCCACTGTTATCGGTAGATGAATCAAGTGGTTGGTTATGATTGCAAGGAGGAGGATAGCAAAGGGAGGAACTTTTGGATGCCGACACTGATCAATGGACTTTAAGTATTCAACTGTTGGAGAAGATGTCGGTCATTCAAAGGATGACCAACATCTTCTCCAACAGTTGAATACTTATATAAGATGTGTAGCCGAGTATAGAAAACTACGGCATTTTGATGTATCGACTAAAGATGTCCATCCTCTCTATGTAAATAAATGTGTTCGGTTTTAACTTATATAAGATGTTTAGTAGGTGTGCATCATTTTTTGAATATAGGGAAGGGAGTTGTTGGATGTGCTTCCGCATATAAATTGCGCAAGGGACCGATCGAAAAAAAAAAATGTAAACCCCCAAGTTGTATGGACCCGCTGCAATTGAAATGGTATCAGAGTGACATGTTATTAGGAAAAGTGAATGGTAAGCAAACTGTGGTGACCCAAATCGAATCGGGGGCCGTCGAGGGGTGCCATAGTCATGGTTCTTGCATTTTGTACTATGCACTTCCTTTAGGAGCTTCATTCAAGAACAGTAATGTCAACCAAACTAATCATTTGACAATATGAAAAAGAAAAGCCTGACGGTAGGAAGAGAGTTTAACTAACTCCTACCTTGATTAAAAGTGCTTAACAAATTCATCCATCTGTTCCTTGTCCATTTTCACTATCCTAATGGTGGCAAAAAAGACCATTAGAAATTCCCTTAAGTGGAAGCCTGATATTGTCCTTTTGGATAAGACATACACACCAAACCAAATTTTCCTTTTAACTCAAGCACCTTAGGCAACTGGATCTGCTATTCAAGAAGAAGTCCAATTCCACAGACAACTGATAGTATCGAAGTTTGGTATGACAGATAAGAGGATAGATCCCCAAACAACCTAGGAGCTCACCTAACTAATGGGAACATGAAAAAGAACATAGGGTAGGAGGTCTTCAACAAAGTAGAGTATGAAAAAATCCATAGAAATTATATTTGGCAGGCAAAGACTGTTGGGACTTCATGCTGTAAGTCCTCGACTATGCATGGATAAAGATATCATACGTACAGGCTGTTGATTAATTAGCAAAGAAAATTTCAATACTAAAGCACCATGGGGCCCTGAGCATGATTGTTTATAAGAAAGGGATGCCATCAATTCGAGATCATTAAAGGTCATAAGGATGTTCTAAGGAAGTCCCTAGTTTTTATGAAGGAACTGAATTTTACATCATGAAGAATTATGAAAGGGTGTGAATGGTAACGTTTTGTTCTTTTTTTTGTTCCAGGAATAGAAACAAAAAAGTGTTTCTGTTCCGAGGAACAATTTTTGAACAAAAGAATGCGTTTGGTAACGTTTGTTCTGGGAATAAAAAATGAATAGAAACACGTTTGGTAAATTTTATTCTTTTTTTATTTCTTTTAATTTTTTAAACATTTTTATTTTATTTTTCATTTTTGGCTTCAAGAAGTGTTTCTTTTCTCGAAACAACTTTTTGTGTTTCTTTTTTTGCTCCAATTTTGTTCCGGAACAAAAAAACAAAAAAGAACATAAATGCAACCAAATGCGTTTGTTCTTTTTTGTTCCGAGAACAAAATCCGTATAGAAGTGTTCCAGAAACGTTTCTTTGGAGCGTTTCCATGCACGCCTAAAGAATTATCATCAGCAATACAAGACCTTAAGAAAGGATTCTCATTAGGAAACATACAAACGGAGGCAGCAAGCCGACTAACTGATGTTTTCTTTGTAAAAAGTGTGAAAGTGATGGTAAATCATCTGCACCAAAGCAATTCTCGACAACCTCCGTTTGTATTTTTCAACTAATAGAACCCTGCAAACTAGAGCCCGAAGTTCGTGCACTATAAAACGAAAAAAAGTAAAATTCCGAGCATGCTACTTCTTAGGCGAGTCTTCCACCACACATCAATTCACTAAAGCCCCCAACACCGATTCTCACTTACCCTCGAGCTCGATCGGCCAGTCACCCACGATTTGCGACTGAAAGACCTCGCATCTAGTCACAACTACACACCGTACAAATTGTCGAATCGACAATTGAACGACTCCTCATCCGATGGAAACAGCAATCGGCGCTCAAAATTCGACGTGGCACGGGGGACGGAAATGTCGGACGGAAGTGGAGATTCGACGAAGCATAGAGAGAGAGAGAGAGAGAGAGAGAGAGAGAGAGAGAGAGAGAGAGAGAGAGAGAGAGGAGGGAGGACTTACATGGTGGGAGAATCAGAGGGGACGGTGGCGAGGGCTGCTTCCTTCTCAGAAGCCGTCGCCGTTGAGAGAACTCAGGCGGGAACCGATAAAACCAAGACGAGACACGAGAGGACTCAAAGACGGGAGTTAGGAGAGAACCGATAAAAAAAATTTTCGATTTTCGGTTTGTGGTTTAGTTTTCGGTTTGGTTAACCGATAAAAACTGAATCGATAAAAAAAATTTCAACTTTTGATGAAAACTGAACCGAAAATCGAACCGAACCGAAAAAACTGATTTTTTCGGTTCGGTTTTTGGTTAGGGTCTTGACATCCCTATAATTAACTTCCTAAGCGGAGATTAGTGAGTAAACTCACCGGTTTAGCGTTCCGGTGAGTCCATGGCGACGGCAACGCCAAGGCGAGCGACAAACCTCCCAGCGGCGACACCAATCAAGGCCGGGAAGGGCTCGGAAACAGGCCACAAAGTCCCAAAGCCTTGTTGGAACTTTAGCTTCTAATTGTTGAACTAGGAAGGAAAACCAGCAGCTGAACGGCGAGGAAACGGGCCGATCGGAGCTCTGACGAGTGGGTGGCCAACAAATGGTGGCACTTGGGGGTCAAGAGGAACTTCTTGGTGGTTGGTATGGGTAAAGGAAGGGTCGGAATAGGAGGAAACAAGAAGAAAATGCAAAATAGGCGAAACCGTGTGGGCGGGCATGCTACCAGACGGTCCGGTGAGCAGAAGCTTTCGGTAGTCGAATGGGACGGCCTGCAAATATTTTCGGCAAGCGGCGGGGTGCTCTTGTATAGACTGGATGTGTTGGTCACGGTGGTGGGTGGAGCGTGAGCTAATTCGTATGGGAAGACAACTTTTAATTCAGATCTTTGAGGAAAGGTCAGCTGGAGCATAAATAGGTAGAAGGAGAAAACATGGGGGAAACGGCGGGCTTGGTTGGTTTGGTGGGTGTGCGACTGCCAAAGGGATTGTTGTGCTTGGTTCGCTGGTTCTCTCAAGCTCTCTCAACACCTCAATAATGGAGAAAGCCACACTTCAAGGAGGAAGAAGGTCTACTGAAGAGGGGGACCCCAAGGTGGCTTCCAAGGGCTTCACACTTGTCCACTTCTCCTCTTGCTTGCCCCCCACCACTTTAGCCTTCATTCTCAACCATTCTCTCTCCTCAATCTTCCTTATGAAGCCTCCCAAGGTGGTTGAATTGTTGCACCCCTCATGGCCTACGAATTTTGTGACAATTGGCCATCAAAGTCTTCAATTCCTCTTCAATTCTCTTTAATTCAATCCAATTGAAGTCCCGAAAATTCCAGCCAATGTACCCACATCAAATCCATGTTTTTCCTTGCCAATAAATCCATCTTGGATGCCAAAAGTGCGCGCAAGAACGGTCCTCCAACTTTCCTAATCCAATTTCGTCAATTCTTGATTTTTCGCTGAAAAAACTCGATTTGTAGAAAAATCTTCTAAGGATGAGTTGACGCTCCGAAAATGATTTGTGACATGATAGAACTTCTAATTTCTGAAATCGGGTTTAATTTCTTGATTAATTTCAATCTGGCGTGATTTTAGCGCGTCCTAATCTACCGGGTAGCTTTTAGGAATTTTTGTGCATTTGACTTGTGGTCGATCATTTTCGATCCACAATGTGCATCTTTGACTCATAGGCGACTCTGGGTTGTCGTATAAATCTCAAGATCTCAAGTACGAACACAGGGTACAAAATTGACAGAAAGTCGATCTAGTGCCGTTTGACATGAATTTTGCAAATAGGTAGAATCACCCACTCTTAGTTACATATCTCTGTCAAATCGACCTATCTCTAGTCTCTAATTAAATTTAACTATGTCATATTGACCCTTGTAAATTAATACGATTGAATAGTCGTTTTCTGGTCGAATTCTCAAGTCAGTCGCATTTAGATTCCTTAACGGCTTCATCTGATAACTAGTTAACTCGTGAATGACTAACTCAGCGAAAAAGGCTATAAGCGCATCGATGAAAAGCTCGTTTCATCTCATCGAAAACAGACCTGAAAATCAAGATGTCACATAGGAAAATGTGGAAAAGCGATAAATGAGTTACTCTTATGGGCCAGGGCCCATTGCTTCTGGAGATCCTTTGTCAATGGCGCCTATGAAGAGGTCATCAAATAGACTTGTGATTCCTTCCAATGCATCATCAGGGTTTTCCGCCTTTGGGGTGTCGGATCGTCCATACCACCCCATCCATCCGGGACTATGTTGCGAGGGTCAATGTAAAAGCTGGGAGGAGCCGAATACTTCACCAAATAGTTGAATTTGCCACTTGGCTGCCCCAAGGTGTCCATCACCTCTGCTTCATCTTGCATCAATATTAGAGGGCCAGAGAATGTCTCGTGAATGTTTGGAGGTAGTGAGTTTTGCCTCCCTAGCCCTTGATCAGGTGGTGGGTTTTGCCTTTCTTGTCTTCACCCTCCAGAACTTTCTCCACCTCTTCCATGGTACCCTAATCTAGAATGAGACCTCTGAGGGGCCTCAATGGGGTTTCGAATGCCCTGACCATTTCTTCCAAGACCACTATCAAGACTAAAACCATTTCCAACCATCACCCTTCCCACCATGAAGGTAGCATTTGAAACCTCAGGATTTGGTGGTGGTGAGTCTCGAGAAACATGAGTGGTGGACACCAACTCAAATGAGTGGTAACTCCATTCGAACTCGAAGTCTGGCTCAACATAGGGGATAGCTATCTCATGATAAATTCGGCGATCTTCTTCACCATAGATAGTGATCAGCTTCCCTTTGATCACAAACTTCATAGTTTGATGTAGACTTGAAGGTACTGCTCCAGCAGTATGTATCCAGGGACAACCCAATAGAAAATTAAATGCGGTTGGGATGTCGAACACTTGAAAGGAAATGTTGAAGATGACTGGCCCTATTTGCACATCAAGATGGATCTCTCCGATCACTTCCTTCTTTGTCCCATCAAATGCTCGCATAGATGTCTTCGCAGCATGTATGCTGGTTATGTCTATGTTGAGGCGATGCAGAGTGGCCAATGGACATATATTTAGGGCGGACCCATTATTACTGAGCACTCGGGACACATGAGAAGCCTTGTGTTTGACAAATATGTAGAGTGCTTTGTTATGCCCCCTACCTTCAAGAGGGAATTCCTTATTAGAAAGTGATCAAATCCTTGAGAAGGACTAATCCCACGAACTTCTCCAGCTTGTCCGCCTTGATCGTTTCCAATACATGAATTTCACTCAGCATCTTCATCAATGACTTTTGATGCACGGCGGATGTTAGTAAGAGCTCGAGCAAGGAGATTTAAGTGGGCATCTTCCGCAACTGGTCGATTACATTATACTCACTTGCTTTAATCACAGTTAGGAATTTCTTAGCCTCTTCATCAGTGACAGGCTTTGCAAGTTGAGCACTAGCTTAAGTGTAAGTTCGACCAGACCTTGTAACGAGGTCAACATCTAGGTCATAGGACCAAGACATCGCCTTATTGTTGACATACTCATATGGCCTGGGCATCTCAATCACTATCTCTTCGTCGAATACATCTTCTAGTGGGGGCATGTCAATGAGCGAAGGATCTGTTTCTTCATTGTCGGCATTGAGCGTAGCATGTTCCTCCTCCCAATCGATAATGATATGGAAAATAATAGAAACTATGCAGTTATGGTCAGCATACACGATGATGTTGTTATCCACCATTTTGGAGACCCTTTCTCTCATTAGTGGCAGGGGAATATCCTTATGATTTGGATAATATCCAGCTCTCACCAATCCATTGTAGGCATCCGCCACATGCACCTTTGAGTTCTTAGTTCAACCAACATCAAACCCAAATATGGCATTCACCCTATCCTCATGCTTAAGTAGAGGATTCTTCTTGATATTCGATTGAGTGATATTGAAGGTAAACGCCTTGGTGTCCAATAAATTTTGGACTTTATTCTTCAAGGTCATGCATTCATCAGTTGAATGTCCTACTTCCCCCATATGGTGTTCGCATTTCTTGGAGGGGTCGTAGTTAGAAATTTTTTTAGCATTGGGTCGCTTTGGCTCATAAGACAACAACCCCTTCTTTTGAAGAACCTTTAAGACCTGGGATAGAGGGCTAGGAAGAGGGGTGAACTGCCTTTTAGTAAACTGTCGAGGCATGGTCGAACAAACTCCGCCCTGTTGATTCTTAGGGACATGAACAATTGGAGGCTTGCTAGATTGTGCAAATGCAACATTAACTTATGTGCTTGGTTTTTTGTCTTTCTTCATGGTGAACCTTTTGCTTTGACAGGTTGGTTCATTGAACCATCCATCTCTTAGCCCAATCTTGATTTGCTCACCCATAGGGATAAGTTGGTTGAAGTTCTCAACATATGTGCTAGTCATCCCGTTACGGAACTTAAACAGGAGAGTCTTAATGAACAACTTCATCAACTCTTTGTTCGTAGGCTCATGAGTGATTTGAGCCGCCAAGTTTCGCCACCTCACAGCATACTCCTTAAATAACTCGCTTTTCTTCTTCTCCATCCTCTCAAGATCCTCTCAAGAAGGTGTGATGTCTATATTGAACTTATATTACTTTAGGAACGCATTAGCCACTTCATTCTAGATGTCGAAAAGGTTTACATTTTTCATTATGTACCAGTTCAATGTGGGCCCAATCAAGCTTGCATGAAATGATTGGATCATGAGGGGCTCATTCTTGATATATTGGGCCATGCGTACGTGATACATCTACAAATGAGCTTTGGGGCAAGAAGTACAATCGTATTTCTTGAACTCCGACATCTTAAACTTCCTTGGCATCTTGACCTTCTCATACATGGACAAGTTGAATGGGAGTGAACTCTGTGACTCCTGCAGTTGTTTCACTTTTTCTTCCAGTTTTACGAAGCGTCCATCCTGCTCCGTTTTAGGGGCGTTCTCAAGCTTAGCCTTTTCCACATTGACCAGCGGCAGGTCATCTTCCAGCTCAGGCATATCGTCATCACTCCTATTTGCTTGCTTTGGGATTACTATCTCAAGGAGAGCGGGTGCTAGAGTTGAATTCACCCGGAGGGATTGGATTTGAGCTGACATAAGTTGCATAGAGGCGAGCAACTGTTGGAGTTGGTCTTCCATTGTGGAGATACGATCACACATTTTAGTTTGGTCGGCCATTCTAGCTCTTAATCGCGTAATTATGGGCGAATGTGAAGGATCCGTTGTCACCTAATTGGAAGAAATGAACAAAAATAAGCATCTCATGTAAAATACGCCGGTCCATGGCAACGGTCTAGAACTTTTATTCATTAATGGAGTTTTTGACAAGCCTAACAAAATAGAAACTCGAAATGCCCTAAACAAATAAACTAGGAAAGTAAATGACTCAACTTCCTAAACATTAATCTAGAAATGAAAATGACAAGATTGATTCAAGCACTTCATCTAGCTTGATCAATATATACTCAGGACACCACTCGACGCAAACGCTTATTCTCCTCTTGAGCTTTTTTAGCAACTCTTTTGAGGCATTTGTTCTCAGCGCGGTTGGTGATCTTTAGTGGCACCTCTGGTATCTTTAAAAGTAGCTCCTCTGGAACCTTGTGTTGTTGAGTGTACTTAGTTGAGGCATAGTACTTCCTTTCTTTACCCTTCAGCTCCTCCTCAGGCCATTTGAGCTTTCATGGATGGCACATGTCCTGCATTGATTTGATCGTGAGAATGGAATCCTCATGGTCTCGGTCTCCATCAACGAAGCTGACTCGGAGTGGATCTGCTTGCAACACCAAGGGAAGCTCTTGCACCACTTGATATTGACGGGTCACTTAGTAGAATAATACTCCATTGCGCCAATGAATCCCAAATAAAGGGATTGGGCCAACACCTTCACACGAGAGTCTCGCCACACGAACTTGCAACCATTTAGCATGCCATGGGAAACCCTTGGAAGTTGGTTCTTTCATGAAAGCTAGCCACCTAGAATAATGATAATCCGGTGCATGTTTTTGGTTGTTCTCAAACCTTATAATAGGTGATTAGAATTACTAACATCATGTATAGTCATTAAACCACCAAACCCTTTTAAATGAGAAAGAAACCAAATTTGCAAAAGCTCAAGAGAGGAATGGAAAGTCTTATCACCACCTCCTTTGAATTGAGTGAGAGAAAGAAAAGTTTTAGTCAGAACAATATTTACAAAATTTGTTCCTTCCAACACTTGTTTAACTAAGTGAGCCATCAAAGGGTTAATAGCATTCTTGCAATGAGGAAAAACTATAAACCCAAAGAAAGCTAAAAGGGAAACCCTTCGCATTTGAAAATGAAGTGCCATTTTCAAAACATTCTTTTAGAAAAGATAAAGGACATGAATTGCGATGAGCCTTTAAAACCTTTATTATATTATCCTCCTTAATTCTCAAAAAATCAGATAAGGCCACAACGGAATCTATTCTGATAGGCGGACTAATTAATTCAGCTTTCAAAGACTTTCCTATGGCAATGCTATACTCTTCCAAGGTGGGCATGAGCTCATGCTTATCACCGAAGATGAAAGTAGAAGTCTCGGGGTACTAACAATGGGCAAGTGCTTGGATGAGGCTACCATGGATGTTGATATGCAGTAGTGGAAGTAGTTGACCAATGTACGACTCTACAAATTGATGGCTAGCTTGGTCTAACTCGTCCCACTGTGTGCTAAGCTCTTCCTTTAGAGGGAGAATAATTCGAATGTCCGGTATTCCCATTGTATATTGATCAAGACTCAGGACAATCCTAATGCCATGGACCGACAAAATAATACGATAAAGTAAGTAAATTGCAAAGGTGAAAATTTAAAGAATTTACTTTACCTATGAGGGTCAATCACATAGACATGCACATGGTAAGTGACTCAATTTCTACTCTAGACAGTCTTAGCAAAGTGAAGCCACAAGAACGATTGGACTAGCCGCGGGCATACAGACTAAGTCGGGTCCTCATGACTTCGGCTTGGTCAAAGAGTTGACCTAGGTTGTGGGCATGTGGACCGAGGTAGGTACTCTTGCCACCAAAAAAGAAATTTCGGGATGGAGATGGGCGATTCGTACCGCGGGCATGCGGTCAGAGTGGTATCCATCTTGATACCATCCTAGATAATCCTATGTGGCCCAGGTCCGGTGGTAGGTCGTGTGTGCAAAAGTGTAGTGTAAATGCATAAGCATGCACAACAGTATATATCAAGAACCACTTCATATGTGCAAATAAACCATACATTCTTAACTCCAATATGTAAAACAAAGGTTAGCAATCACTACTCCCCTTATACCTCCCAATTTGCAATAACATTTGACTCGGATGGAGGCTTCGGGCTTCGAGGGCTTTGCTTGAACGGTGAAGATTTGTGGTACACTTGGCTTTGGTGGAAGATGAGGTGTTGATCGTGTGGCTTCAACTGAAGACTTCGGTGGGATATGGGATGCGCGTGAGTGGGGCTGTGGGTGTGCGAGTGGAGAAGGAGTTTCAATGGAGGGACGGGTGCTTCAATGTGAGAAAATGAAAATAGAAACAGGCGGGTAGAGATCGAAGGAGATGAAGTTGGTCAAGGCAGCTTGCTTGAGAAGTTGGACGAGAGAGAGAGAGAGGGAGAGACAAAAATTCCACAAGCTCATCCCTTCCATTAACTTCATATCCCCTAATACTTTCCACATTTTAAATCCCATGATATTATCCAAATTAAAGCAAAAAATTCCAGCCTCTTGCCCAAAACCGAATTTCACAACTTTAGGTTTGCATTCCTTCACTCAATTTCCCAAGTTGAGGTCTAATTTCAATGAAGAAAAATCCTGAACAATTTTCTGTAATTCCCAACACTTAAAGGCTCGGCTCGGCAGTCCAAATTTCCTTTAATTTAGCCAATATGAATTTTTGCTAATTTTCCAAATCGTTTGAATCGATTTTCGTAAAAATCTCGGAATCTCTGGAAATTCTTTGCAGGATGAGTTGACGTTTCTAAAATAAATCGTGACATGACATGACTTTCAATTTATGAAATCGGGTTTAAATTTGCAGTTAATTTCAATCCAATACGATTTTAGCGTGACTTAGTCTACCGATTAGCTTTTAAGAATTTTTGGTGCAATTGACCTGTGATCGATTTATCTCGAGTCATAATGTATATCTTTAACACATTGGCGACTCTCGGTTGTCGTGGAAATCTCGAAGTTTCAATTGCCGACACGGGATACAAAAAACGATAGAAAATTAATTTAGTTAATTTAGTGCTGATCAATGAGAATTTTGCAATTAGTTGGAATCACCCACACTTTGATCACATATCTCAATCGAATCTACCTATTTCTGATCTCTGATCGATTGTGACAGTGTCGTAATGACCATTGCATATCAACACGATTGAATAGTCGATTCCTGGTCGAATTCTCAAGTCCATTGCATTTATATTCCTTAATTGCTTCTCCAGATAGTCTAGTTATCTCGTGAGTGATCAGCTTAGAGAATAACATTATTGGCGTGTCAACGAAAGACCCGATTTATTTAATCGAAAAAGAAATTTGAAAATGGCTGTCACAACTCTTCCCCTCGTATAAAAATTTCGTCTTTGAAATTTAAACTTATTACAATCTTTAAACAAAAAGGTAAGGGTACAGTCATATCATCGACTCCTCAGTTTCTCAAGTTGTTCCTTCAGTGTCGTGGTGTTAGCAGATCACTTTGACCAATGGGATGGTCTTGGTGGGTAGGACCTGTTCCTTGCGATCCATAATCTGAACCAATCTTTCAACGTACGACACTCTGTTGTCCACATCCAATTCCTCAAAATTGAGCACGTGGGTCGGGTCAAGCTCATCCATTTTTCTATTAATAGGGGTTCTGGGTATTGGTTTATATGGTTCCAACGAACCAACATTAAATTTGGAAACATTAGCTAATCAATCGTATCCGGTGGCACTGGAAATAATACTCTATATTGGATTTCTTATTGCTTTTTCTGTTAAATTACCGATTATACCCTTACATACATGGTTACCAGACACCCACGGAGAGGCACATTATAGTACTTGTATGCTTCCTTAACATCGACTCGTGAAAGACATCATGTACTTACGCCAGTCTCGGCAATAATGCAAGATGACACGTTAGGATTCCGATTCTTTCAAGAATCTCAAATGGACCTACATACCTAGGATTTAGTTTTCCTTTCTTGCCAAAGTGTGAAGTGCCTCTCATTGGTAACACTTTCAGAAAAACGTGATTACCAACTTGAAATTCCAATGGTCTCCGGCGCTTATCAATGTAACTTTTCTAGCGACTTTGAGTGGTCTTTAATCTATCCTTGATAATGGCAACTGTATCCATTGACTGCTAAACCAACTCTGAGCCTGTAATTTCCCATTCCTCGACTTCATCCTAACATACTGGTGTTCTGCACGCTCTGCTATACAACGCTTCAAAAGGAGCCATTTGAATGCTCTGCTAATACTGTTGTTGTAGGCAAACTCCACGAGATGAAGTTGTTCTTCCTAACTTCCTTTAAAATCCAACACGCAAGCTCGCAGCATGTCCTCGAGGGTTTGAATTGTCCTTTCAAACTGGCCATCCGCCTGAGAATGATAGGCCGTATTGTACTGTAGCTTCGTTCCTAAGGCAGACTATAGACTTTTCCAAAAAGCAGTTGTAAATCTCAGATCTCGATCTGAAGTAATCGTTACAGGCACTCCATGCAGACGAGCTATTTGATGCACGTACAACCCTGTGTGCTTGTCCAAATCAAGGTCCTTTCGTACTGCGATGAAGTGAGTCAACTTCGTCAGTCTGTCGACCACTACCCAAATAGAATCGTTACCTCTCTGACTCCTCGGTAAGCTCATCACAAAATCCATTGTGATATGTTCCCATTTCCATTCTGGGATCTCGAGAGGTTGCAGAAATCTTCTCGGCTTACAATGTTGTGCCTTCACTTGTTGACACGTCAAACACTTGGCGACATGCTTGGCGATATCCGCTTTCATACCAGACTATCAATAGTGTTGATGTAGATTTTGATACATTTTTTGTACTGCTAGAATGAATGTTGTAACTACTACGATGAGTTTCTGATAAGATCTCTTCCCTAGGTGCTACATTGTCAGGTATACACAATCGTCCTTGGAACCTCAGTGTTCCATCCTCAGAAATCTGAAAGTTAGCTTTTCTCTTATTGGTATCCTCTTGTAGGATCTTTTGAACATCTGGATCTGTTGGCTGAAGTGCTTTGATTTTGATCTGAATATCCGGCTCAATTCTGAGGGTGGCCATAAGATTTGAAAGGTGGCCTATCTCAAACTTGAAAATCGAATCTCTAGCTTTCTCAATCAAAGTCCATTCCTTGGATACCATCTATGCAACTGAGGACTTTTGACTTAGTGCATCTACGACCTTGTTTGCTTTTCCAGGGTGATACAGAATATCACAATCATAGTCCTTCAAGAATTCCATCCAGCAACGTTATCTCATATTCAACTCATTTTGAGAGAATAAATACTTGAGACTTTGATGGTCAGTGAAGATTTGGAATCTTTCTCCACACAAATAATGTCTCCAAATTTTCAGAGCGAAAATGATTGCCGCGAGTTCTAAGTCATGCGTTGGGTAATTCAGCTTGTGAGGTCTCAACTGATGAAACGCGTATGCAATAACTCTACCATATTGCCTCAACACGCAACTCAATCTTTTAAACGACGCATCACTATAATTCTCGTATCCTCCAAGACTAGATGGTACGGTTAGCACAGGTGCGGTAGTCAGCTTCTATTTAAGCTCTTGGAAACTACACTCGCACTTGTCTGTCCACTCGAACTTCTCTTCTTTTATCAGGAGTCGAGTCATAGGTGATGCTATGGCTAAAAACCTTTCCACAAACCTTTTGTAATACCCTGCTAAACCCATAAAACTTCTGATCTCTGTCACTATAGTCGGTCTTGGCCAGTTGATCATTGCTTCTATCTTGCTTGGGCCCACGGAGATTTCTTTGCCTGAAATCATGTGACTTAAGAAAGCAACACGAGTCAACCAAAACTCGCACTTGCTGAACCTGGCGTACAACTGATGAATCCTGAAGGTCTGGAGTACTAATCTTAGATGACTCTCATGCTTCTCAGCACTCCTCGAATACACTAGAATATTATCGATGAACATAATCACAAACTGATTTAGGTATTCCTTGAATACTCGATTCATCAAATCTATAAAAGCAGCTGGAGCATTCGTCAACGGTTCAAACTATATTACTTTACGCCAACAATTCGTTACCACAAGATGCTCCTTAAGTCAACTATTTTCATATTTGACGTCAAAGTTATACGTAAGCAACTAGTCAAGTACAACTATAGCCAGTGATTCTTCTCTTTACAGCTTTATTACAACAATTTGAATTCTACAACATTAACCAAAATTCCACTGCGCTACTTTGATAAAATCAACCTAAAAACGTTCTTCCTCTGATCGGTGCATGGTCAGTTTGTTCTTGTCTTCTTCGCCATCCTAGTGGTGTTCTATCTACGGTGCTTTCCCTCTGTCTTGTCCTCTAGTGATGGCGTACACTCTTCCCTGCTCTGGAGGTCTGTTCAATCCACCCCGTGGTGCGTTCTGTGGCACGAAACCTTTTATCTGACCCATCTGTGGCGGCGATGGTAATTGCGGTTGTCCTCTCGATCTTTTGGGAGAATTCCTAGCTATGTGACCTAGCTGGCCACACTCAAAGCAAGTACTCGGCCTAGAATTACTTGGGACTGATCTGTGTTGCCTTCCACACAAGCGACACACGCCATTCTAGATAGGCCTTGCTTTCCAATTCCATCCTTCCAATTGGGCGGGATCTGGAATCTACCTTCAGTCATGGGCTTCTTTCCCTAACGGATCCATTCTTTGTGAAAGCTAAACCTCGATCTTGACGAGGCAGCTTGCTCATTCAAACCTCTTTCTATCATCTGAGCTCGATGATAGACTTCTCGGTAATCAGTCAAATCCAATGGCAGCAGGTGTTGTTTCAACTCAGAACGAAGACCATTTCTGAATCTTTGGGCTTTCTCTTTAGGGTCTTCTATCAACTTTGGAGCATATTGTGACAGTTTTGTAAACTTGACCCCATATTGGTCAACTGTCATGTTCCCTTGGCGGAGGAGTTGGAATTCTTCCATTTTTTGTTCTCTAGCAGTACTCAAAAGTACTGGCCATTAAGGGCTTTGAGGAAGGTGTCCAATTCTTCCATTTTTTGTTCTCTAGCAATACCCGAAAAGTACTGGTCATTAAAGGCTTTGAGGAAGGTGTCCTACACTTGGGCTACTCCTTCCGGAAATACAGTATCCTTGGCAGCTCTCCACCAAATGTTCGCATTACTCTGGAGTTGGTACATAGCCAATACCACCTTTTCCTCTTCATTGCACATCAGGAGTGTGAGCGCTTTCTCGAGGTCCTGAATCCAAAGCGATGTGACTTTAGGGTCTTATTCACCCTTGAACCTCGGAGGGTTCAGCTTCAGAAATTGTTCAACTAGCTTATGAATCGGCCTCCCAGCGGCCACATTCCCCAGTGGAACTTCAACAGGGGCAATGGCAGGTACAACGGCAGGTGTGGTAGCGGGGGCTACCTTAGCAGTGGCGGTGACAACAGTGATAGTGGTGGCCTAAGCAATGGCTTCAACAGCAGTAGCTTGATTTTACACTTGCTGATCCATCTGATTTCTCATAACTTTAAGCACCCGCATGATCCCTTCTATCTTGAGATCACCAGGGGCCGCTACCTCAACACCAATAGAAGGTGGTGCTTCGCCACTAGCGCTAGCCTGTGCTGGTGCTTTACCGTAGCCTCCTCAGGTACCGACCCTAGTCGGTGTCCTAACCTGAGCTGTAGGCCTAACGGTTCTCTTGCTTGGAGTTCTCTACTCCTGCTCACTCATTGTTCAGCCTTTATACTGAAACTTGTCTTTCAAATCCACACTAAATTAGAAGATGAGCGATCCACATACGACAAACAATTTTACTTGTCAACTACCATTGACATGCACCAGTCATGAATTTAAAGGCCTTCCTACTTACCATCCCATATCCATTACACCTTATCACTCCAATTTCTAACAACCATGCTCTAATACCACTAAATGGGGATGTCGCGTCCCGATCCTTCGAGCACGTGCCCATCCCTCCTTAGTTGATTAATAGCAATGTCCCAAGATACATTGCCAACCCATTCATTTTAATATACACATGTGGAAGCGGATGTAAATCCCGGGCAATAAAACAATGGGATGGGAAAGCAAGGCCAATTTTTCACAAAATATCCTTTTATAAACACCCAGGTTTATACACAGAGACCTACAAAAAGGGATAAGCTTTTAACAAAGGAGAATTGTCCTAAGACTAACTAGTCGGGCAAGTTCGTCGGGTCTTCGGGCTTCACCTCCTAAACTCTGGGCTTTGGTTCTCCATAACCATTATCTACGGACCTGTAAATGGTTATACAATAACCAGTGAGACAATGTCTCAGTGAGTTCTACCCCTAAGACCCGATTAGGAAGGAAATATGCCCTAGGGGCTGCTTAAGCACAATCAGGCGTCAAAAGACTTACCTTGACCTCAGTTCCTTCCTGCAAGTCAGTTCAACAATAAACACTGACAATCACATCAGCCCATCAATTCAACCAATCAGATCGACTCAGCGATCAATCGACTCAGTCAATTACATGATATCGAGACCATCACACGGTTATTCTGACTATTCATTCTCGACTCTTAATCACAGCCCTACAGGCATAATTTATACTTAGTGGAATCACGGCCCCACTTAGCAATTTTAGACTTAGTGGTATCACGGCCCCACTCGGCAATTCTAGACTTGGTGGAATCATGGCCCCACTTGGCAATTTTCTAAACATAGTTGAATCACGATCCCACTCAACAATTCTAGACTTGGTAGAATCACGGCCCCACCTAGCAATTTTCTAGAC
The DNA here is from genome assembly GCA_014182885.2 of Eucalyptus caleyi. Lineage (NCBI taxonomy): Eukaryota > Viridiplantae > Streptophyta > Magnoliopsida > Myrtales > Myrtaceae > Eucalyptus > Eucalyptus caleyi. Next base: position 56,235,560 of record CM024468.2, on the reverse strand, counting down.
TTAGTGGAATTATGGCCCCACCTGGCAATTCTAGACTTAGTGGAATCACGACCCCACCTGGCAATTCTAGACTTAGTGAAATCACGGCCCCACCCGGCAATTTTTTAGACTTATACCCACAATATCCAATTTTTGGGATAAATCCTCATAATCACCAATTTTACTCAATTTCCACAATCCGATACTCAAGTAAATAATCGATAATGCCACAACAATCAGCATAAAATTCCAGTCACCGCCATCCCGGTTGAATTTCTGGAAAATAAATAAATAAATAAATAATTAATTACGAAAAATATTAAATAAATGTCAATGAATCCAACTTAGGCCCATAATGCCTAATTGGACGCTGACACGGACCCAGAAAATTTCCGAGGTTCGTTAAATAAATACTAGAACCTATCTACTCGCTAATTGTTACAACTAACCACCTAACATGCATCAATACAAATTAATTTCATTAATTTAATCTAATCTAACCACCTAATACATCTTAGCCTAATCTAATCAACCCCTAAGCATCATTAACCTATTAAGCGAGGTTTAGTGAGTAAAACTCACATGATTAAAAGCGAAGACCGGATCACCGCGACAGCAGCCGAAACTTGAGTTTACGACGGTGCCTAGAGACTTAGATCGGGCCTGAAATTGGCCCAACAAATCTCAGCCCAAACTGAGATTTGTTACGGAATCAGGCTGGGCTTGATCTGATTTCAAGATGGGCTGCTGAACCGGGCCCAAATCGCTGGGGATCGGGCTGCTGGACTTGATGGAGTTACTGGGCCGAACTGCTGGGCTGAAGAGCTCAATTGATGGGCTTCAAAAAAGCGTGGGTTGCTGCTGGGATTTTTGGGCCGAAGATGCGGTCTTCAAATGGACCGGATTGCTGGGTTTGCGGCCACGAGGGAACGCCGCTAGAATGCTGAAAGCTTCACGGCGGGGGTGGACTCAGAAGTGTGAAGGGAAGAGAATAGCTTCGGTGGAAGGCGTGGCGTCTGCTGGTGAATTCGCTGGCTTCGAGAGACGTTGCTGCTGGCGACAGGAAATAGTGGAGATGGGGCGTAGCTGAAGTTGACTCGAATGGAGGCTTCGGGCTTCATGGGCTTTGCTTGAACGGTGAAGATTTGTGGTCAACACTTGACTTCGGTGGAAGATGAGGTGTTGACCGTGTGGCTTCAACTGAAGACTTCGGTGGGATATGGGATGCGCGTGAGTGGAGAAGGAGTTTCAATGGAGGGAGGGGTGCTTCAACATGGGAAAATGAAAACAGAAACAAGTGGGCAGAGATCGAAGGAGATGAAGTCGGTCAAGGCAGCTTGCTTGAGAAGTTGGATGAGAGAGAGAAAGAGAGAAAGACAAAAATTCCACAAGCTCATCCCTTCCATTAACTTCATGTCCCATAATACTTTCCAAACTTTAAATCCCACAATATTATCCAAATTAAAGCAAAAAATTCCAGCCCCTTGCCCAAAACCGAATTTCACAACTTTAAGTTTATATTCCTTCCCTCAATTTCCCAAGTTGAGGTCCAATTTCAATGAAGAAAAATCCCGAACAATTTTCTGTAATTCCCCAACACTCAAAGACTCGGCTCCGCAGTGCAAATTTCCTTTAATTTGGCAAATCCGAATTTCCGCTAATTTTCCAAATCGTCATAATTGATTTTCCGTAAAAATCTCTGAATCTTCGAAAATTCTTCGAAGGATGAGTCAACGTTCCTAAAATAAATCGTGACATGATAGAACTTTCAATTTCTGAAATCGGGTTCAAATTCGCAGTTAATTTCAATCAGATGCGATTTTAGCATGATCTAGTCTACCAGGTAGCTTTTAAGAATTTTTGGTGCAATTGATCTGTGATCGATTTATCTCGAGTCACAATGTATATCTTCGACACATTGGCAACTCTCGGTTGTCGTGGAAATCTCGAAGTTTCAATTATCGACACAGGGTACCTAAAACGACAAAAAATCAATTTAGTGCCAATTGATGAGAATTTTGCAATTAGGTGGAATCACCCACACTTTGATCACATATCTCAGTCGAATCGACCTATCTCTAATCTTTGATCGATTCCGACAGTGTCGTAATGACCCATGCAGATCAACACGGTCAAGCAGTTGATTCTTGGTCGAATTCTCAAGTCCATTACATTTAGATTCCTTAATTGTTTCCCCTGATAGTCCAGTTATCTCGTGAGTGATCAGCTCAGAGAATAGCACTGTCAACGCGTCGACAAAAGGCCTGATTTATTTAATCGAAAACGAAATATGAAAATTCAAGTTGTAACAAGCGGCGCGAGCTCGTGTGGATTGGGGTACATCTGTTGGGTGTCGGAGAGCGCTGCAAGTGTCGGCGAGGGTTGAGGTGGAGCAACAAGACTAGTGGCACAGTGTGGCGAAGGCAAGCGAACCCGTAAGGTGGCGAGGCATGGTGGTGTCCAGCGTCGCGGTGCGACGCGGCATAGGCTGACGCGATTGAGGGTCCCCGTGAAGAAGACGATGCGGCGGTTTTTTTTTTTTTTTTTTCTGACCGATCCTCTCTTACACATCTCTCTCTCTCTCTCTCATGTCTCTCTGTACTATTGTTTCTTCGATCGAGGCAGATGCGAGTTGACTTTGACTCTCCACAAGATTTTTTTTTCTTTTGAAGTTTGAACTAAAACACCCCAAAAAGAAAAGCCCCTTTTGTCGTACACACACCACATCTTATATGGGGGGAGGAAATTAAATTTTAGTGAAATATTTCACTTCCAATTTTGCTTGTGCATAATTTCCCTGAATATATCGGTACACCTCGAGTGATATTCTCTTTTGTATTTTTCAAATATTCCATCCGAAAATTTCCTTTCTACCCAAAAATATGTCCCTCGGTATATATCACCTGAATATGTGCAAACTCTCGCGTCATATCACCGCTCATCGTCAGTCCAATGAAAAAATGGAATGAAATAAAATAGGATAAAATAAAATGAAGTAAATGTTTCTACACTATATGTTATGTAATTATTATTTTTTGGGGTAAAAATTAACCCATTTTTTATGTAAAAATTTAGTTGTCAACAATAGCTTTTGTTCATGGAGACTTGGAAGAAGAAATATATATGGAGCAACCAAACGGTTTTAAAGTTGAAGGTAAGGAGCATCTTATATGTAGATTGAGAAAAAAATTATATAGTCTTAAGCAAGCACAAAAAAAAAAAATGATACATGAAGTTTGAATCATTCATGAAAAAACATGGATACAATAAGATAAATTCTTATTCTTATGTCTTTATAAAAGATTCTTAGATAATAGTTTTATTATCCTTCTACTGTATATGGATAGCATATTAATTGTTTGGCATGGTGCTAAGAAAATCAAGAGCTTAAAAAAGGAATCAAGTAAAGCTTTTACAATGAAGGATCTAAGCCTAGTCAAGCAAATCCTTGACAAGAGAATTACTTATGATAAGAAGAATAAGAAACTTTTGTTATCTCAATAGAGATCCATTGAAAAGGTGCTTGAAAGATTCAACATGAGCATATGTGAATTGATAAGTACTCCACTTGTAGGCTATTTCAAGTTGAATAGTAATGAATGTCCTAAAAGTGAGAAAAAGAAGGAAGAGATGAATAAAATTCATTATATATCGGCTGTAGGTAGTTTAATATATGTTATGGTTTGTACAAGACCTGATATTGCTCATTCAATTAGTATTGTGAGTAGGTTTCTCTCACATCTAGGTAAGGAGCATTTGACCGCTCTTAAATGGATTTTGAGGTATTTTAGAGGGACTTTTAGACTTTGCTTGTGTTATGGACATACGAGCTTAAGTTCGGATGCGGACTATGCCGGTGATGTTGATTCTCAAAAATCCACATTGGGTTATATGATGACTTTTGCAGGGGAAACTATTTCATGGCAATTAAGATAGCAAAAATGTATTGTTTTGTTTACAATTGAAGCGAAGTATATCGCTATTATTGAAGGAGGTAAGGAATTCTTGTGGATGCAAAAATTTCTACAATAGTTGGGCTTGAAGCAAGATAAATTTGTTCTATATTGTGATAGCATGAGTGTTATCTATCTTAGTAAGAATTCGATATTGCATTCAAGATGGAAGCATGTTGATGTGAAGTATCGTTGGATCCAGGAAAAGTTAAAAGAGAAGCTATTCCTACTTAAGAAAACCCAACTGACAATAATGGATTTGATATGATGACCAAAGCATTACCTGTGATGAAAGATGATTCTTATAGAAGAAAAGCAGGCATAATGGAAGAGATGAAGGGGGATATTTGTTGGCTAGGTTTGCCCCATTTGTGGGGCCTAACTATCATTGAAAAGAGAAGAAAGAAATAAAAAGAGGAGAAGAAAAGTCAAAAAGCAAGTGAAAAGAGAGAGAAGGCTTTGTGCGTGTGTTGCCAAGTGAGGAGAGAGAGAAGAAAAAGAGTGCCCAAAAACGGTGAAGGGTAGAGGAGAAAAAGGGCAAGAAAACAGAGAGCTCCCGAAGGTGTTTGTGGAGAAGAGGAAGAAAAAGGGCCATATTTTTGTGGCCCTGATTTGAAGGCCAAATGTTGACGGAATTGGCTCAAATTTGAATATGTCGTTAATGAGACCGAGGGCGATGAGTTAATTGATTTCGTTCATTGAGAACTGCCTTCGAATTCTCCAGTTGCAGGTAGGGTTTTCTTACTTTGAATTTATTTATTCACCCATGTAGTAAGAAAATATTATTATAATATTGATGTTGAGCCTCTAGTGTATGATTAGAGAAGAATACTTTATGTATCATACTATTCTTGATGATTAGTAGATGTTTTTGAGCAATCCGTGGTTTTTCTCGCATTGGTTTTTTTACGTTAAATTCTTGGCGTTATTATTCGCTTTGTCTACTTTTTCTTTTAGCATTATATTTGCATATTGCGAGGTTATATATTGCTGATTGTTGCTAGGGGTTAGGAGAATTTCGATTGATTTAGTTTCGGGGGAGAAATTGATCTTGGATTAAGTTTAGTTTGTGGTGAATTATATCCCTGAGTTTTCTCCAGTATCTGGGACCACCTAATATTTTCTTGACATGTAGTAGGTCTTTTGGGGTTTCATATGTTGATTTTTTGGACCACAACGTGTTACATTGGTTAGCGATAAGTCATGATTTTTATGGACTTTTTGGTGATGTTTGGCCTTAAAATTATGAGCTATACCCATCATTAATCAAACCATTTACATTACAGAAAATTTGTATGGGTACTCGTGTTTTGAATAGGGTTTAGTGTGGGCCTCATTATTTCTTGATACATTGCTTATTGATCATGCATTTTAATCTTATTAGAAAGACACTCCTATAGCATAGTATGGAGAAAGTTTAACATGTATCAAATATTATTTCTCTACATTTTACATCCTCACAGAATCAAAATGCTACAAAATTCTACTATTTCGTACCAAAAAAATGACGGATCTTTCCTATATTAGTAGAATTTGAAAAGAGTTAGTAAGTGCGAAAAAACCAAAAACTGATGGCTAGCCAAAGTTATGTATCCTGTTTCATGTAAATTGTCCTCTTTTGGACAAGAAATGTGAAATTCTTCATTCTTATCATTTATAATGGGAAGAAGTACACCTAAAGTGTCAAAATTTTATATGAAGGGACACTTAGGGGGTGCGTGACAACTTCCTATTTCTATTCTAGAAACAATTCTTCTATTCCAAACATGTTTCTAGAATAGAAATCCGTTTGATAAAATTATTCCATTTTTCTATTTCTGAAATAGATTTTTGTTCCAGAAATAGGTTTGGAATAGAAAGGAGAAATAAAAATTCTTTTCATCATTTGTCCTTTCTATGAACTCGTCGTCCATCCGTCATCACCGACCACCGTCCGCCGTCCACCGGTTGTCGGCGTTCGAAAAGAAAAATTTTGTGTCGTTATCAAACGAATTTCTATAGAAATTTTATGTAGTTATCAGATGGGTATTTTTGTTTAGAAATTCATCTAGAAATGGAAATAAAAAAAATCCATTTCTCTTTCAGAAATCAATTTATGGCCATAATGGTTATCATTTGCATCCTTAGGGTCTGTTTGGCAAATTTTGTTTCTGTTTCCCGGAACAAAAATTTCTATTCTTTTGTTCCGTGGAACAAAAAAATAACATAAATGCGTTTGATAAAACTTTTGTTTCCGAGAATGGATTTGGAACAAAAACAAGAAGTAGAAAAAAAAAATTATTTCTTGTTCCGGGAACAATTCCAAAAAATAATTTTTTTCTCTCCTCTTTTTTTCTTCTCTTTCTTTTCTTCTTCTTCTTCTTCTTCTTCTTCTTCTTCTTCTTCTTCTTCCTTATTCTGGGAACAATTCCGAGAAACAAATTTTCTCTCTCCTCATTTCTTCTTCTTCTTCTTCTTCTTCTTCTTCTTCTTCTTCTTCCTTATTCTGGGAACAATTCCGAGAAACAAATTTTCTCTCTCCTCATTTCTTCTTCTTCTTCTTCTTCTTCTTCTTCTTCTTCTTCTTCTTCTTTTGACTGATCGTTGCCTTGGCCATGGCCGGCATCAGCCACCGGCCAGACGAGCGCCCGCAACCTTCTTCTTCTTCTTCTTCCTTATTCTAGGAACAATTCTGAGAAACAAATTTTCTCTCTCCTCTTTTCTTCTTCTTCTTCTTCTTCTTCTTCTTCTTCTTCTTCTGTTGACTGATCGTCGCCTTGGCCATGGCTGGCGTTAACCACCGGCCAGACGAGGGCCCGTGACCTTGCCGGAGCGTTGCCAACCCTCGGAGATGCCAAGCCATGATAAGGCTCGTTAGCTCGAGCCTCGCTCAAATTTGGCAAGGCCAACCTTGCGCCACCTGGACGAAGCCACCGGCGAGGCTCAACCTTACCTAGGCGAAGCAAGGTCGGCCTCGCCCTACCTTGGCAAGGTTGAGCCTTGCTGGCTCGAGACTTGATTGGCCACCGAGGCCACCGGCGAGGCTCTACCTCATCAAGATCTAGTGAGGCCGAGCCTCGCAGTGGCCTAGCAAGGCTTCAGCGAGCTCGCCCAACCGGTCGCCGACCGTTGCCGTGGTCGGCGACCTGCCACAAAGAGAAAGAAGGAAAAAAAACGAATAAAAAAAGAAGAAAAATTGAAAATTATAATAAAAATATTGAAAAATTTAAAAATATCCAAGTTTACCAAACACATTTTTATTCCTGAAATAGAATTTTTTTGCAATTACCAAGTGCGTTCTTATACTCAGAAATTGTTTTTTTTTTTGGTAAGTAAGTAATTATATTCAGAAATTGTTCCTAGGAATAGAAAAAACCTATTTCTATTAAAAAATTGTTCTCCAAAGCAGAAACATTACCAAATGCGCCCTTAAGTGCCAAAAGTTCGGAAAGTGAAACTTAAGTGCCACCTTTTTTTTTTTTTTTTGAAAAGTGGGACACTTAAGTGCCACTTTTGGCGAATCTTGTCGAAATCTTACGTGACAAATTTTTTTATTACTTTTCTTACTTACGTGACTCGCCAAAAAGCTGACTTAGCAAAGAACCGCAAAAATGATGTCGTTTTGGCATGGATTTGAATTTTGATATAAAAATTAATTAAATAAAATTATAAAATAAATAAATAAATACAAATATTATATTTATATATTTAAAGCCAAGGGAGGAAGAAGCGGCTGAGGGTTGAGCCCTCACCGCCATCACCGGGAAGGGTTGGCAACGGTGGGGAAAGGTCGGTGACCCCGACCAACCGCCGGCAAGGGCCTGCGAGCTCTCGGCCAAATCTGGGTGAGGGTTGTCCCCGAGTGGGTGGTATCCTTGGCCTGGCTGAGCGAGGGTTGCCGGTCCTTCCTTGCGGCAGCGGGGATGTGACGGAGGTGAGGGCTTAGCTCTCAATTGCCTTCTTTCTCTCTTGGTTTTTTTTTAAAAATATTTGTATTTGTATTTTTAAATATTTTAAATAAATTTAGTTTAATCAATTTTTATATTAATTTTTATTACGTCAACAGCAAAACGACATCGTTTTTGCATTTGTCTAGTTATGTCAGCGTGCAAAACAATGCTGTTTTACACTTACTTCGCCAAAAAATCGCCACGTCAGCAATTTGACAAGATTTTCTCGCCGTTGGTACTTAAGTGATCTATTTTGCTCCGATTTTGGTACTTAAGTGTCACTTTCCTAACTTTTTTAGCATTTAAGTGTCCATCCGTGCCAAGTTTTGGCACTCCAGATGTCCAGCACTCATTTATAATGTATAATATACCTGGATTTGGCGATAGTTGAAAATACCTCTTTGTCGTTGTTATTTACATAGAAATATATTTCCTATGTAATCGACAACTATTGCAATTTGAAAGAAAATAATAATAATAATCTTCAAAATAAATACTTGATAGTATTACTTACCTTTCAGTGCTTCATGACACTATTAGCCTTTCTTAGAATGCATTTGTTAAGGGCCGACGCATCAGGGATAATTTTCTTCTTGCTTAGAAATTATTTGCAGGTTTCCATCTTCAGTCGTATACCCCTAAATGTGCTGTTAAGGTGGACTTCTAGAAGGCCTATGATATGGTGGACTAGGACTTTCTTGAATTGGTTATGCATGCCTTTCGTTTCCCGGACCATCTCATACGGCTCATTATGGTATGTGTGCGCACTCCCAAGTTTTCTATCTCCTTGAATGAGGAACTTCATGGTTTCTTCCCTAGTGGACGTGGCCTTCATCAAGGGGATCCCATCTGCCCTTATCTCTTTACCTTGGTTATGGAAGTCTTCTCAAGGATCCTCAATGCATGTGCTGCGCAACCTAGTTTTAAGTTCTTTTAGAGATGCAAGACTACAAGATTATCTCACCTATTCTTTGTAGATGATGTCTTTCTCTTTTGTTGAGCGGATATGGCATCCATCTCTCTTCTAAAGGGTGGTCTAGATACCTTCTCGGCTTGGAGTGGACTGAAGCCAAATAACAACAAAAGTGAAATATTTCTTACAAGTGGGTCGGAGGAGTTGCGAAATGAGATCAAGAATGCCCTTGGTTTTATTGAAGGAAAGCTGCTGGTGCGATATTTAGGAGTTCCTATCATATCCTCAAGGCTTGGCAAGGCGGACTGTGTGTCCTTAATTGATCGTATTATGGCCAGGGTTCAATCTTGGACCCAGCACTTTCTATCCTTCGTTGGCAGACTGCAGCTTATAAGGTCAGTCTTTCATGCGATCCAAGCTTATTAGGCAAGTGTTTTCACCATACCTATTGTAGTATTGGATCGTATTGAACATATCCTCAGACAATTCCTTTGGAAGGGACCCAGCCTTGGAAAGGGTGGCGCGAAAGTATCGTAGGAAGACGTGTGCCTCCCTAAGGAGGAAGGAGGTCTTGGTATTCGCAGATGTGAGATTGCAATGCGGCCATGCTCAAGCACATTTGGATCTTGTTTATGAATAAGGAGTTCTAATGGTGCAAATGGATCCACTCAACCTTCTTGAAAAGGAAGAGTTTCTGGGTAGTTGGGGTGCCGACCTATTGCTCTTAGGCTTGGAAGAGAATCCTACACCTGAGATCTGAGTCCCGACCCTATTTCTCCTGGAGGATCAGAGATGGCCAGTCATTCTCCCTTTGATTTGATAACTGGCACTAGAGAGGTCTATTAGATCTTATTTGCTCAAATTCGACGATTTTAAATTCCGGTTTATCCAGGTGTGCCACAGTGGCCGACCTTTTCTTACCGACGCGATAAGCTTTCAAGACAGTGATTGAATCTTGGGACCAGTCCCTCCCTCTCCTCTCCAGAGCACCGGATTGTTTTGTTTGGAGTGAGAGCCTTTCTAGTCTCTTCTCGGTCGCGTCGGCGTGGCATATCATCATATGAAGGAAGGATAGGGTTAATTGGGCTTCCTTTATCTAGAATAAGGCTATCACACCGAGATATCAATTCAATCTCTGGTTTATTATAAAGAACCGTCTTCCCACCCAAACCTTGCTTATGTCACATGGCAGAATTGGGAGAGAGGTTTATGCCTTTTGTAAGCTAACGCCTAACTCCATCGATCATCTTTTCTTCGACTGTTGCATCACTGCCAGCATGGCTTCCTTTTAAGCGGCTAAATGCAATCTCCCGTGGCGGAACAAGACATGGTCTGAAAATCTTCAGTGATCGATGAGATTCCTCTCTGGTAAGGACTTCTATCGCTCCATTGGCCGCTTTTCTTTTGGTGCTCTTTGTTATCTTATTTGGAAGCACAAGAACGACATACTCTTCAGAGACCATATTATCGCAGTTGCGGCAATTAAAAATCACCTCATCAAAGTGGTGAAGGATAAGGCCTTAACCTTCGGAAATATTGAAGATAATCCAAGAAACAGAAGACTCCAATGTAATTGAGGGATAGATCCTTGTATTTTCCTTGAAGGGGTTTAGGGACAGCTTGCAAATGGGTTGCGGCCATAGTCTCCTCGGGCTCATGATGCTTGATAGCATACGCCTTCTCCCTTCGGCTCCACCTTTGCTCACCTTGTTGGTATGGCTGCTATTCTTCTAGGCAGTGACTCCTCTTGGTTGCTTTCTATCTTGTTTTGTAGCTGGTTGTATTCGTGAGGTTGGTCTCCTTGTGGCTTCCTCTTGGCCCTACGCGGCCTTCTTTTCCCGATTATCCTTCTGCCTATTGTATAGGCTTTTGTGTGCTTTGGCCACTCTTGCGGGTTCTTTTACATCTGGCTCCCTTCCACTCGCATAGACTTTTGTCTTGATGAGTACAAGTTTTGTGGTGCCGAATCTTGTGTAAATGTCGATTCAAAGCTCTATATATTATTACTTCTTAGCAAAAAAAAAAAAAAATACTTGATAGGAATAGTTACATTGCTGATTTGTAACATTAAAACTCGTCACAACTAGTGGTATTGAATGGGGCGAGCACTTAGGAAATGGAAGAATCCTAGTTGGAAGCAAGACGAGTGAAAAGTGTAAGAAAACTTCTCATTGCCGGAACAGTGAGCAACATCTTGTTCATTACAAATCCAAGCGGCACTCGTTGAGGACAGTACTAGAATACTTTGCAATGACATTTATGTAGACATAAATTAGTTTCGAGGAATCCGACCAAAAAAAGAAAAATAGTATCCAGGAATAAAATTTACAATAGATTATTTGTTTCTGTTACAACGGAAAGGTATACGTTGCCGATAATCAGAGAAGCTGAATTTTGCAACATGATAATTGTGCAGTGGCCGGTAGCCCCTTCGTCGTAAATTTCATGGTTAATTAATGGTGATTTGATTAGAATTTAAACAGGTTATGTGTCAAATTAGGACTCGTTCAAGAAGTCAAGGTCTTGGTCGAGTACCCAATTCCAAAGTCTATAAGGTAATTGGGTTTCGTTTTCATGTACATGTGTCGTCTACACAATCAAGAGAAGTCTTGGTCTTCTGTTGTTTATGTGATGTCCGATCTTTAGCTAAAGTGAAGGAAACATCAATTTCGAAATTTTCTGTCTTCAACTAAAGAGAAATGATCCTCCAAATACGTAGCTAATTTCCTTAACAAGCCATGCATTCATGGTAACAGCACATTATCACTCATCACACACTTCGATCTTACTAAAAAGACTGAAAAATAAACGACCGTCTGATAAATGCTTCACACTACTTGGTAATTGTTACCTAGGAAAATTTTAGCCTAACTAGTATAAAAAAAATTAACATGACTTAAAATTCCAAGGACCGCATACTTCATGACCTCAACCATGTTCGCCAATTTGCAGCATCATTTCATCAACCGACTCTTCACTTGGTGAAGCTTATTTGCTTGTTTCGGGACAAGTACTTCATAATCCTTGCTCTTCTTGCGGGCTTGAAGAATTTTCTGTTGATCCACCTTCCCACCATACTTCTCGATTGTTTCCTTGGAGCTGCGCAAGTGAGATTGAGTAGAAGGGCTTGGCCAACGCTAGTTTTGGAGCCATAAAAGCTTCCGAAACTTGTTTCATCGTGGGTCGCAACTTTGGATCGCTATTTAAGCAAGCAAGCACGAAAGAAACTACCTGGACGATACTTCTTGCGATAGAATTCTCTCTTGGGATTGGCAAGCGTGGATCCAATATATGATGTAGCATAATATCTTCTTTGAAGAGAGTAGACAACATTAAGATGATCTCACCTGGATGCTCACCCATTATTATTTCCATTGCTACTACCCCGAAGCTGTATACGTCACTTTTCTCATTGACGACCAAAGTGTATGCGAGCTCTTAAAAAAAAACAAAAGGTCATAGATTAGATGAGACTCAAAACAAAGTTCACAATCTTAGTTAGTGCATTATCAAATGATAAATATGTAAGTATGTTGAAGCGTCAACATGTTATTACCACATGGGGGGTGTTAAGTATATTGATCTAGCTAAGTGTCTCCAGTAATAACATTCCAAAAATACGGACAATTGTTGCTTACTTGGTGCTATATATCCACGAGTGCCTGCAATATTTGCACTGAGATTAGATGAGAAATTAGGTTCTAAGAGTCTTGCTGTGCCGAAATCTGATAGAAAAGCCTGCATATTGTTGTCTAGCAATATGTTGTTACTAGATATGTCTCGATGAACGATTGGCCGAGCGCAATCATGGTGCAGGTAAGACAAGGCATGTGCCATATCCGATACAATGACAAGTCTTTTAGACCAATCTAGTTCCACCGCTTCAACGTCATCTCTCAGAGCACAGAATAGACTCCCCATTTCCATGTACTCATAAACCAAGAACATGCATTGCTTGTGTAAGCAAAAACCATGGAGCTTAATTATGCTTCTATGCCGTACTTCAGTCAAGTACTTCACTTCATTTTGGAAGCTCTTGCTGAAAGATGGGTCCTTTGCTTCATGATGGTGAATTTTCTTCAATGCCACAATTTTCCCATTAGGCAATTGTGCTCTATAGGCACTACCATATCCACCAGTTCCAATGCAATATTTGATGTCAAAGTCCTCTGTTGCATTGATTATGTCTTCGTATGCAATTCTCCCATCATAATTCCATATCGACAAAAAATCTCCATCTTTTTCTATTCTCTGATTGAGTGCTATTCATTCTACGCTGAAGTACGATCAAAGGCCTCAAAACCAAATATAAAATAAATGATATAGCCATAAGTGGTATAGGTATCGTCACAAGTACAACCCTAGACATTCTTCTAGAACCATCAGTCTTTTCCAAACCTTCATTGCCTATGAAAGCCCCATAAGGAACGTGGGCCAGGTTATCTGGAATTTGTCCCGTGAGATAATTATACGACAAGTTGATGTTATCTATGTGACCAAGAGTCGTTGGGATTGTCCCCATAAGTGCATTATTGCTCAGATCTAGGTGGCTCAGACTCTTTAGATTTCCCAGTTCGAGAGGGATAGGACCATTAATTTTGTTACCATTAATATCAATTACTTCTAACGTGGTGAGGTTTTGGAGACAAAGAGGGAGTTCTCCAGTTAGCAAAGTGTGGGACAAGTTGAGGTGCTTGAGCTTTGGGAGTGCACATATTTGAAGGGGAAAGGTATGAACGGTATGAACGGTATGAACGGAATTATAACCATGCAACCCAAGAAAGGTCAGATTTGAGAGTATAGAGAAATTCATGTTGCTCCAATCAAATGTGCCATTGTAGTTGTGTTGGCCTCCTTGCATTATGTTTATTTTGACGACATTTCCGGAGTCGTCGCATGAAATGCCAGGCCACATGCAATATGCTAAGGAAATGTTACTTATAATGAGATAAGGCCACCACCCACTGTAACGAAGAGCATTTACCTGTGTCCTCATGGTAGTATATTCCAAACCTTCATTGCCTTCGAAAGATGCATGAGGAACATTGAACAGATTTTGTGGAACTTTTCCCGTGAGATGATTGCATGATAAGTTGATGTACTCCAAGTTGACAAGCTTCTGAAATTTGGGAATTGAACCATGAAGAGAATTGTTTGTAAGATTGAGATTGCTTAACATGACCAAACTCTCAAGTTCATGAGGGATATTTCCTGAGAAGTTGTTGAAGCTCAAATCCAGATAAGTGAGATTCTTCAAATCTCCTATTTCCGATGCAATGGGGCCAGTGAAGGAGTTTAAGCTTAGTATCAACACAATCAAGCTCTTCAATTTACCTATTTCTGATGGGAAAGATGTAAGAGTTTTTCTAATTGTGGACTACATTAATTGATATTGTAATTTACCGTTTAACGTTTACCGTTTTACAGGGTTTGGTCTAAGCTGAGATAGAAGGTTTCTTAATTAGTCTAATATGGGCTGGCTAGTGTGGGCCGAGTTGAGCCTGGCCCGTAATGAGAGGGACTAGCTGAAAACTCTATAAATAGTGCTCAAGTCTCTCCTCTAACCCCAATTCTCACCTGTATCCTCACCTAAGGGGTGTTTACCTAACGCTGCACGTGAGGGGGCTGCCTCATTGAGCCAGTGATACGGAGGGCAATAGAGGATAAGGACTTGCGCGTGGAATATTGTGTTTCTGCTTCCGCTTCAAGAACAATGGATCCCAAAACAGGTGCGTCAATTCTTTCTACTCAATCATGCGTGTGCTTGTTTTAGTTATGGAGATCTTGGGGTTTGCGCAATGTGCGTTTAAACATGTGGTATCAGAGCAACCATAACCCTAGAACACGAACACAATTGATCTTGCCCTAATTCGTTCGGATTAGCCCTAATTAGTACGGATCTTGCCCTAATTTGTGATTTTCGAGACCTTTCGTTCAATAAAAATTAAATTAAACTATATATTCAGATTGGGCTCGACGAGACGAAGAAAATCGTGGGCGGCGCGTCGACGGAGGAGGCCGCACGCGCCCCCATGCGCGGCCACGTGCCTCCTGCGCGTCAAAGACGCGCTGCGCGTGTGCTTCACGCGCCACGCACTCAGGAGGCACGTGCGGGCGCGTGAAGGCTCCGATTCGTGCGTGGCCGGCGGCGATGAACTCGTACAATTATTTCCTACGTCATGATATATTTATTTTATATATTTGATGATTTTGTGGATGTGAAAATACATACAAAGCCCTAAAAATGTGGATTTTTTAGTGTATTTTCGCGTATTTTTCTTGTATTTTCTGTATTTTTTTGAAAATACAGGTGCCGGGATACAGGTATGTTATCACATGAACTTTATAAGTGTCATTCATTAATAATATACGATAAAACTTATTTTTATTAATGAATGAAGCAATGTAATTAGCATAATATGTGATTTTAGTGATTACTGCCCCTATCACTAAAGTTAAAATCACATATGTATGGTTTATGTGAGATAAAAATTTTATATCCCTGGTATGAGAGAGGTTCAAGGATTCAATTGAGTTGTGACCGCCAAAGTGGCACACTTGATTGGATTTGAGAAATTTCGATCTCGTATATTTGATTGGGATGTCTCCTGATCTAATGCATGGTTATACTCCCAAAGGAGGTGATTGTGTATTAGTTCATGGAGGGATACATGATAGTGTGGTGGAGGAGTGACCAATCCTAATGGTTCATATACCCAAAGGTGATGAATTCATGAAAATTGGAATATATTCTCATAACCCTTATCATGTGGGGAGTGTACAATTGCTTGTCATGTATTCTGCCCAAAGGTGATTATGTGATTTTGCATGTAACTCTCTGGATGTGTACTTGTGTGTCAAGTTACACAATGCTCACATGATGCTAATTATATACATTGCTTGTTTTTTAGTCACATTTTCTGTAAATGGTAACTTCGTCACCATTGAGGTTCTTGTTGGTTCGAATTTTAAGAGATGGAGAGAGGATTTTCTATTTGCTATGGAGATGGCAGATGTTCATATGGCTCTTACTATTGATCGGCCGACAAATTTGACTGCCGAGAGTACAGAGGCTCAAAAAGCAAATTTTGTTGCATGGGAAAAGAGTAATAGAATTTGCTTGCTATCCATGAAGCGTTCCATTCATGAACACTTAAAAAGTGGTTTGCCTGCAGATTGCAATGCTAGGCAAATGATGGAAGCTTTGATGGCTAGAAACCGTGTGTCGCCTAATGCTGAGATAGGGACACATATGCAAACACTTTTTACTATGAAGTATGATGGTTCTAGTGGAGTCAGAGATTATGTTCTGAGGATGGTTGATTTGCAAACAAAGCTTCAAGCTCTCAATGTTGAAATTCCTACTGCTTGTATTGTCCATCAAGCTCTAAATACTCTTCCTCCTGATTTTGGGATTATTAAGACCAATTATAGTTCCCAAGATGGAACCTGGTCTGTTAATGACCTAATTGCAAAGTTGGTGGCAGAGGAAGAGAAATTGAAGAAAGATAAATGACATATTGCTCTTTATGCTTCTAGTTCTACTAGTGACAAGGGTAAGAAGGTGAAAACTTATACCCATAAAGGCAATTCAGAAGTTGCTGGTCCTTCCAACAACAAAGGAAATTCTGAAGGAGCATGTCCTTCTAACACTCTGGGTCCTAAGAAGGCAATCATCAAGAAGGATGGTGTTCTTTGCTACTTTTGTAGGGAGAGAGGACACGTGAAGAGACGTTGCAGCAAGTTTAAGGCTTGGTTGTCTAAGAGGAATAAGAGTGAGCCTAAAGGTAATGATTCTTTGGCATTTGTTTATGAATCCAATCTATCTGAAGTTCCAACCAATTCCTGGTGGCTAGATAGTGGTGCAACTAATCATGTGGCATTTACCATTCAGGGGTTCATAAACTGAAGGATGCCAACTCAGGATGAATCAAAACTCATTGTTGGAAATAGCGTTGGAGTTGACGTTGAGTTCGTGGGAGATGTTATTTTGATTTTAGATTCTTGTTTTCGGATGGTGTTAAGAAACACTTTTTACATACCTTCTTTTAGGCGGAATTTAGTTTCTGTGTCTTGTTTGGACATGTGTGGATACTCTTTTGAAATAAAGAGTAAAACTATTTCCATGTTTTATGATTCAAATAAGATTGGGTGTTGCCATTTATCCGATGGTTTATATCAATTTAGTTTATCTCCCAACGACATATACGTTGCTTATTCCGTTGAAAAGGTTGTTTCCAAAAGGCCTCTACCTAAGGAACAGTCTTATGCATTGTGGCATAAACGTCTTGGTCACATCTCTAAAGAAAGAGTAGAAAGGCTTATAAAGTCTGATATTTTGCCTACTCTTAAAGGTGATCAAGAGACTTGCGTAGACTGCTGCAGAGGTAAGATGACTAAGATAAAGAAGAAATCCGCTGTACGAAGTTCAGACTTGTTGGAGGTTATTCACACTGATATTAGTGGACCTTACACGCCTACCTTGTGCAGAAATTTTTATTTCATCACATTTATTGACGACTTTTCTCGATATGAATACTTGTACCAGATTAAAGAAAAGTCCGAGTCTCTTGACAAATTCAAGATTTTTCGGACTGAAGTGGAAAAACGGTTGGGAAAAGTTATTAAGATTGTCAGATCTGATCGTGGTGGTGAGTATTTTGGTAGACACGGTGATGCTGGACAACTTAAAGGGCTGTTTGTTAAATACTTAGAGGATTATGGGATTATAAGTCAGTTTACTATGCTTGGTAGTCCTGAACAAAATGGTGTAGCTGAAAGGCGGAATCGTACTCTTATGGACATGATAAGAAGTATGATTAGTAGGACACATTTACCTAATTTTCTGTGGGGAGAAGCTTTGAAAACAGCTCTTTATATTTTAAATCGTGTTCCTACTAAAGCGTTCCATTGACTCCTTTTGAGTTGTGGACTGGACATAAGCCTAGCTTGAATCATCTTAGAGTTTGGGGATGTCCAGCAGAAGTGAAGTTATATAATCCAACATTGAGTAAGCTGGATCCCAAAACTACTCGATGTTACTTCGTGTCTTACCCAGATCATTCAAAGGGATATCGGTTTTATAACCCTAATGGCGGTACAAGAATTGTGGAATCTCAGACTGCAAAATTTCTGGAATTTGATGTAGCTGAAAAGGGTAGCTGCTCACAAGCTATCGAAGATGATAGTATGGTGGGGATTATTGGATCCCTATCTCATCCCGTGCAGACAATTATGGAGCCTCTTGCGCCACAAACTGAGCTTGTTGTGGCCCATGATCCTATTGTTGAGATAGTTCCTGAAGAAATTCCACATGCTTCTCAAATTCAAAATGAGAATGAAGTAGCTCCAGTCAGAAGATCAACTAGGGAAAGACTTTCAGCTATACCGCCAGACTATCTAGTCTACCTGGGAGAGCATGATTATGACATAGGCTGTGTTGTTGATCCCGTGACTTATACTAAAGCTATCTCATGTCCTCAATCAGATTTGTGGTTAGATGCGATGAAAGATGAGATGCAATCTATGAAACATAATGGTGTTTGGGAGCTTGTTGAATTGCCTGAAGGTTGTAAACCTATTGGCTGCAAATGGGTATTCAAGACTAAAACGGATTCCAAAGGAAAGATTGAAAAGTTTAAAGCCAGACCGGTAGCTAAGGGTTTCACTCAAAGAGAAGGAATAGATTATGAAGCAACATTTTCTCCAGTTTCTTCTAAAGATTCCTTTAGAGTAATCTTAGCATTGGTAGCTTATTACGATATGGAGTTACACCAGATGGATATTAAGACTGCTTTTCTAAATGGAGACCTTGATGATGAGGTTTATATGGTGCAACCTGAAGGTTTTGTAGCAGATGACTCAGGTCAGCTTGTTTGTAGATTGAAAAAGTCTATTTATGGCCTTAAACAAGCTTCCAGACAGTGGTATTTCAAGTTTCATAGTGTTGTTACTTCATTTGGATTTATTGAGAATAAAGTAGATCAGTACATATACACCAAGGTCAGTGGGAGAAAATATATTTTTCTCATACTTTATGTAGATGATATCTTGCTTGCTAGTAGTGACATTGGTTTACTGCATGAGACAAAGCGGATGTTATCGAAAAATTTTGATATGAAAGACCTTGGTGAGGCGTCTTTTGTTCTTGGCATTGAGATCCATAGGGATCGCTCACACCGTTCATTAGGTTTATCTCAAAGGGTGTATATTGATCGTGTTTTAGAAAGATTCAATTTGCAGGATTGCAAACCAGGAATTGCTCCTGTTGTTAAGGGTGATACATTGAGTTTTTCACAATGCCCTAATTCAGATTTTGAGAAAGCTCAAATGAAGGATATACCTTATGCTAGTGTGCTTGGAAGCATCATGTATGCTCAAGTTTGCACTAGGCCAGATATTGCTTTTGCAACAAGGCTTCTAGGTAGATATCAGTCAAATCCAGGACACGATCACTGGGTTGCTGCCAAGAAGGTTTTAAGGTACTTAAAGAGAACAAAAGATTATATGCTGATTTATAGATATGTTCTAGACCTGCAACTAGTCGGGTATTCAGATGCAGATTTTGCTGGTTGTCAAGATGATAAGAAATCAACGACTGGATACATATTTATGTTGGCAGGAGGTGTAGTGTCATGGAAGAGCGAAAAACAGAAATCCATATCTTCTTCTACCATGCAAGCGGAGTTTGTAGCATGTTTTTCAGCTGCTACTCAAGCTATTTGGCTCCGGAACCTCATTAGGGAGTTATCAGTTTTTGATTTTGTGGATAGACCCATACATTTATATTGTGACAATAACTCTGCAGTGTTGTTTATTAATAACAACAAAAGTCTCAAGGGGTCTAAATACATGGAGGTCAAGTTTTTTACTATAAAAGAATCAGTACAGAATGGTGACGTTGCAGTAGATTATATTCATACAAATGATATAGTTGCAGACCCACTAACTAAAGGCCTACACCCGTGTGTTTTTAATCGATATGTCATTAGTATGGGCCTAGGAGCGTCTTGGGATACTGTTATTTAGTGGGAGCTGTGTTTTATTCTTCTTTGAATAAAGTTTACATCTGTTTTTGTTACAATTTAGTAACAGTTTGATACATATATGTCAATTTTTGCATTCAATAAAATATTTTGAATGGATTGTTATTATATTGATATATATTGTTAAAAGTCTCAGGGTATTGTTTAAACCTTGAGTGAAGGCTAGGGGCATCCGGACATCCGGTTATTAGCCTTTTGCATATGTCTTGTGATACATAAAGAAAGGTTAACCATAAGGACAAGACATATGTGGGTTCATTGGAACCATAAAGCATTCTCTTGTGGCACAAGTTTTTGTATCGCCTAAGGTAAGAGAATGGTGACTAACAAATGGGATTTCTCTACGAGAGATGTTATCCATTTGCCATACTACCATATTAAATCCATATCAATAAAGTCGAGAGCACTCGTGACCATGGAAGGCTCTGTGTGTATACATGCAGTTACCACCATGATTCGGTGTTTGAGAATTTATGGGATAGGATTGACTATTAAGAATTATCTCTGGACCAATGTGTGCACATAAGGTACGATTTCAATTAATATAGTCCAAGTGGGAGAATGTAAGAGTTTTTCTAATTGTGGACTACATTAATTGATATTGTAATTTACCGTTTAACGTTTACCGTTTTACGGGGTTTGGTCTAAGCTGAGATAGAAGGTTTCTTAATTAGTCTAATATGGGCTGGCTAGTGTGGGCCGAGTTGAGCCTGGCCTGTAATGAGAGGGACTGGCTGGAAACTCTATAAATAGTGCTCAAGTCTCTCCTCTAACCCCAATTCTCACCTGTATCCTCACCTAAGGGGCGTTTACCTAACACTACATGTGAGGGGGCCGCCTCATTGAGCCAGTGATACGGAGGGCAATAGAGGAGAAGGACTTGCGCGTGGAAAATTGTGTTTCCGCTTCCGCTTCAAGAACAATGGATCCCAAAACAGGTGCGTCAATTCTTTCTACTCAATCACGCGTGTGCTTGTTCTAGTTATGGAGATCTTCGGGTTTGCGCAATGTGCGTCTAACAATAGATCCACTAAATGTGTTATCTTCCAGTCTTAGATTTCCCAAGTTTGTCAAGTTCCGTATTTCTGAAGGAATGGATCCATTGAAGGAGTTCCCTTGCAAATAGAGTTGCGCCAAGTTCTTTGATTTCATTAGAGTCATAGGGATCATGCCATTTAACGAATTGAAACTGAGATCTAGGTAGATCAACCTCTTCAAATTACCCATTTCAGATGGGATAGATCCAATGAAGGAGTTCCCTGCCATACTTAGATATGCCAAGTTCGTCAAGTTCTCTATTTCTGATGGGATAGATCCCCTGAAGGAGTTCCCTGCCATACTTAGATATGCCAAGTTCATGAAGTTCCATATTTCCGATGGGATAGATCCCCTGAAGGAGTTCCCTCCCATACTTAGATATGCCAAGTTCGTCAAGTTCCCTATTTCCGATGGGATAGATCCCCTGAAGGATTCCCTGCCATACTTAGATATGCCAAGTTCGTCAAGTTCCATATTTCCAAAGGGATAGATCCACTGAAGGAATTCTCTGCCATACTTAGATATGCCAAGTTCATCAAGTTCCCCATTTCTGATGGGATAAATCCACTAAAGGAGTTCCTTGTCATACTTAGATATGCCAAGTTTGTCAAGTTCCCTATTTCCAAAGGAATGGATCCATTGAAGTCGTTATATTGCAAATAGAGTTGCCTAAGTTCTTCAATTTCATTAGAGTTGCAGGGATCATGCCATTTAGCAAATTGAAACTAAGATCTAGGTAGATCAACCCCTTCAAATTTCCCAATTCAGAAGGGATTAGATTGCCAATTTGATTTTTATGAATGTCAAAAACTTCTTACATGGTTAGATTTTGGAGACAAAGAGGTAGCTTACCGATTAGCTCATTAGTGGACAAGTTGAGGTGTCTGAGCTTTGGGAGTGCACATATTTGAAGGGGAATGATATTGAAGAGATAATAACTAGACACCGTAAGAGAGGTGAGATTCGGAAGCAGAGAGTAATTCATGCTGCTCAAATTAACATAGGACCAATAGTAGTAGTCGTAGTTGTCGTATTGTCGTGATGCATTTATTTCAATGACGCTTCCAGAATTGTCACATGAAATGCCATGCCATGTGCAATGTGACACGGAAGTGTTGCTCGTAATGGAGAAAGGCCACCATCCACTTTGACGAGGAGCATCTGCCTCTATTTTGGTGGCAAAGGCAAGGAAGTTGTGGGAAAGAGCCAGCGCAATAACGATCCATGTAGCTGCAATCATTAGCTGGCAGACATGTAAGCCAATGGGTTTGCTTACAAGATTCATACTTAAGAGAGAGAGAGAGAGAGAGAGAGAGAGAGAGAGAGAGAGAGAGGTCCTCTTCTTTTTACTTGGGAAGTGGAGAGCCTATGTTTGCCGTGATATATGGAAGAAGGGCGATCCATAAGAAAATAACTTGAGTGGAAAGCAATTCAATATAAAGACTTGGAAGTCTCCCCGCACAAGACAATATTATGATGTGGTCATCAGACGATGGGGCCTGTGGTTTTAGTGCAAATCTAATTCACACTTTGCATTCCGTGAACCATGCTCATGAGATCTCATTGAATTTTAACTATTTAGATAACCTCCGTCTCGCATGTGGCACTTTTTTGTGTTTGAATATTGTTGTGAACCACATGTTACTTTAATTTGAAAACAAAATATTAAAAATATCACAATTTTCATACGGCGTTCACTTTAATACCAAAATATTTTGAGCTATCAATTGAGTATTATATCAATGGAAAAACAATCACTTAGGTGTCTCCGACGATAAATTCCGACAATTCATCCTACGTGGCATTTTAAATTAAACTTTGGCTCCGACGTGTGTTTTTTTTTTTAATAAGAGATATTGAAGTCTAATGTGAAATATTCTTCGTCTAAATAGGCAAAATGAGCAGCACAATAATGCTTCATTTAAAATTGGGGAAACTTTTCTCTCTCGCTCGCTGAAAGAGCGATGTTTCTCCAAAGCAAAGCTCCATTTTCTCGATGGAGAAACAGAGTTCCCTATTTTAGCCTCCCGTTCGTCTTCGTGAGCTCCAGTTCTCGTTCGGAGCATCTAGGGACAATGAAACTCCTAGAATCAGCGAAAAACAGACGGGTTCTTCAAGCTCGGTGGAGGAAGAGGAGGCCTGGCAATGAAGATGAGGCCATGAGTTTTGAATTCAAAATTTTACCTTGAACATTACGTTTGACATTCCACCAGGTGAATTTCGAGGCAAATAATCCTAGAAAATACCACTTATTGGAGTAACTACCCACGATGCCTTGCTACAGAAAAAGAAAAAGAATGTAAACAAGCATGGGTATGACGAACTTGTACGCATCCATCAAGAAGTCAAGGTCTTTGTGGGGGGTTTCATATGTGTTGACTTTTGGATCAGTGCGTGGCTGATGGTTCATGGGAAGTTGTGGTCTACACAGCACTTCTATTGGTGATGTTTGGCCCTAAAAAAAATTCTAACCCATCGTAAGGGAAATGTTTGTCTTACCTGTTGGAAAAAACTTCCTTGAGTGTTTTCAAGTTGACAAAATGTTTCCATCAGTCTTGTCTGAAGACTTGCAAACTCTTCTATCAAAGTCTGAAGACCTCCAGACTGCTAGACTCAAGACTCAAAGTCTATCCTCATTGACAGTTTCTAGTCCGTCGAAAAAAGCTTATCCAAAACAAAGTATTTTGTTAAGGATTTGATTCTGTCGACTGAAGAAGATCTCTTGGCTGGATATAGCATGTCGGAATCCATTATTCAAATCAAGATTAATTTAGGGATTTTTGATCCGTTGATTGGTGAAGTATACTTGGAAGGTTCTACTTATAAAAACCTAGATCCTGTTTGTATGGGCGAGCAAGATTGGTGGGCTATCGTCATGTTCCTTAACTAACTCGAAGATCTTTCTAATTGATTCTGTCCAATGGGTAGATTGGAAGAATTCCTTTAGTAAGTGCCAACGGGTGTGATGGCATGAAGGAGTTTATAACGAAGACGTTCCAATTGTTCGAGTGTGTGCGTGATAAAAGAATTCCAAAATCTGAAGCTTCTTGTTCTTAGTCAATTAAACTATTGAGCGAAATCTTGTACGCAAAAGAGAGTCTATATTTTTTAGAGACCTTGAGGAAGTGTAGTAGAGTCTCTACACTGTGGAATCAAGGAAGAGCTTCACTATAACAACTCTTTTGTTTCATAGTGAAATCCAGCTAGTGGGCTGTCAGTGCGAAAGAGTGGACGTAGGCTTGGATTAAGCCGAACCACTATAAACTCTATGTTCATATTCTCTTCATATTCTCTTCTCTACGCTCTTTTACTTTGATCGTAACTCGTTTTGTTTACAAGAGACGAATTTCCTTTTCATAATCTATTGTTAATTAGTGCTGCACACTTATCTCGTAAAATTATTTTTACACCTATTTACCACCCTCTAGGTGCTCGTACTAGCTTTCACAATTGGTATCAGAGCTTGTGTACTCATTTAAGTTGAAGTGTTTTACTTCAGAGTTAAAGATCCATGGCTAGTGTGTTGGCTCCAGGACTTGTTGAAGGGTAAAGCAATACCAGACCGCCTTATTTTGATGGAAATGAATACAACATATGGAAAAACAAGATGAAGGCATTTCTAAAATCAAATGATCCTCTGGAATGTGATGTGGTAGACAAAGGAATTATTCCTAAAGTTACAACTGTCTCAGAAAGAGGAAAAGAAGCCGTTGAGTCTAGTGAAATGACTCAAGAAGAGATAAGCAAGAGATATGCTTTTGATGCAAAAGCAATTTGTTCTTTATATTGTACATTATCACCTACTGAATATAACATAATATCATTTTATGATACAGTTAAAGAAGTCTGGAATAGATTACATATCACCTATGAAGGAACTGATCGAGTGAAAGAAACCAAAATCAACATTCTGCTCAGTCAATACGAAGCATTCAAAATGAAATCAGGAGAATCTATCACTGACATGTTTAGTCGTTTTACATAAATCGTGAATGGACTTGAAAATCAAGGTCAACCAATTTCTGATCCTATGAAAGTAAACAAGCTACTGCGTGGACTCTCCAAGGATTGGAATCACATAAAGACCTCAATAAGGGAGACACAAAGAATTATGCCACTCTCTGTTGATGAATTGGTTGGGACTCTTCAGTCTTATGAAGTAGAGCGAATCAATGAAGATGAAGATCCTAAAGGTAAGAAATCCATTGCATTAAAATCTAATGATGATTCTGATGTCACAGATTCTGAAGACGATATGGATGATGAAAAGCTTGCTCTCATGATAAGAAGATTCAGAAAACTAAACGGAAAGGGGAGAAGATTCAATTAAAAAAAACAAAGTTTTCAAAAGCAACAGTTTAAGTCAGTTGAGGATGATGAATCCAATAAAGATGTAGTCTGCTTTGAATGTAAGAAAAATGGACACATCAGACCTAACTGTCCCCTTTTGAGGAAAAAGAAAGGAAAAGCTGAGAAGTATCAAAAGGCACTTAAAGTAGAAACTTGGAGTGATACAAAATGTGAAGAAAGTGATGATGATTATGCAAATATTTGTCTTATGGCACAATCGACTCAAATTCAAACTCGAGATAGACTCAGATTCAGACAGTGAATTCGAGGTAAATAATTTGAATATCCCTACTAGAGTCTCTAGATACATTGATGAATTGTGTCTTAGTCTCAAAACCTCTCTCAAAAAGATTTCCGAACTTAAACGAGAAAATTCTACACTAAAACAACAGGAAAATGTTTGGGAAGAAAATGTCAAAAGTTTAGACAAAAGTGTAACTACCTTGAAAGAAAATGCAGACAATCTTTCAAAAGAATTTCTAAAAGATTTTCTATATGATATGAGAAACGTGAAAACATTCTTTCAGCACAAAGACCATATTTTAACAAATCAGGTTTAGGAATGACTACTGAAACTATTCCTCTAATTGATTTTCCTAAAGTAAAGGAAATAATTAAGCAAAGACCTACAAGAGATGTTTACAAAAATCATTTCCAAAAAGGTTTTGTAAAACCAGTAGGATACGAAAATCAATGTATACGAAAATCAATGTATTTCTTTTGGAGGAAACAACAAAGGAAGAATTGTAGGATACGAAACTGTAAAGATTGGAAGCCTCACTATTAGTAATGTTTCCTTAGTGGAAGGACTCAATTACAATTTGCTAAGTATCAGTTAGCTATGCGACACCGGTTTTAAAATCAACTTTCAAGAAGGAATATGTTCAGGAACCAGTAAAGACTCCTCTCAGTCTTTTACGGGTCGAAGACATGGGAATATCTACCTTTTGGATGTCAAACCAGATGAAACTTAATGTCTAATAACAATTGAAGAAGAAGCTAACTTATGGCACAGAAAGCTTGGGCACATCAACATGAAGCAGATAGCCAAAATCTCAGTAAAGAAGCTTGTTCGTAGACTACCCAATCTATCATGTCAAAAGTCTAATCTATGCACACCAGATGTTGGGAAAACAAGTAAGAAACTCATTCAAACCAATAAATCAAGTTTCCACTAATCGTGTACTGCAGCTCTTGCATATGGATCTCTTTGGACCAACCAGAACTCAGAGCATTGGAGGTAAGAAATACTGTTTAGTGATTGTGAATAATTATTCGCGATTCACTTGGGTATATTTCCTAGCAAGTAAGTCTGAAACATTTTCTTATTTTATAAAGTTTGCTAAAAAGGTCCAAAATGAGAAAGGATATGTTATTTCAAGTATACGGACAGACCATGGAGGTGAATTTGAAAATCAAGACTTTACAAAATTCTGTGATGAATCTGGTTTTCCACATATGTTCTCTTCACCATATACCCGAGCAAAATGGAGTCGTGGAAAGAAAGAATAAGTCACTTCAAGAAATGGCTAGAACTCTTTTAATTGAAAGTAACATCTCTTCTCGTTTTTTGGCTGAAACAGTTTCTACAGCATGTTATATTATTAATAGAGTCTTTTTAAGGCATGTTCTAGAGAAAACTCCCAATGAGTTATTCAAAGAAAAGAAGCCTATTGTTTCATATTTTCACGTGTTTGGATGTAAATATTTTATATTTGAAAATGCAAATGATCAAGTTGGTAAGTTTGAAGAAAAATCAGATGAAGGTATTTTCCTTGGATATTCTATCACAAGCAAAGCTTACAGAGTTTACAACAAGAAGACTCGATCTGTGGAGGAATCGATGAATGTCAAATTTCAAGACTTTATGCAAAACCAATCGATTCACACTCATCTTGAAGAATCTGAACTTGCTCCAGACTCTACAAAGTCTGAATCTCCAGAAGCAGTTCAACCTTCAGAAGACAAGCAACAAATGATCAACGAAGATCCAAAAAAAGATCAACGGTCTGTTAAATCAACCAGCAACTAGAAGCATAAGTCTAGTCATCTCAAAGATCTCATTATTGGTGATGTTAATGAGGGAATTCGCACAAGATCCAAAAGGCACGAAGAGTCTAGTGTTGTGGCTCTTATTTTTGAAATAGAACCCAAGATCATAGAAGAAGCTTTAACTGATGAAACCTGGATTGAAGCTATGCAAGAAGAACTCAAACAGTTCAGCATCAATGGTGTCTGGGAATTGACTCCTAAACCGAAAGGTAAATCCATCGTTGGAGTTAAATGGGTTTTCAGGAACAAGATGAACGAGAAAGGAAAAGTCGTAAGAAACAAAGAAAGACTCGTGGCTAAGGGATATACGCAAGAATAAGGGATGGACTATGATGAGACTTACACACCAGTAGCAAGAGGAAGTCTATGTGGAACAACCACCCGGTTTTGAAGACTCAAGGAAACCAGACTCTGTATTCAGATTGAAAAAGGCTTTATATGGTTTGAAGCAAGCACCTCGAGCTTGGTATGACAGACTAAGTAAGTTTTTAATTCAAAACGGTTTTGTCAAAGGTAAAGTAGATACTACATTGTTTATCAAAAGAGAAAGCAAAAATTTTCTACTTGTTCAAATTTATGTTGATGATATTATTTTTGGATATTCTAATGAAAGTCTGTGCAAGAAATTCTCTAAGTCTATGCAGGATGAGTTTGAAATGAGCATGATTGGTGAACTAACCTTCTTTCTCGGGCTTCAAGTGAAACAATTGAAGGAGGGAATCTTTATTCAACAAGAAAAATATGCTAAAGAACTTGTCAAAAATTTTGGACTAGAAAAGTGCAAAAAGACCGATATACCAATGTCAAGTTCTTTGAAGCTAGATAAGGATGAAGAAGGAAAGAAAGCTGACCAAAAGCTATATAGGAGTATCATTGGTTCACTTCTTTATCTAATTGCTTCTAGACCTGACATTTTGTTTAGTGTTTGTATTTGTGCCAGATTTCAATCAGACCCTAAAGAATCTCATTTAAGTGCTGCAAAGCATGTTATAAAAAACATTGCCTCAACTTCAAATTTAGGTCTCTGGTATCCTAAAGAAGGAGACTTTACTCTTTTTGGATACTCAGACGCTGACCTAGCTGAATGCAGAGTTGATAGAAAGAGCATCTCGGGCACCTGTCAACTACTTGGAAGCAGGACAATATTTTGGTTTGTAAGGAAGCAAAGTACAGTAGCTCTTTTTACGGCAGAAGCAGAGTATGTAGCTCTTGGAAGTTGTTATTCACAAATTCTATGGATAAAACAATAGCTGAGAGACTTTGGAATTGAAGATTCATGCACTGAAATCAAATGTGACAACACTAGCGTAATCAATCTCACAAAGAATCCAATTCTTCACTCAAAAGCAAAACATATAGAGATTCGACATCATTTCATTAGAGATCATGTTCAAAATGGAGAAGTTTCAATTCAGTTTATTGATTCGAAGAATCAACTGCAGATATATTTACAAAGCCTTTGGAGAAAAATCAATTTGAAGTCATTCGTTCGAGACTCAATCTTAAAGTCTGAAGAAGTTCAGACTCAGGACTGAAAGTCTAAAGGCACTTAGACTCAGACAATCAAGATCTACGACTGTAAGTTATTTCTATTTTAGAAATTTATCTCTCGGATCAAATCTTGAAAAGGTATGATCATCTATCCAAAATTGATTGGTGTTATTTCCCAGTTTTCGTGATTATTGCAATCATTCATTTTTGAAAAAGAAGTTATTTTTGAAATGACAGTTATCCAATTTTTTGAAAAGGCAGTTATTTTTAAAAGGCATTTTTATATTTCCTTTTTACGGCGTTCTGTATGCCTCACTTCGATTGCCTTATATACTGTTAGTTCTTCTTCTTTGTTTTACTCACAAAAACCCTAAGAGAGCACCGATCTTTTACTTCTATCTTCTTCTCTTGTTTAATCCTCGAAAAGTTTTCATCTTTCTTGGGAAACAAGCTTGGAATCTCTCAAAGACTCTGAAAGATGTCGTCTCAAAGAAAGTCTTCGAGGATTGCAAACAGGGGACCACAACAAATGCGTGAGGGGTGTAATGAGCTGTGACGTCCCAGAGCGTCACGTACTAAGCGCAAGCGGAATTATAATTATTATTAACATCTTAGCAAACTTGTTATGGCATCCCAGAAATTCAAAGCCGAGCCATAAGGTGTGTTAAAGTTTTTAATTAGGTGATAGAATTTCCATGGCTTATGTTTTAGCCATTAGTCTTTTAAATTTGATGATTTGTGCTTGTGATTGTGGAAATTTAAATTTAATAAGATTAATAATCTATGCTTGGCCATATGATTTAAATTTCAATGAGCAAAAATATCCTAAGACTTTGGCCAAGATTAAAAATTGAAATTTAGAAATATTTATAGAAGGAATTTCAAAAAAAAAAAAAAGGAAAAAGAGGGTTAAAATTCGAATGGGCCTTGGACCCATTGGCCAAAAGCTTGGTGGGCCAAGCTAGTCGGCCCATTAGAGCCCAAGGGGAGAATTTGACCAGCCCAAGGGGAGTGGCCGGATGGGCCTAAGCCCAAGCCCAAGCCAAATTCAAAATTAAAACCCATTGAGACAAGTGGCAAATGGCAAGAGCATGCATTGGTTAGTTTTTAGGCAAAGCAATGATTGTTAATCATGAGATTAAGGGAGTATAAAAGGGATGAGGAGAGAGAGATGGCCGGTTCTTTGCTTCATTCGACCGAGAGAGGGTGAGAGAGAGAGAGAGAGAGAGAGAGAGAGAGAGAGAGAGAGAGAGAAAGGGAGAAACCGAGAGGGGAAGGAGGCGGAGTCGAGGGGTGCCGCCGTTCGTTCACCGTCCGATTGCCGTGTCCCGCCGCCGTTCGTCATCGTTTGTCCCTCATAGAGGCAAGTGGAGTCCTTAACTTCTCTTGCATGTTTGTTTTGTTGGTTGCATGTTCGATTTTAGTTGTGATTTGTGCGAAAAACCGAGGTAAGGGTTGGTTATTTGCAAACCGTGTGACTGTTCTTGTTCAGTTTGTGGGAGTCAGTAGCTTGTTTGAGCTTGCATGGGTGTTTGGAGTTCGATTTTGACTTCAATGTCTTCATTAAAGTTGTAGCTAACATCTTTTACTATAACATACTGAAATTTCGTGGAAAATGATGGAGATATGAGGGGTTAAAGTTTCATTATACGGAGACCCTAGATCTGTGAAGTTTTCGCTGACCTCTGGCTAGATTCTTGTTTACATGTTAATTTCTGTTGAATATTTGACTTTGATGTCTTCATGAAAGTTGTAGGTAACACCTTAAGCTACAACATACTCAAATTTGAAGGAAAAAGAACAAGTATAGCTCGGTGAATCGGCTAGATCTTGAAAATGATGGTTCTGGTGAGGTATTTCGAGACACCCGACACTTCATGGACTTAAATGGTGACCATAATTTGGTTATTTGACCTAGATCTCTTCATGAAACTTGTAAAGGACACCTTGGTACATAACATACTAAAATTTCAGAGGAAACGAAAGAGAATTGATGGGTGAGATCTAAACATTTCGGAGAAGTGTATTCTGGAAGACGCGGTAGTGGTTCCAGAAGTTTCGTGGGGTTGTATAAATTAATCTAAAAATAATTTGGTTTCGAGTTCTGCATGAAAAATGCACGAAAATGTGTTGTCTATCACCCTGTGAAATTTCGTAATTTTTGAAGGCTATATGAGTATTTTAATCGAATTTATTTGGAAACTGTGCAATTCTGGTCATTATCCGAATATCATGTGCTATTTTGTGGAAATTGTGAAATTATGAGAAATTCAATTTGGCCATGAATTTTGCATAAAATTTGTTATCCTATTGGTTTGTTTAATGATTTTTTGAATATTATGATTTTGGGAAAATCATAGATATTAAATTTAATATTTATTTATGAAAATAAATAAATATAATAATAAAATAATAAAATAATAATAAAATAAAAGGGATTATTTTATTGGCCATGAATTCCATTGAATTTTTATGCATTGTTATATGACATTGGTGTATGTATGATCATAAATTGTGATGCATGTGTGAATCATATGCCATGTAATAATGAGATTAAAAGGATGGTGAATGTGGAAAATGATATGTGAGTAAGAGGTTGTGGTGGATGATGATGTCTGGTGGCCTAGTGGCGTAATTCCGGAGATTCCCCGGGAGTGTCGGGATGCCCGGTGGTATACGGTACGTAATTCCATGGGAAGCCTGGTGGTATGTCGGTACATAATTTCGGAAGCCTTGTCGGAGGTCTTTGCCCGAAAGGAATACCTCGCGATGCCAGGATTGGGGTGCAAGATGCCTGGCTAGAAGGGTAAAGGCCGGAAGCCCTATCGGAGGTTTCTGCCCGAAGGGAATGCCTCGTGATGCTAGTTGAGATGCGAGATGCCCGGAATGTGGGGGGCCGGAAGCCTGGTGGCCATGGGATGGCTGGAATGCTGGGAACCCTGTCGGAGGTCTTTGCCCGAAGGGATGATGATATTGATGATATGAGAAGTGGGTGATGTGGTGATCAAACTTAAAAATAAAAGATGAGAAAAATGAACCAACGATATATGATATGCATGATGATATGCATGATGATGATGATGATGATGATGATGATGATGTGATGCGACATGATATGATGATCACCTATGATATGATATATGATATGCATGATGATATGATGATGATGATGATGATGTGATGTGACATGATATGATGATCACCTATGATATGATATATGATATGCATGATGATATGCATGATGATGATGATGATGTGATGTGACATGATATGATGATCACCTACGATATGATATATGATATGCATGATGATATGCATGATGATGATGATGATGATGATGTGATGTGACATGATATGATGATCACCTATGATATGATATATGATATGCATGATGATATGCATAATGATGATGATGATGATGATGATGATGATGATGATGATGTGACATGATATGATGATCACCTATGATACGATATATGATATGCATGATGATGATGATGATGATGATGATGATGATGATGATGATGATGATGATGATGATGTGATGTGACATGATATGATGATCACCTATGATATGATATATGATATGCATGATGATATGCATGATGATGATGATGATATGATGTGATGTGACATGATATGATGATCACCTATGATATGATATATGATATGCATGATGATATGCATAATGATGATGCATGATAGTGTGTGCCTGGCTTCAAGGTAAGTAATGCCTACAATGCATGTGAAATTGCATGATGCATTGAGTTGTTATTGGATTTCCCTATCTGCTGAGTGGTTGTACTCACCCCTTTTGGGGATAACATTTTAGATTAGCAAGTATGCTGCTACCTGCCGTCACGCGGGGTACATTTTACGGGATACCATCCGATGTAGAGGTCGAGTGTGTTGAGATAGACTGTCCCTCTGTTCCCAGACTGACTTTTATCCGAGTGCGCTGTCTAGTGATGTATGACGTGGGCCTGGCTGGGGGTCCTGTCATTCAGGAGTTCATTTCTGTGCATGTTCGTCGGGATGAATTGATGCGAGGGATGTTGCCGCCGCCACCGCCTGATGCACCGGGTTGGGTGTGAGACCTGCGCGCGATGAGTAGGAGCTGGATCTCTTTTTTGATGTAGATAATCGACATTTTCGATGGGGGTTCGTACTCGTATGATGTTAAGGGTCGAGAGTTTCTCCTTGAGGTTTTAGGCTGGACGTGGCTGAGTCCTAGCTTTTCCTTGTTTTGTACCGACCCAAAGGGAATCCCATCTTGCTATATATATGTAAGCAAAGTGTCGAAGTTGTTTATAAAATCCTGATGTTTAGCTGGTGTGTATTTGTATCATGGATTGGTAGGGGGATAGATGGTGATGTTTAATTTGCTTCCGCTATGAGTCGCGCTGAGACCGCTTTTAAAAAAAAAATGCCTGTGATTAACGGCGCTTGTTTTAAGTACAAGATAGAAAAAAGGTAATAAAGTGTAACATCGGCGCTGGTGACGACCTGCGAAGGGTTCGAGGTGTCACACTTGTAAACTCCTTTAGATAACCTATAGTATTTACCATTGAAGGTTAGCATGTATAACATGGATTATTTAAAATCTCAAGTTTATATTATAAAGTTATCCTGCAATGCACATAGACAAGATCATAAAAGGATTCCTTTCATTTTATCATCATCGGGGCATACAAAATTATCGACCTGGACTCATTCCACGTTCTTTGCCTATATATTTACATCATATACAAAACAAAAGTAAGGCTAACAAAAGTCAGGGATATGGGTGAGGTTATCTACTCCACGAGTTCCCACACTAGCCCGCATCTAACAAAAAACAAAAGTCAGTTAGCCTCTACACGATCCAAGGCGTCTAGGCGCCGCCCAAACTCGCTCAAGGTCCTCCTGCTCCAAAGGGTAAAGGTCCGAACATCTCTCCTTCATGGTTGATAAACCATGCAACGAATGTCATCGGTAACAACTCAACTCTACCGTCATCCAACCATAAGGTCGCCTCATACTTGGAGAAAACCATGTCAATGTCGGGATCATACTCATCATGAAGAGAAACATCAAGACGCACTACCGCCCCGTATCGAGCTACTGGCGGTACATCCATGCTATCAATCTGAAAATGTAAGGTATGAGCAAACAACCTTGCCCAGTAAAGAATGATAAAACTCTAACTTAAACAATCCATAGCCATCCAAGTTACAAGTGAATCATCAAACAATTTAGGATACTAAGAGAATATTTCACAAGCATAAACAACACTATTACTTCATGTAAGAAATCACCTTATATTCATCCATTTCTATACTTACCCTTCACAAACTCAATCTCACATCAAAATATAATGCAACAATAATAGATGAACTCACTCGCCAAATAGAATTATATTTAGTGTGCATAAAATCCACCCTCGAATCAATCACAACCGGGACTCTACTGGCTTGATCGAGTCACTTCCGGAAAGTACGTTATCCGGACTTCCACAATACCTCTAATTGTGGGCATCTCACTCCGAGGCATCCCGGCATCACACAACCGAGGTCCTCCCAATGCCACACAGCAAGGGGCATCTCATTCCGATGCATCTCAGTATCACACAACCGAGGCATCCTTGATCACACACAAGGGCATCTCACTCCGAGGCATCTCAGTATCTCTCTACCGAGGCATCCAAGACCACACAGCAAGGGCATCCCAAACTTCTGGGGGCATCACCAGTATCTCGGTACTGATGGGTTCATTCATCTTAAGCACACGTTTCACACCACCACACCTTTGATTAATGCATTTATCGTATGCAAAAGAAAAAGACTCTAAAGTGTCTATCTAAGTCTCATGAACCTAGCACATGTGCGTGTCCAAATTATAAGATAAAACCCATTACGTCATGTCCCATTCCATGGCAAACATATATTTATCCCATAATCAAGCACTATGCACCGCACTCATTGCACACACATGATTCTATATGCACTTATATCTCAAATGATATATGAGACTTACTCATACACAAATAACATCTAGTATAAGGTTTATTAGACTCTATGTTCATCATACAAGTCTTAGATACAAGACACTACATCTAATATGTGTTCTCGGGTACAAACAGTATACTAGCTAAATGAACAGTTTTGGTTTCGAACACAGAAGGTATATTAATTCTTGTCAAAATATTACCAAATTTTAGTATTTTATACTTGAGACATAGATAAAAATTTTCTGTGAAGAAACTTAAGTCTAATTCTTACTGTATTAAAAGTAACAATTGTCACAATCTTTACTAGTACCCTGTACCGACGTCCAGATTCTTTATCTACAAAGAAAATTGTTTCACTAGCCAATTCTTATCGATTTAATCTCAAATTTTGACACGTCATTCCTTAAGATGTTTTCTACAATTTTCATTAAGGATTCGAAGTCCAAAACTAACTAGGTAATTACAGAAAATTCATGTAATCAGTAAAGGTCACACCGTTTCTCACAAAACAGTTTACTGGTTTTACTAAGTTCACTTCCATCTCTACGTTTTTATATATTCATATGGTTATAGCTACACGTATAACTTGATCTTGTAGATGTTCTATCATGTAAAAGGTTTCTTTCTTATCTCTATTAACATACATAAAGAAAATTAAACACAAACAGAAGACTCCATAACTGTTTTCACTTAGAACAGAATAGATACACAAATTTTCTCACTTCTAACTCAACGAAACAACTTATCTATCCACAAATCTCTTCTAAAATACTCCAATGCTTACTCACAGCAACTCAAAACAACTTCAGCATATCTTTCTCTACAAATGATCAATTCCACAGCTCGGCTCGAAATGTCGTTGCATCCGTAAGCCATTATTCATGATTTCTACCAAAACAACACACTCAGCATCCATTTCATCACTTCGCTCAACAAAACAGCATGCTCACACATGGATTTCGAGACATGCAAGACTCAAGAGTGACATGCAATAGCTCCTACCTTCAATCTAACACTCACTAAGCTTAGATCAATCACAAAACAGCAACTACAAACTATATCCATCACTGTTTGGTTAGATCCTCAAGCTCCCTTGATGAAACAATGGATAACTTTCAATTTAGAGTTAGATCTTTCCTTACCTTGCTTCAGCTACTAAACAAAACAGAGATGCTTCAAGATCAACACTCAAAATCAGCATGCAAGAAGGAGAAATCGCTGGTTTGCTTCTGGTTTTTCACTGCTCAGCCGAGAGAAAAAGAAAGAAGAAGATGAAGATGAAGATGAGTTGTTCACTTTTATATGGAGAGAGGGAGAGAGAGAGAGAGAGAGAGAGAGAGAGAGAGAGTACGAAGCTTAAGGGGGAAAATAGGCTACAAGCTAATCCCTAGGCTAGTGTAATGATTAGATTTGGCTAATGATTATGCTTCCTTGGAGTTGCCATCTTCGGTTCTGTGGATTGAGAAAAACCGTGGGTGTTGATGAGAGAATCGAGAGAGAGAGAGAGAAAAGTGTCGTGGCTTTCATGCATGAAGATTTTCACCATCTATCAATCGTCATTAATTAACAGTTAATCGATATCATTCGTTAGTTCATTAGCTTCTAATATTTTCATCTAATTGCCTTTTGTTTCTACTTAATCCCAATTATAAAAAGTCATAACATATATATAACATATCAACTAGTCAACGTTAGTCTATAAAGAATTCATCACAAAAAGAATGCTAAAATTAGAAATTGATATTAGCATTATAATCATTAATCAAGTTATCATAACTATAATCTACAAAATAAAATAAAATCATCCGGGCCTAAATATTCATTCCCGGCCCAATAGGCTTAATCTATAACAATCCCGGCTCACTAAACTAAATCTACATATCTAATAATTTCGAACCTTGGCCCGCTTCAAGCCAAGTCCAAGCCCATAATCTCTCATTAGATTTCTTAAGTCCAATTCGTGTGGCCCACTACTTCTCAAGCCCACACGTTTCTCACGATCCATCGGGTTCATTTTCTGGCCCAATCTAATTAATTTAAGTTCCTAATGATCTAATTACACTGATGAAGGTCAATGAAATTTGGGATGTCACAAGGGGTCTATGCACTTTGATCTCACCGAGGAAGAAGAATCTCCTAGACAGTAGCAGAGCCCACAACATTCTTAGCAGCGTCCATCTCCTCCATCTAGACCTCAGGATGTTGTACATCAAGAAGAAGAAGAAATCATCGAGGATGCAGAGCCCGTAAGTACTCATAAGCCCACCTTTACCTACAAGCTTTACCGTGCTTTGAAGAGGAGTGGTACTTCGTTGAACTACATTGATGAATTTCTTAAGGACAAAGGGTATAAAAATGAAACTTTCTTTTTACGCACTATGGAACGATTGGGAATTGTCCCTACGGGGTCGGCGGAAGAAGCTTTGGCGAATATCCCAAGTGATCCACGTGTTGGAGGGCTGAGTCAACCGGATGGGAATGATGATGATAGGATGTATAGTCAGTTTAAACCTAGATTGGGTGTTATGGCAAAAATCCGAATCAAAAGGACAGACTTGTTTCGCTCGGAGGAACACAAACAACTGTACTCTAAGTTGCTAAAGTGCAAGGTGATAAACCCTAGAAGTGTGGACTTTGATTTTCTTGACTCTGTGAATGTCAATCTGCGGGAAAAATTCAGTCTTCTTCAACTCGAACAATTTTGTAGCTCATGCTGAACTTACTGCTTATTTCTATTCAAATCTCAATTTCTTGGATGCGAATAGATTCTCTTTTAGTGTTCAAGATCAGGACTATGTGGTTAACATGAATACATTGGCTGATGTGATCGGGGTTGAAAGAGGGAAATATCAACCTATCAGTATGTCTGTTGGTCGTGCGACGATCGAGTTTGTTAAGGATAGAACAATGGAAGGGAAGATTTCCTATTTGAGGATGAATGCGTCCAACATTTTGCTTCACAAGATAGTGATTAACTGCCTTAGAGCAAAATCTACTTCAAAGACCGACGCTTCAAACTCGG
This sequence comes from Eucalyptus caleyi, assembly GCA_014182885.2. NCBI lineage: Eukaryota > Viridiplantae > Streptophyta > Magnoliopsida > Myrtales > Myrtaceae > Eucalyptus > Eucalyptus caleyi. The sequence goes on along the minus strand of CM024468.2, from coordinate 56,197,799 downwards.
AGGCAAAGCTGATGTATGCCATTAATGTTGGCAAAAAGTTCTCTCTTCCACACACTATTATGTTCCACATGTACAGGACAATGGTGAAGGACAAGGGTCAACTTCCGTACTCAGCACTTGTGACCAAGTTATTCAGACATTTGAACGTTCAGCCTCCCCAGATTCTTTATGTTTGAACATGCGATCAAATGGTGGTAGGACTGAGAATGGTCCCTAAAATGCGTCTGAAGGAACTCAACAAGGCTTTGGAGTAGATCAAGGAGAAACCCCTTGTCAAGACTCATTTAGTCTCTTCGGCGGTAAAGTGTAAAGGGAAGGAGCCTATGGTTGCTCCATCCAAGAAAAGAAGAGTACTCATCATTAAGGATGAAGAGGATGAGGATGATGTCACCATTTCTGCGATGTCATTGAAGAACTTGAGTCGTTCTGTTCCAGAATCAACGGAGAGACAGAGAAAAGACAAGGATGAGACAAAACAGAGGACTGGAGAGAGAGAAGATTTGGAGAAAGAAGTAGAGGAGAGAGATGCATAGGAGGAAAGAATTGAGGAAGAAGAAGAAGAGGAGAGAGGAGATCAAGCAGAAGCAGAGCATGAGGAACACTTTTCTCCACCTGAAGGCATGGAAACAGGGGGAGATCTTGAGAAAAGAGGAACTTCCTCATTCCCTGCCACTAGTGAAGGAGTAAGTCGTTCTCCAACTGATCTAGAGGACATTTTTGCCTCTCAATTTCCTGAGGAGGGACATGAGGTTTTATCGCCCAATCTGGTGATCGTGCTAAATTGCCATCATCTACCAATACTCCGTCTGATCGTGCAGAAGCCAGTACTCAGACAAATAATTCGGTAGACTTTCGCAGAGTACTTGATGTTCTTTTAGAGATGCGAGGACAAATTTATGCTCTAGGATGCAAAGTACATAACTTGCAAACTGCTGGTCAAGCCTCTTTAGTCTCTTTGCATGATCAGATCAATGCCCTTACTATTCAAGTTCAAGCAAATGCTAAGGGTGAAGATGTAGCTCAACTAAAGGAGGATTTGAAAAAGCTGGAAGGGATTGTCCAGTCAATGGGAGATTTCCAGCTTGTTCATGTTCCCAAGCAATATTAAAGCCATTCTCTTTTTATCTCTACCTTTTTAATGTGACAAAAAGGAGGAGAGATGTGGTGCAGATTTGATTTTGAACTTTGAACTCTTGACTTTTGTGACGATTATGGTTGATTGACTTGACTTTTGTGTTTGGCTGTTTGGATTTGGACTAGATTTGGATTTGACTGTTTGAACGTTTGTTTATCTTAAGCACTATTGATATCTCATGGCTTTGCACATTTACAGAACTAACACATTCTCTATGGATGCCGATTCTAATGATATCTTTATTAAGCCATTTATCTTTTGTGAGATATCCTTGTTTGCTTGAGTAATGTCTTGCAGGTCAAAGTTATCCAAATCTGCAGGAAAGTTTTGTCACCATAAAAAATGGGGAGATTGTTGGAGAAAACTTCCTTGAGTGTTTTGAAGTTGACAAAACGTTTCCATCAGTCTTGTCTGAAGACTTGCAGACTCTTCTATCAAAGTCTGAAGACCTCCGGACTGCCAGACTCAAGACTCAAAGTCTATCCTCATTGGCAATTTCTAGTCCGTCGAAGAAAGCTTATCTGAAACGAAGTATTTTGTTAAGGATTTGATTCTGTCGACTGAAGAAGATCTCTTGGCTGGATATAGCATGTCGGAATCCATTATTCAAATCAAGATTGATTCAGGGATTTTGGATATGTTGATTGGCGAAATATACTTGGAAGGTTCTACTTATGGAAACCTAGATCTTGTTTGTATGGGCGAGCAGGATTGGTCAGCTATCGTCATGTTCCCTAAATAGCTCGAAGATCTTCCTAATTGATTCTGTCTAATGGGTAGATTGGAAGAATTCCTTCGGTAAGTGCCAACGGGTGTGATGGCATGAAGGAGTATATAAGGAAGACGTTCCAGTTGTTCCAGTGTGTCCGCGATAGAAGAATTCCAAAGTTCTGAAGCTCCTTGTTCTTAGTCAATTAAACTGTTGAGCGAAATCTTGTACGCAAAAGAGAGTCTATATTTTTGAGAGACCTTGAGGAAGTGTAGCAGAGTTTCTACACTGTGGAATCAAGGAAGAGCTTCACTGTAACAACTCTTTTGTTTCATAGTGAAATCCAGCCAGTGGGCTGTCGGTGCGGAAGAGTGGACGTAGGCTTGGATTAAGCCAAACCACTATAAACTCTGTGTTCATATTCTCTTCTCTACGCTCTTTTACTATGATCGTAACTCGTTTTGTTTACAAGAGACGAATTTCCTTTTCATAATCTATTGTTGATTAGTGCTGCACACTTATCACGTAAAATTATTTTTACACCTATTCACCCCCCTCTAGGTGCTTGTACTAGCTTTCACATTACCAAACTTTCTACACGACACTTTTATTGGTAATGTTTGAGCCTAAAAAAATTCTAACCCATTGTAAGGGAAAGGTCTGCCTTACCAAACTTTATTAAACTATTCAAATTTAATAGCAAAGTCTCCATTGAACTCGTTCGAGCTCAAATCTAGACAAGATAGATTAGTCAAATCTTCAATTTCCAATGGGATGGCGCAGTCCAAGCTAAGAGGTAGGATTGGACTCAAGAACACTCTGAGCTTGTTAAATTGACCAAAGATGGAGGAATGGGGCTAGTCAAGGAGTTTATGCTTAGTTTTTTTCCCCCAATTCTGTATTATTGATGATGATATTACACACAATCAGAATAAATCACTACTATCATATATTAAAATTTTGAATTTTAATAAAATTAGTAGGTCTCGGGTGAATAACCATATAAACACATCAATTTTCTTGAGTAAAAGCCACAAAAACTAGATTTTACCTTAAAAAGTTATTTGGATTCTTTGTGTAACGTTTGGATTGAAGTGGCCTAGCTTGACCTATTTAATTTAACAGAATCATGTGAGTTGGGGCCAGATTACCTATTGATTACATTAATCATATTCTGGTCAATCAATTTAAGAGGATCCCCTCAACATGACACCACACGAACACTGGCCGTTGACACAGATTGACACCCCGACTTTCGTCCTTAATTCGCTCCTCATTCATGGGATTAGACCTCGATTCGCTTGACTACTTTAATCCGAAGAAGGTTCCTGATCTCTTCCAAAGCATGTCCATGGGATGTGCTCGGAAATTTATAAAGACAGTATGCTGCATGCTCTTTCTTTTCAATTCGAATTCCCTTGAAGTAGGGAGAAGACAATGATACCGAATTAGCTCTCTCCATTTCGATTTCCGGTTCTCAATTCTCCGACAACCCAACAAACATCAATGAATTTGTCCCCGCCGCGAGTGTTGATCGGTTTAGTCGAGAGAGCCAAGTGTTGTGGCACGACTAGAACATGGTTACGTTGGATCAAACCGGTCTGGTAGCTCGAGATCCTATTGCAGAGAGACGGCAAATTTAATTAGCGGGTCGCTTAAAACTCCACAATAGAAGATGGTAGTTGATCATTTCCACTTTGGATTTTGATGCAGCCTAGCCAAGTGCGGGTAAAAACAGGCACGCGTTCAGCATTTGGGAGGTCTTCGTCGTGCACGCGCGCACTCAAGAGTCGGAATCGGAGAAGTCGTCGGATCGACACGGTCCACATCACCGCACCGCAGGAGACGCAAGGCCAAAGACAAAAGTGGATGCCTTTTTTAACTTCATTTGGTAGACGCAGAAATTTCGTTTGAGGAGCGAGACAAGGAGATAGCACCGAGCACAGAAATTTCGTATGAACTAGACGAATTGGAACAGATGTTTCGTGAAAATAACGCTGAGTCTGATTTTGTGAATTTCTAGTGCTCGAGTCATCCGCCATCACAATGGGGAAAGGTCATCGCACAGTGGTGGATGTCCCACTCAATATAACTCATATGTTCCCGGAATGTGGAGAATTGTTGGTTGATCACTCAATTTGCTTGGTATATCTCAACTCTTTCCGCTTTGACTCCATCGACAATCCATCGTTTTCTACTATGAGATTGGGCAAAGCAAGCTTAGTGTCATGGAAACAAGTGATCCAACAGTAAAATAGACAGAGCAAAGATATAAATTGGACATCAAATTTACGTGATTTGATTAAGGTGACCGACGGCCGCAAGAGTGCATGGCAGCATTTCACTATAAATCAATCAATAAAACGGGCATTATGACCATTCTTGAGTCATTCAAATACTGTAAGTATTTCTTGGTCTCAATTATGCTTGGCAACTCTCATAGTGTTTACCCCTGATAATTCATCATGAAATAATCTCTCAATATCATAAAGGAATGAACAAATTTTACCCACATGAAGTAATCTCTCAATAACACTTTCCGGTGAGTCACGATAGATGATATACCACAATGGATTTTCAAGTAAGGAAAATAGCCAATGTAATTTAGGTGATGAGTTTTGTAGTCATAGCACAAATTTTTTGACAAGTAAAATATTCTACTTATGCAATCTCTAAGTTAAAGAGTTTTATAATTCGTTTACAATTTAAACTAGCATACCTGCCAAAAGAAAAAGGATTTAAACCAGCTTGCACATGTGAACAAAACTTGCACACATCCATCAAGAAGTCAAAGTCTTTTGGGGTTTCATGTGTGTTAACTTCTACATCAATACGTAATCAACAGTTCATGAAAAGTCATGGTCTTTACAACACTTTTACTAGTGACTTTTGGCCCCAAAAATTTCTAACCCATTGTAAGGGAAAGGTGGTGGACCAATTTTTTCAGCCTCTCTTCTTTTGACTAGCAAGCCTTGAACTTAAAAAGAGAGATCCTAGTCATTCCAATCGCATGGTGTGGAAATAATATCAAAGTAGGTTGCGCATCCCAAACGATAGTGTGACCCCATTGGAATCATTTTTCAAAACACAAATTAGACTCCCCCTTCCATTAAGTAATCATAAACCCTAAAAACAAGGCACTTGTGTAAGTAGAAATTATGGAGCTTCATTATGCTTCTAAATTGTACTTTCGTCGATTGTTTCACTTTATTTTGAAAGCTCTTGTAAAAAAGATGGGTCCTTTGCTTCAACATGGTGAAGTTTCTTTAGTGCCATGATTTTCTCATTGGACAATCACGCTCTATAGACACTATTGTAACATCCACTCACTGCGCAACTTTGATGTCGTAGTCTTTTATTGCATTAATTATGTCTTCATATGCAATTTTCCCATCATAATACCTTATCGAAAAGAAATCTCCATTTTTCTTTGTTGTCTCTAATTGCATGCTATCCGTTGTAGTGGGAATAAGAAGCAAAGCCTAAGAACTAGATGAGAAATGAGTGTTATAGATAAATGAGATTACCCAAACATATCCATTAAAAAATGTCTAGTTCAACAAGAGCCACAATTTCGAAGGGGGTAAGTACACCATCAGTGCCAAAAGTTGTGTACGGTGCTCACTTTAGTGCCAAAAGTTTCTGTCGGATCACTTAAGTATCGAAAAACTTGAAAAATGATCATTTTAGTGCCAACTCTGATCTGGTTGGCCGGAAATCCGATGTGGCACTTTTTTATTAATTTTTGAAGCTGATGTGGCTCGCCAGAGTACAGTCAGCATTTAAACAACAAAACGACGTCATTTGGTGTGTCTCCCCCAATTCAAAACCCTAAATCTTTGGCCAATCGCCGTCCTTGACAACCCTCGCACTCAGTGGTCGTGGCTCCAACCCCGACCCCGACGACGGCCACTTGACAGCCAAGTCGAAGGCCGTGATCTGGCCAATGCTCGGGGAGGCCCCCGACAAGTGCGCCGCCCCCAATCTCTCCCTCTCCATCTCCGATCTCCCCGACAAGTGCTTGGCCAGCGTCTTCCAGTACCTAGGCTTTGGCGACTAGGGTCGGTGCTCCCTTGTGTGCCGTCGCTAGCTCACGATTGAAGGCTAGAGTCGCTAGAGGCTCATCCTTCACGCCCACTCAGAGCTGCTGGATGCAGTCCTGGCGCTGTTCGCACAAGTTCGACTCAGTCATGAAGCTCACGTAGAAAGCGCAAGTTTGACTTGGCGTAAGTCGTTGAGCATCGGCTATGACATGCTTGCGCTGATCTCGCTCAAGTGCAGGAGCCTCACGCGCCTCAAGCTGCGGCCGAGCGAGCTAGGTTGATGATTTAGCGATGACAGCCGAGCGAGCTAGGTCGGCGGCAGACGAGGATCGAAACCCTAATTTCAATCTCCAAATAAATAAATAAATCCCAAAATGAGTTGTGCGGCATCGTTTTTGTGAGGCCATCGACTTAGGACAGCAAAACAAAGGACGGAAAATGACGTCGTTTAAAAGCTATGTCAATTTTTGAAAAAATATATATAAAAGACACGTAATCATTTTGGCTGGAATCTCTCGCCAGTGGCACCAAAGTGATCGTTTTTCCCCCAATTTAGCACTTAAGTGATCCGATAGAAGCTTTGGGTACTAAAGTGAGCGTCATACACAACTTTTGGCACTAATAGTGCACTTATCCCCAATTTCGAATGAACAAGATCAAAAATTTTCTCGTGGACCATGTAATATCCTCCAGTCCCACCCAAAGGTAAACTCCCAATTATTTTAGGCGACCCTTTATGTTCTTGAAATTGATTATTATTGCTTTGAGGACATTGTAGTTGTTGAGTAATTGAACATCTGCTGTTCCTTGTAATGATCCATCAATCCATTCATAAACCCCATTTTAATTATTTCATTTAATGACACAAAAGACTGCTGAGAAATTGCGAGGAACTGTAATAAAAAAGACTATTTGCTGAAATTGTATGGTCTCTGGAACAAGAAAACTCAAGTCAAAAACTTCCGACATACTTTGCTCAAGTTCGATTTTGGTGGCCCCAAAACCTATTTACAAGTTTTCCACCCACCCATAGTATCTGTTAAGAGTCTTCTCTCATTTGATTTCTTTGAGTCCCATGTGATCATAGTCTGAGGAGATCCCCAAGAGTGCATGTGACATCGATCAAAAAATGTTGAATAGGATTTACTGTGGATGGTTTGCAACAACATCTCTAAGTTCCATCAAAATCTCTACTTCTTTGGGGTACATAGTAGTCGTCAACACGAGGGATGAGCAACCTGGAACTTGAGAACCGACCGGTGGGAACCTATCGGGTTTCAGGTTTCAAGGTATGTAGGGTACATTTCAAGTTTCAAAAATTAAAGAACATGTTTCAACGAGTAGGTTCTAAGTTCTAGGTCAATGAAATTCGGAACTTAAAACCTGAAACCTAGAATCTGAAATAAGTTTTTGTGTTTTTTTTTTTGTCTATATCTTCACACAAACCTGCGGTCTTTCATGGCATTCGATGATGAGTGTATAATTTGAAATTACTAATCTGAGTTTCTATTTTATGACTAAGACTTTTACTTTGTTAATGTTTCATATTTTTCGAGTCTAAATATAAGTTATGATCAGTGAATTACAGCAGCAAGTGGTAGTTATTAAAGTGATAATTCACTACAACCATTCAATTAATAATAAAGAAAGAAACTGGATAGATCTTGGAACCTGTGATAGGGTAGGTTCCATGTTTCAGGGTATGCATAATAGGTGTCAAGTTCCTAAAAAAGAGGAATATGTTAAGCTTCAAAACACACAAGGAAGTTTTCTCCAACAATCTCCCCCTTTTTGATGGTGACAAAACTTTCCTGCAGATTTGGATATTTTTTATCTGCAAAACAATACTCAAGCAAACATGGATATCTCACAAAAGATAATTGACTTAGTAAAGACAGCATTAAATCTGCATCCACATGAAAAAGGTTAGTCTTGTAAATAAACAACTATCTTTGCCATGAAATACCAATAATGCTTAAAATAAACAAACGATCAAATAATCCAAATCCAAATTCAATCATAACCAAACAACCAAATAAAAGTAAAAAGTCATTCAAAAAGTAAGGTCAAATGAGAGTCAAGTCTCAAATTGGCACCATCTCTCCCCCTTTTTGTCAGCATTAAAAAAAGGTAGAGATAAAAAGATAATGGAATTATGGTTGTCTAGGAACGCGGACAAGCTGGAAATCTCCCATTGATTGGACAATCCCTTCCAATTTTTTCAAATCCTCCTTCAGTTGAGCCACATCTTGACCCTTAGCATTTGCTTGAACTTGAAGAGCAAGGGCATGAACTTGATCATGCAAGGAAACTGAAGAGACTTGACCTACATTTTGCAAGTTTTGAACTTTGCATCCCAGGGCATAAATCTGGCCTTGCATCTCCATAAGAACATCAAGCACTCTGCGAAAGTCTGCTGAATTATCAGTCTGAGTACTGGCCTCTGCATGATCAGTAGGAGTATTTGCAGATGATCGCAAGCCAGCATGATCACTCAGATTTGGCGATGAAACCTCATGACCTTCCTCTGGGAATTGAGAGGCATAGATGCCTTCTGGATCTGCAGGTGAACGACTAACACCTTCACTAGTAACAGCAATTGAAGATGTACCTCTTTTCTCAGCAACTCCCCCTATTTCAATTCCCTCAGGAGGTGAGAAGTACGCTTCATGCTCTGTTTCCTCCTGTTCACCTCTCCCTTCTTCTTCTTCTGCAGTCCTTTCTTCCTCTGCTTCTTTTCACATTGTTTCTCTCTCTCCACTCCTTTCCTCTTCTTCGTCTCTGTCTTGATCCTCTCTCTCCTCTGTCTCTGGAACAGCACTTTGTAGATTTCTCAGTGCAAGAGTGGAAATGGAAATATTGTCCTCATCCTCTTCATCCTCCAGAATGAGTGCTCTTCTTTTCTTGGATGGAGCTGTCATGGGCTCCTTCCCTTTCCGTTTTGCAACTGAAGAACCTTGGTGAGACTTGACAGGGGTTTTCTCTTTCAATTGCTCCAAAGCCTTATCCAGCTCTTTCAAACGCATTTTGGAAACCATTTTCAACCCCATTATCATTTGATCACATGATTAAACACATAAAATCCTGGGAGGCTGAATATCGAAACGTCTGAAAAGCTTTGTAACAAGCGTTGAGTATGGAAGTTGCCCTCTATCTTTCGCCATCATTTTGTACATATGAAACATGATTGTGTGAGGTAGAGAGAACTTCTTGCCAGCGTTGACGGCATACATCAGCTTTGCTTCTGAGTTAGAGACGTCGGTCTTTGAGGTTGACTTGGGTCTGAGGCAATTGATCACGATCTCGTGAAGCAAGCTCCACCGTCACACGACCAACAAACACACTAATCGATTGGAATATCCCTCGCTCTACTCCAATCACATCCGTCAATGTGTCCATGTCAACGATATAGTCCTTGTCTCGAACACTAAATGAAAATCTATTTGCATCTAAGAAACTTAGATTTGAATAGAATATGCCTCTGTCGTCTTAGAACAAAATCGCTCAAGTTGAAGTTGAGTGAATTTCTCTCGCAGCTTCATATTCAAAGAATCAAGAAAATCAAAGTTTACACTTCTCGGATTGATCACCCCTCTTTTTAGCAACTTCGAGTAAAGTCGCTTGTGTTCCTCCGAGCGAAACAAATCTATTCTTTTGCTTCAAATATTCGCCCCAACAGCCATTCTAGGCTTGAAATGAGTGTACATATCATCATCATTCCTATCAGGTTGACTAAGACCTCCAACACGTGGATCACTGGGAATATTCGCAAATGCTCGATCTGCTGATCCCGTAGGAGCAATCTCCAATCGTTCTATTGTTCGCAAAAAGTGGGTTTCATTTCGATACCCTTTATCTTTAAAAACTTCATCAATATTTTTCAAGGGAGTGCCTCCCCTCTTCAAGGCAGAGTAAAGCTTAAAGATAAAAGTGGGCTTTTGAGATCTTACGGGTTCTGCACCTTCAATGATTTCTTCCTCCGCTCTACGATCACTACCTTGAGGTCTAGCTTGAGGAGATTGACGCGGTTGAGAATGTTGTGGGCTCTACTGCTGTCTTGGGGATTCTTCTTCCTCGATGAGGTCAAAATGTATAGGACTCTCACGCATGTGTTGTGGTCCCCTGTTCGTGATCCTTGAAGACTTTCTTTGGGACGCCATTCTCACAGTCTTTGAGAGATTCCAAACTCGATTAGCGAAAAAAGGTGAAAACTCTAAAGATTAAACTAGAGAGTAAAAGTAAGAAAGCGAAGGTCTGTACTTTTTAGGGTTTGTGAGGAAGATGATCGGTATATAAAGCGGTCGAAAGGAGGCATACGAAACTACGTAAAAGGAAAAATAGAAAATGCCTTTTAAAAAATAACTGCCTTTTTGAAAGAATAGATAACCGTCTTTTAAAAAATAACTCCTTTTTCGAAAAGGAATGATTACAATAATTGCGAAAACTAGGGAAAATAATCATACCTTTTTGAGATTAATAACATCAATCAATTACAGATTAATAGATAATCATACCTTTTTAAGATTTTATCTGTGAGATAAATTTCTAAAAACTTACGGTCGTAGATCTTGAACTTCGAGTCTAAATATCATTAGACTTTTATCCCTAAGTCTGAACTTCTTCACACTTTATGATATTGAGTCTGGAACGAATAAGCTCGAATTGACTTTTCTCCAAAGGCTTTGTGAAGATGTCCGCTAGTTGATTCTTTGAGTCAATGAATTGAATCGAGACTTCTCCATTTTGAACATGATCTCTAATGAAATGATGTCAAATGTGACACCCCAAACCCTTCGCAGGTCATCACCAGCGCCGATGTTACACTTTATTACCTTTTCCTATTTTTGTACTTAAAACAAGCGCCGTTAATCACAGGCATTTTTTTTTTAAACGATTGGTCCCAACGCGACTCATAGCGGAAGCAAATTAAACATCACCATCTATCCCCCTTACTAACCATGATACAAATACACACCAGCTAAACATCAGGATTTTATAAACAACTTCGACACTTTGCTTACATATATATAGCAAGATGGGATTCCCTTCGGGTCGGTGCAAAACAAGGAAAAGCTAGGACTCTGCCATGTCCAGCCTAAAACCTCAAAAAGAAACTCTCGACCCTCGACATCATATAGATACGAACCCCCGTCAAAAGTGTCGACGATCTACATCAAAAAGATCCAGCTCCTACTCATCGCGCGCAGGTCTCACACCCAACCCGGTGCATCAGGCGGTGGTGGCGGCAACATCCCTGGCATCGCTCCATCCCGACGAACGTGCACAGAAATGAACTCCTGAATGACAGGACCCCCAGCCAGGCCCACGTCATACATCACTAGACATCGCACTCGGATAAAAGTCAGTCCGGGAACAGAGGGACAGTCTATCTCAACGCACTTGACCTCTACATCGGATGGTATCCTGTAAAATGTACCCCGCGTGACGGTAGGAAGCGGCATACTGGCTAATCTGTAATGTTATCCCCAAAAAGGGTGAGTACAACCACTAAGCAGATAGGGAAATCCAATAACATCCTAATGCATCATGCATATCATCACACGTTGCAAGCATCACTTACCTTGTAATCATGCGTATCATGCATCATCACGTCATATATATCATCATCATCATGGCATATCATATATCATTATCATCATCATGCATTTCATCATGCATATCATACCATGGATGATCATCATGTCACATCACACATCATCATCATGCATCATCATGCATATATTATCATAGGTGATCATCATATCACATCACATGCCATCGTTCTCATGCATCATCATGCATATATTATCATAGGTGATCATCATATCACATCACATGTCATCATCATCATGCATCATCATGCATATATTATCATAGGTGATCATCATATCACATCACATGTCATCATCATCATGCATCATCATGTCATGAGTTAATTATCATCTTTATCTTTCAATTTTGATCACCACATCACCCACTTCTCAAATCATCAATCTCATCATCAACCCTTTGGGCAGAAACCTCCGACAGGGTTTCTGGCAAACTCAGCCATCCCATGGCCACCGGGCTTCCGGCCCCTCACATTCCGGGCATCTCGCATCTCAATTAGCATCACGAGGCATTTCCTTCGGGCAGAACCTCCGACAGGGCTTTCGGCCTTTACCTTTCTAGCCAGGCATCCCGCACCCACATCCTGGCATCACGAGGCATTCCCTTCGGGCAGAAACCTCCTACAGGGCTTCCGGACCCCACATTCCGGGCATCCTGAATCTCCCAAGGAATCTCTAGAATTATGCCACTAGGCCACCAGACATCATCATCCACCACAACCTCTTACTCACATATCGTTTTCCACATTCACCATCCTTTTAATCTTATTATTACATGGCATATGATTCACACATGCATCACAATTTATAATCATACATACACCCATGTCATATAACAATGCATAACAAATTCAATGAAATTCATGGCCAATAAAATAATCCCTTATTATTTATTATTATTTTATTATATTATTATATTTATTTATTTTCATAAATAAATATTTAATATCTATGATTTTTCCAAAATCATAATATTCAAACAATCACTAAAAAAATCAATAGGATCACAATTTCATACAAAATTCATGGCCAAATTGAATTTCTCATAATTTCACAATTTCAACAAAATAGCACATGATATTCGGATAATGACCAGAATTGCACAGTTTCCAAATAAATTCGATTAAAATACTCATATGGCCTTCAAAAATTACGAAATTTTACAGGATGATAGCCAACACATTTTCGTGCATTTTTCATGCAGAACTAGAAACCAAATTATTTTTAGATTAATTTATACAACTCCATGAAACTTCTGGAACCACTACCGCGTCGTCCAGAACACACACCTCCGAAATTTTTAGATCTCACCCATCAATTCTTTTTCGTTTCCTCTGAAATTTGAGTATGTTATTTAGCAAGGTGTCATTTACAAGTTTCATGAAGAGATCTAGCTCAAATAACCAGAGTATGGTCACCATTTAAGTCCATGAAGTCTCGGGTGTCTCGAAATACTTCACCAGAACCATCATTTTCAAGATCTAACCGATTCACCGAGATAGACTTGTTCTTTTTGCTTCAAATTTGAGTATGTTGTAGCTTAAGTGGTTACCTACAACTTTCATGAAGACGTCGAAGTCAGATCTTCAACAGAAATTAACATGCAAACAAAAATCTAGGAAGAGGTCAGCGAAAACTTCACAGATCTAGGGTCTCCGTATAATGGAACTTTAACCCCCCATATCTCCATCATTTTCCACGAAATTTCAGTATGTTATACTAAAAGACGTTAGCTACAACTTTCATGAAGACACCAAAGCCAAAATCGGACTCCAAACACACATGCAAGCTCAAACAAGCTACTGACTCCAACAAACCGAACAAGAACAGTCACACGGTTTGAAAATAACCAACTCTTACCTCGGTTTTTCGCACAAATCACACCTAAAATCGAACATGCAACCAACAAAACAAACATGCAAGAGAAGTTAAGGACTCCACTTGCCTCTAAGATGGACAAACGACGACGAACGGTGGCGGGACACGGCGATCGGACGGCGAACGAACAGCAGCACCCCTCAGCTCCGCCTCCTCTCCTCTCGGTTTCTCCCTTTCTCTCTCCCTCTCTCTCTCCCTCTCACCCTCTCTCGGCCGAATGAAGCAAAGAACTGGCCATCTCTCTCTCCTTATCCCTTTTATACTCCCTTAATCCCATGATTAGCAATCATGAGATTGCCTACAATCCCACCAATGCATGCTCTTGCCATTTGCCACTTGTCTTATTGGGTTTTAATTTGAATTTGGCTTGGGCTTGGGCTTTGAATTTCTGGAATGCCACATCGAATCTCTATATGCTTTGCTCTTGAATGAAGAATTGGATTCTTGGTGAGATTGATTGCACTGGTGTTGTCACATTTGATCTCAGTGCACGGATTTTCAATTTGAAAGTCTCTTAGCTGTTGCGTTATCCACAAAATTTGTGAACAACAACTTCCAAGAGGCACATATTCTGCTTCTGCTATAGAAAGAGCTACCGTACTTTGCTTCCTCGAAAACCAAGATACTGTCTTATTCCCAAGTAATTGACAAGTGCCCGAGGTGCTCTTCCTATCAACTCTGCATCCTGCTAGGTTTGCGTCTGAATATGCAAGAAGAGTAAAGTCTTGTTCTTTAGGATACCAAAGACCAAGATTATAAGTAGATGCAACATATTTGATGATGCATTTTGCAGCACTTAAATGTGATTCTTTGGGATCTGATTGAAATCTGGCACAAATACAAACACTAAACAGAATGTCAGGTTTAGAAGTAGTAAGATAAAGAAGTGAATCAATGATACTCATGTATAGCTTCTGGTCAACTTTCTTTCCTCCTTCATCTTTGTCCAGCTTCATGGAACTTGACATTAGTATCTCTGTCTTTTTGCAATTCTCCACACTAAGCTTTTTAACAAGATCTTTAACATATTTTTCTTGGTGAATGAGAATTCCTTCCTTCAATTGTTTTACTTGAAGTCCGAGAAAGAAGGATAGTTCACCCATCATGCTCATTTCAAACTCATCTTGCATAGTCTTAGAGAATTTATTGCACAGATTTTCATTAGGAGATCCAAAAATAATACCATCAACATAAATTTAAACAAGCAAGAAGTTTTTGCTTTCTCTTTTGAGAAACAGTGTACTATCTACTTTACCTTTAACAAAGCCATTTTGGATTAAAGACTTACTTAGTCTGTCGTACCAAGCTCGAGGTGCTTGCTTTAAACCATATAGCGCCTTTTTTTAGTATGAATACAGAATCTGGTTTCCTTGGGTCTTCAAAACCGAGAGGTTGTTCCACATAGACGTCCTCTTGGATAAATCCATTTAGGAAAGCGTTTTTGACGTCCATTTGGAATAACCTGAAATTCTTATAACAAGCAATAGCAAGTAATAATCTAATTGATTCTAACCTTGCTACTGGTGCGTAGGTCTCATCATAGTGTATCCCTTCTTCTTGCGTATATCCTTTGACCACGAGTCTTGCTTTGTTCCTTATGACTTTTCCTTTCTTGTTCACCTTGTTCTTGAAAACCCATTTAGCTCTAATGAGAGATTTACCTTTCGGTTTAGGAGTCAATTCCTAGACATCATTGATACTGAATTGCCTGAGTTCTTCTTACATAGCTTCAATCCAGCTTTCATCAGTTAAAGCTTCTTCTATGCTCTTGGGTTCTATTTCAGAAATAAGAGCTACATCACTAGACTCTTCATGCATTTTGGATCTTATACAAATTCCCTCATTAATATCACCAATAATGAGTTCTTTAGGATGACTAAACTTGTGTTTCCGGTTGTTGGTTGATTTGTCGATTATGTTGGTCTTTTTCTTCATTTGATTCTTCAATGATCATTCGTTGCTAGTTTTCTTAAGTCTGAACTACTTTTGGAGATTTAGACTTTATAGAGTCTGGAGCAGGTTCAAATTCTTCAGGTTGAGTCTAAATCGATTGATTTTGCATAAAGTCTTGGAATTTGACATTCATCGATTCCTCCATTGATTGAGTCTTTTTGTTGTATACTCTGTAAGCTTTGCTGATGGTTGAATATCCAAGAAAGATACCTTCATCTGATTTTTCTTCAAACTTACCAATTCGATCATTTGCATTTTTCAATATAAAACATTTGCAACCAAACACATTGAAATAGCTAGTAAGAGTACCTAGAGGGGGAGTGAATAGGTATAAAAAAAATTCTCGAAGTTTGCACGATATTTAAACAGTTTAGAGGATTTGCAACAATTAAAAAATTCAATCGCAAGACTTAATAAGGGAAAGAGAGAATTGAACGCTCGGTTTATAGTGGTTCGGCTTGATTCAAGCCTACGTCCACTCTTCTGCACTGACAGCCAATTGGCTGGATTCCACTATGATCAAAGAGATGTTACAGTGTTGATCTTCCTTGATTTCTAGGTGTAGATGATCTACCACACTCACTCACGGCGTCACAAAGTATAAACACTCTCTGTGTACAATTTCGCTCAGTCTCAACTAACAATCAAGGATCTTCGGACTCGGAATTTTTCTATCGATCACACACTTAAAACAGCTAGACGTCTTCCTTTTATACTCCTTCATGCCATCATAGCCGTTGGCACTTACCAAAGGAATCCCTCCAATCTACCCGTTGGACGGAATCAATCAAGAAGATCATCCGAGCTATTTAAGGAATCGATGATAGCCCATCAATCCTGTTCGCCCATACAATCAGGATCTCGGTTTCCATGAATAGAATATTCCAAGATTATTTCGTCGACCATCGGATCTTCAATCGATCTTAGATAAGAATTAAAGAATCCGAAATAATTATCCAACCAAAGAATCTATTCAGAGGATAGGATCGAATCCTCAACCATAAACCTCGGCTTTGGATTTCCTTCAACACTGGATTAGAAAGACTGTCAGTGAGAATAGACTTAAGTCTTGAGTCTTGAGTCTTGAGTCTTGAGTCTTGGGTCTTGAGAGAACAAAGTCTTCAGACTTTAAACTGACGGTCTCCGAACATCCAGACTTTAGACTGAAAGAAACGTTTTGTCAGCTTCAAAATATTCTGGAAAGATTTCTCCAACAATCTCCCCCTTTTTGATGGTGACAAAACTTTCTTGAAGATTTGAACAACTTTGACCTGCAAAACATTTCTCAAGCAATATGGCTAACTCATAAAGATTAATGAAACAACCAGACTCTGCATCCACAGAAAATTGGTTAGTCTTTCATGAGAACCACCATAAAACAACACTTGAATAAATGCAACCAGTCAAGTTCATAATCCACAATCCACAGTCAATTCAGTCAAATTCACACCCAAGTTCAAGTTCTCAAGTCATACTCAAAAATAAAAACATAACCACAAAGGTCAAAGTTTAAAGTTTAAAAAATGAAAGTTCAAATTGGTTCTCCCCCTTTTTGTCAGCATTGAAAAGGGTGAGAAAGAAGTCATGTCTGCTTGGGAATGCGCACGATCTGGAAATCCCCAATGGACTGGACTACTCCTTCAAGCTTCTTCAGGTCTTCTCGCAGACGAGCTACCTCTTCTCCCTTGGCATTGGCTTGAAGTTGCAGGGTGAGGTCTTTGAATTTATCTTCCAGAGAGACCGAAGATTCTTGTCCAGCATGCTTCAAAGCTTGGATTTCACAGTCAAGAACATATATCTGGTTACGCATTTCCAGAAGAATATTCATGATACTATGAAGATCTGCAGAATTATCCGTCTGTGTACTGGCATTGACTTTCTCAGCAGACGATGGCGCTTCTGTACGGTCTGGCAGATTTCGAATCGACGTATCACCTTCTTCAGGCAATTGAACTTCTTTTGGGTCTTCTGGAGATTGTCTTAGATCTTTAGCAGCATGAGGTGTAGACCTCTCTTGCTCGCTAACTCCCCCTGTCTCTAGGACATCGAGAGGGGAAGAATGATGATCATGCTCTTGATTTCCCTTCTCTCCAGATTTATCAGCAGACTGTTCTTTTTCTTCTTCTCCCTCTTCCTCAACTTCTTTCTCCTTCTCTCTCTGTTCTTCTTCTTCTCTGCTCTGCTGAAGTTCTGTCGGATAAGACACAGAACGTCTTGTTCTTGTCAGTGCTGGAATAGTGGGATCTTCATCATCTTCATCTTCATCCTCATCCTCCAGGATAAGAGTTCTTTTCCTCTTTTTCGATGAGGCACCAATAGCCCCCTTTCCTTTCCTTTTTGAAACAGACTGGACTGGAGATTTCACTTTGAATTTCTCCATTGCCTTAGAGAGTTCTTGCAGACGCATCTTCATTAACATTTTCAACCCTACCACCATCTTGTCACACGGTCGAACACAAAAAGTATGTGGCAGTTCAATATTCAGATGTCTGAAGATCTTGGTCACCAGACCAGGATAAGGCAATTGTCCTTTGTCTTTTGACACTGCTCTGTACATATGGAAAAGAATAGTGTGCGGGAGAGAAAACTTCCGTCCTGAGTTGATCGCATACATCAACTTTGCTTCAGAGAAAGACACAGAAGTCTTTGACGTAGACTTCGGTCTGAGACAATTGATCACAATCTTATGAAGCACAATGTTGATGGCATTCATCCTGGAATAGATAATTTTCTTATCTACGTCCCTATCTTTGACAAGATCCAGAGTAGTACGAGCAGGTGAGACTTTGATTGGGAGATAGCGTCCCCGTTCAACTCCAATTATGTCCGCCAACATATTCACATCTACCACATAGACTTGGTCTCGAACACTAAATGAAATTCTATTCGCATCCAAAAAGCTAAGATTTGAATAGAAATAAGCGGTCAGTTGATCATACCCGTCTGTAGAGTCAGAGCAAAAAGTCTCAAGTTGAAGCAAATTCAACTTCTCCCTTAAGTTCAAGTTGATGGAATCCAGGAAGTCAAAATCGACACTTCTAGGGTTGATTACCCCCCTTTTCAACAGCCTGAAATACACTTTTTCTTGATCCTTGGATTTAAACAAATCCATCCGATTTCCTTTCACCTTTGCTGCCACACCCATTCTAGGTTTAAATTCAAGGAACATTTTGTCATCATCGTTCCCGTCAATCAGATTTTGTCCTGGCATACGAGGATCACTTGGAATGTTCGCAAGAGCCTCCTCTGCTCTTCCTTTCGGAGCAATTCCCAACTCTTCCATTTTCCACAGAAAAAGATACTTATTTCCATAATTTTTGTCTTTAAGAAAGTCATCTATATACTTTAATGAAGAACCGGTGCTTTTCAACGCACGATAAAGCTTATAGATAACAGAGGGTTTTTGGACTCTTACTGGGTCGGCATCCTCGATTATGTCTTCTTCTAAATTTTGACTTGCACCTTGTGGGTCAGGAGATGCTGAATGACGTGGAGGAGAGCGAATCGGACTTTGTCGCTGACTTGGAAAGTCTTCTTCCTCAGTAAGATCGAAGTGAGTCGGTCCCTTCTCCATTCTTTGTGGTCCCCTACTTGCGATTCTTGATGATTCCTCGAAGACGACATCTTTCTTTGTCTATTGGAGGATTCCTTCACTTGCTTTTCCCAAGAAAAATGACCACTTTCTCGACGATGAACAAAGAGTAGAAACAGTATCGGGAGGAGAGTGCTTTTTAGGGTTTTGAAAATTGGGGGTAGAATGACTGTGTATTTATATATGCCTCGGATTTGAAAAGAGAAGTTTAAACGGTACAAGGAAAGTGTACGAACACTTCTTTTCAAAATCAATAACTGCCAAAATTAACTTCCTTTAAAAAGACAAGTTTTCAAATTTCACACGAATTATATCTGAATAAAAGAACGTACCTTTTCGAGATAAGATAAACGAGAATTCGTACTTTTTAGATAAAATAGCAACTTACAGTCTTTAGCGATGAATGATTGAGTCTCAGGATTTAAAGTCTAAGAGATCAAAGTCTTAGAGTTGGTGAGTCTCTAGACTTTAACTTCTTCAAGCTTCAAAATGTTGAGTCTTGAGCGGATGAAGTCGAATTGATTCTTCTCCAGAGGCTTTGTGAATATGTCCGCTAGTTGACTTTTGAATCAACAAATTGAATCGAGATTTCTCCATTTTGAATATGATCTCTAATGAAGTGATGACGAATCTCAATATGCTTTGCTCTTGAATGAAGGATTGGATTTTTGGTGAGATTGATCGCGCTGGTGTTGTCACATCGATTTTTCGTGCATGAGTCTTCAATGCCAAAGTCTTGTAGCTGTTGTTTTATCCATAGAATTTGCGAACAGCAGCTTCCAAGAGCTACATACTCGTTTACGTCGTTGAGAGAGCTACGGTGCTTTGCTTCCTTGAAAACCAAGACACTGTCCTGTTTCCTAGCAGTGACAAGTTCGGAAGTGCTCTTTCTATCGACTCTGCAACCGGCCAGATCTGCATCTGAGTATCCTAGAAGATTAAAGTCTCCCATCTTTGGATACCAAAGACCGATGCTTGAAGATGAAGCAACGTATTTGATAATACGTTTCACGGCAATGAGATGTGATTCTCTAGGATCTGATTGAAACCTAGCACAGATACAAACACTAAACAAAATATCAGGTCTAGAAGCGTAAGATAAAGAAGTGAACCGATCATGCTCCCTGTACAGCTTTTGATCTACTTTCTTCCCTTCTTCATCCTTGTCTATCTTCTGAGAACATGACATTGGTATGTCAGTCTTTTTGCATTTTTCCAATCCAAACCTTTTGACAAGATCATTCGTATATTTTTCTTGATGAATGAAAGTTCCTTCCTTCATTTGTTTCACTTGGAGTCCAAGAAAGAATGTTAACTCTCCCATCATACTCATTTCAAATTCATCCTGCATAGACTTAGAAAATTTCTTGCAAAGACTTTCATTAGAGGATCCAAAAATAATGTCATCAACATATATTTGAACAAGTAAAAAGTTTTGTTTTCCTTTTTGATAAACAAAGTAGTATCTACTTTACCTTTGACAAAACCATTACGTAATAGAAACTTACTTAGTCTGTCGTACCAAGCTCGAGGTGCTTGCTTTAGACCATACAGAGCCTTTTCGGCCCGAAGAGGCGAGTCGGCTTCTTTGGGTCTTCAAATCCAGGCGGTTGTTCCACATAAACTTCCTCATGGATAAATCCATTTAGGAAAGCACTTTTCACGTCCATTTGGAATAACCTGAAATTTTTGTAACAAGCAAACGCAAGTAATAGACGAATAGCTTCTAACCTTGCAACTAGTGCGTAAGTCTCGTCATAGTCTATTCCTTCTTCTTGCGTATATCCTTTGGCCACGAGTCTTGCTTTGTTTCGTACAACTTTTCCTTTTTCGTTCATCTTGTTCCTGAATACCCATTTGGTTCCAATAACGGTTTTACCTTTTGGTTTAGATGTCAATTCCCAGACATCATTGATGTTGAACTGTCTGAGCTCTTCTTGCATAGCTTCGATCCAGCTTTCATCGGATAAAGCTTCTTCTATGCTTTTTGGTTCAATTTCAGAGATGAGAGCCACAGCACTAGATTCTTCATGCCTTTTTGATCTGGTACGGATTCCTTCATTAAGTTCGCCAATAATAAGATCTTTGGGATGACTGGATTTGTGCTTCCAGTTACTAGTTGATTTGCCAGGTTGATGTTCTCTTTCTTTATTTGATTCTCCATGAGCGTCTTGATGATGGACTTCCAGACTCTGAGATGGTTCTTGAGATGTAGACATTTGAAGGTCTAGAGCGGGTTCAGTCTCTTCGTACTGAGTCTTGCTGGATTCATCTTGCACTGAGTCTTGGAATTTGACATTCATTGATTCTTCCACAGACTGGCTTTTCTTGTTGTAGACTCTGTAGGCTTTGCTTGATGTAGAATATCCAAGGAAGATGCCTTTATCTGATCTTTCTTCAAACTTACCAACTCGATCATTTGCATTTTTCAAAATAAAGCATTTGCAACCAAATACATGAAAGTATGAAACAATAGGCTTCTTACCTTTGAACAATTCATAGGGGGTTTTCTCAAGAATAGGTCTTAGAAAGACTCTATTTATAATATAGCAAGCAGTTGAAACTTGACTTCAGCCCAAAATCGTGAAGAAATTTTACTTTCAATTAAAAGTGTTCTAGCCATTTCTTGAAGAGATCTATTCTTTCTTTCCACAACTCCATTTTGCTCGGAGTATATGGAGAGGAAAACATGTGATTAACACCAGATTTATCACGAGAATCTCGTAAAATCTTGATTTTCAAATTCACTTCCATGATCAGTTCTTATACTTGAAATAGCACATCCTTTTTCATTTTGAACCTTTTTAGCAAACTTTTCAAAGTACGAAAAGGTTTCTGATTTATTTGCAAGAAAATATACCCAGGTAAAACGAGAGTAATCATCTACAATTACTAGACAATATTTCTTACCTCCAATGCTCGGGTTCTTGTTGGTCCGAAGAGATCCATATGAAGCAAGCTGCAGTACATGATTAGTAGATACATGATTTATTTGCTTAAATGAATTTCTTACTGCTTTCCCGGAATGCATGGAGTGCATAAGTCAGACTTTTGGTAAGGCAATTTAGGTAGACCTCGAACAAGCTGCTTTGAAGAGATTTTGGCTAATTGCTTCTTGTTGATATGGCCAAGTTTTCTGTGCCATAGAACTGCTTCATCTTGAATTGAGATTAAGCATTGTTCTTCATTTGGCTTTACATCAAGGAGGTAGATGTTTCCATGCCTTCGACCCATGAAAGACTGAGTCGAATCTTTGCTAATTCCAGAACATATGCCTTCTTGAAAGGAGATCTTGTAACCAGTATCACACAATTGGCTAATGCTGAGTAGATTGTAGTTGAGTCCTTCCACTAGAGAGACATTGCTTATTGTGAGATTTCCTATTTTCACAGTTCCGAATCCCACAATACTTCCTTTGCTATTTCCTCCGAATGACACTTTTCCACCATTTACTTGAATAAGCTTTATGAAACAATTTGAGTCTCCTGTCATGTGTCTTGAGCATCCGCTGTCAAGATACCACTTTACCTTCTTTTTGACAGAGACCTGCATTCAAAAAAGAGTCTCATGCTTTCTTTGGTACCCAAATTTTCTTGGGTCCTTTGGTGTTAGTAGGATGAGTATTATTAGGCCATACTCTCTTAACAGGCTTCCAAACCATAGGACACTCTTTTTCAAAATGATCCATTACACTTAGAACACCTTAAAGCATTTCGACCTACGGGCTTTACAAAAACTCTTTTGAAATGATTTTTATAAGCTTCTCTCGATGGTCTTTTCTTAATTCTTTCTTTTACTTTCGGAAAATCAATCAAAGGGATTGTTTCAGCTGTCATACCTAGACCCGACTTATTGAAATAAGGTCTTTGGATTGAAAGAACTTTTTCAAGTTTTTCGGACCCTATTGAAAATTTCTTTGAAATATTTGATAAATCCGTTTTTAAGAAAGCATTTTCTTTTGAAAGATTGTCTTCACTCTCTTTAAGAGTAGAAACATTCAAGTCTAAATTTTTTACCTTTTCTTCTAAAATGTTTTCCTTTTGTTTTAAAACTGAGTTTTCCTTTTTAAGTTCGGAAATCTTTTTAAGAGAAGTCTTAAGACTAAAACATAACTCATCAATATATTTAGAGACTTTGACAGGGATTTTATAATCACTTACCTCAAATTCACTGTCTGAGTCTGATCCAGAATCTGATCCAGAGTCTGAGTCTGATTGTGCCATCAGACACAGGTTGGCATATTCCTCATCACTCTCTTCACACTCTGTATCGCTCCAAGTCTCGGCTTTGAGAGCTTTTCGAGACTTCTCAGCTTTTCCTCTTTTCTTTTCGAAGAGGACGGTTGGGTCCGATGTGTCCCTTCTTTTTACATTCGAAGCAAACTACATCTTTGTTTGGTTCCACATCATCAACGAGACTTGGTCCGCTGTCTCGAAAACTCGTTTCTTTGGAATGAACCTTCGCCTTTTCTATTCAGGTTTCTGAATCTTCTTATCATGAGGGCGAGCTCCTCATCATCCATATCATCTTCAGAATCTGCATCATCGAATCATCATTTGATTTTAGTGCAATAGATTTCTTACCTCTTGGATCTTCGTCTTCATTAATTCGTTCCACTTCGTAAGCGAAGAGTTCCAATCGGTTCGTCTACGAGATAATGGCATGATTCTTTGCGTCTCTCTTATTGAAGTCTTTATATGATTCCAATCCTTGGAGAGTCCACGCAGAAGCTTGTTCACCTTCATGGGATCAGAAATTTTTGTCCTTGGTTCTCAAGACCATTGACAATATCGTAAAACGACTAAACATGTCGGGTTATAGATTCTCCCGATTTCATTTTGAAGGATTCATATCGACCAAGAAGAATGTTAATTCGGTCTCCTTCACTCGATCTGTCCCTTCATAAGTGATATGTAACCTGTCCCAGACTTCTTTTGCTGTAACACAAGAAGATATTCTGTTATATTCAGTTGGTGACAAAGCACAATATAAAGAATAAATTGCTTTAGCATCGAGTGCTTGTCTCTTGTTTATTTCTTCTTGAGACATTCCGCTGGCTTCAACAGTTTCCTTCCCTCTTTCAGAGATTGATGCAGCAGCAGGAGTGATTCCTCTTTCCACAACGTCCCATTCCAGAGGATCCTTTGATCGTAGGAAAGCTTTCATCTTGTTCTTCCAGATGTTGTAATCCTTTCCATCGAAGTAGGGAGGTCTGGTATTGCTTTGCCCCTCCATCAGCCCTGGTGCTAACATACTAGCCATGGATCTTTTACTCTGAAGTAAAACACTTCAAACAAAGTAAGAACACGAGCTCTGATACCAATTGAAATAGCTAGTAAGAGTACCTAGAGGGGGGGTGAATAGGTATAAAAAAATTTCTCGAAGTTTGCACGATATTTAAACAGTTTAGAGGATTTGCAACAATTAAAAAATTCAATCGCAAGACTTAATAAGGGAAAGAGAGAATTGAACGCTCGGTTTATAGTGGTTCGGCTTGATTCAAGCCTACGTCCACTCTTTCGCACGCGACAGCCAATTGGCTGGATTCCACTATGATCAAAGAGATGTTACAGTGTTGATCTTCCTTGATTTCTAGGTGTAGATGATCTACCACACTCACTCAAGGCGTCACAAAGTATAAACACTCTCTGTGTACAATTTCGCTCAGTCTCAACTAACAATCAAGGATCTTCAGACTCTGGAATTTTTCTATCGATCACACACTTAAAACAGCTAGACGTCTTCCTTTTATACTCCTTCATGCCATCATAGCCGTTGGCACTTACCAAAGGAATCCCTCCAATCTACCCGTTGGACGGAATCAATCAAGAAGATCATCCGAGCTATTTAAGGAATCTGATGATAGCCCATCAATCCTGTTCGCCCATACAATCAGGATCTCGGTTTCCATGAATAGAATATTCCAAGATTATTTCGTCGACCATCGGATCTTCAATCGATCTTAGATAAGAATTAAAGAATCCGAAATAATTATCCAACCAAAGAATCTATTCCAGAGGATAGGATCGAATCCTCAACCATAAACCTCGGCTTTGGATTTCCTTCAACACTGGATTAGAAAGACTGTCAGTGAGAATAGACTTAAGTCTTGAGTCTTGAGTCTTGAGTCTTGAGTCTTGGGTCTTGAGAGAACAAAGTCTTCGAGACTTTAAGGCGACGGTCTCCGAACATCCAGACTTTAGACTGAAAGAAACGTTTTGTCAGCTTCAAAATATTCTGGAAAGATTTCTCCAACACACATGAAAATAGGAAACAATTGGCTTCTTTCCTTTGAACAACTCATAGGGAATTTTCTCCATAATAGGCCTTAAGAAGGCTCTATTAATAATATAGCATGCTGTAGAAACTGCGTCAGCCCAAAAACGAGAACAAATGTTACTTTCAATTAAAAGAGTTCTAGTCATTTCTTGCAGCGATCTATACTTCCTTTCCACAACTCCATTATGCTCTGGAGTATAAGGTGAGGAGAATACATGCTGAAAACTAGATTCATCACAAAATTTAGCAAAGTCTTGATTTTCAAATTCACCTCCATGGTTTGTCCGTATACTTGAAATAACACACCCTTTCTCATTTTGAACTTTCTTAGCAAATTTTATAAAATAAGAAAAGGTTTCAAACTTACTTACTAGGAAATATACACAAGTGAATCGTGAATAATCATCCACAATTACTAGGCAATAGCAATGTTGGAAAGGAGAGTAAATTTCCTGCAGGTATGCATCCCACAGTGGGCGAACAACTCCCGTTCAAGCCCTTCAGGGATAGCCTTTTAGCAGAAAATCACTTAACCCTTTAGTTCAGAGCCTAGAGACACTCAGAGATGCCAGGATGGAAATGTTTCTAACCTACCCAAGCTGCATTTCTTGGAGGATCCTACTAGGCTGGAGAAGAAGAGAAATTTAGAAAGCCATGGAGAGGTTTTTCACAAAGCACGCACTTTACTTCAAGGGACTCTGCCCAGAACATTACACGAATCTTGCCTTATATAGACAAGAGGTCACAAACACGAGTCCAGATACAAACAGATTCACCGGAAACTTCCGGGAGGGAATTATTTGCACACTATGAACAATGACTATACTGTGAACACTACTTTCCCTAGCGTATTGCTACAATAAAAGTGAACAGTAACTTGCTACAGTGAAAATGTACGGATTCAGTGGTCTCGTCCGTCACGAGCATTGTAGTCATAGTCGGAGTCATCTGAGCTATATACTGTTGCTAGGCAATGTTCATCGTACTTTTGCTCAAGTGCTTCAAGGTCTTCTGGTGATAGAATCTGGTTGAGCTGGCGGGATCGGGATGAGGATGCTTCTTCATGAGCCTAGTGGGATGCTTCTTCTTCTGCCCAGTTTGTGTTGTCACTTGTAGTGTTGGCAGGAATGCTTGGCTGAGGCCAATTGGTTGGCTGTGCATAAAAGGATGTGTCCATGCTTTGAGATAAGGATGAAGGTCCTGGATCATAGGGGTCTTGGGAAAGAGGACCTCCCCAACATGCATAGGGGTCTTGAATGGACTGGACAATATCATCTGTACCTGTCATTTCATGATCTTGGGATGATGCAGCTTGTTTGCATTGCCTGAGTGCTTCCTTAGCTTCCGGTGCTAGGTCATAATGATCCCATGCAGTGGGTACATTATAATTCCATGCATCTTCAGGAATGGTCTTGTTCTCCTGGCACACAATTCTCTGGAGTTCTCGGTACCGGTGTTCACAACATCCAACAGGTCCTGGATAAGATTTGTGAATTCGAGCTTCTCGGCTGTTCAAGTGAAGTTTATAGGATGTGGTTCCTATATCCAGTGGGGCATTGATAATGTTGCCATTATTTCTAAAAAAATACCATGGACGTCAGAAAAACAGGATGGTGTGGACTTCAGGGTTTGGTGTCATGGTTCTCAGTTCTTTTTCGAGGAGATGTTTCCAGTAACTAGGATGATGGAACCAGTTTAGAAAATCTAAAAGATTTTTATCACTTTCTTTTTCGATGTTTCTTCTGAGCAAGAATATCCTTGTGAGGTTGGCAATGAATCTTCTAGTTGGAATTTCAATAGCTATTAAGTGCTTATTGGTTAAGTACCATAATAACGTCTTGACTTGATCAGGGAAATCATCTTCCTTCCAGATAAGAGGATGAATGAATGGATAATCTGAATTTAATCAAAAAGGATAAAGAATCGAACCTTCATTGAACCTGAACAGGTCTGTGTGGCATTGCCACATCAGATTTCCAAGGTTTTCCATGAGATTGTCATTCTGGATTTGCTGAATAATCTCCTGGGGATATTTCCAACTTGACAAATCTTTGATCTTCTCAATCTTGTATTTCACGCCATGATTGAGCATATGAAAAGCAGGCCTCTTGATGTACATGTTGATTTCAGCTGGTGCTTTTGGTCTTGACAAGAATTCAGCAAGCAAATTCTTATTTCCAGGAATAAGTTTGGTTTCAAAAGAGTATTTTGAGAACCATTCAGCCCATCTAAGCAGTTGAGAATTTGGAATTTGCTTTTGTTTAAACTTGGTCATCTGAGGGAAATATGCCATATCTAATTCTACCAGGAAGTGATGGCCGATGAGATGAAATTCAAACTTTTTTATTCCTTTTTTTACTGTCAAGATTTCTTTGAAAGTGGAATGGTAATGCATTTCAGCTTGAGAAAACTTTCCACTTTTGTGAGCACAAATGTGTCTCTTACCATCAATTTCTTCAAAGGGGATGGCTGCCTAGTATTCATCACTGGCGTCGGTTTCAAGAATTCTTTTTCCTGTTGATGGTATTTGCAATGGTGGGAGATTCTGCATAATCTCCTTAAGTTCAGCGACTGCTTTGGTCTGAGTTTTTCCCCAAGATAGGGGATTCTTCTTCAGCATAGATTGCAAAGGAATCAAGAGCTTTGCAATATTTGGGACAAAAACCCTAAGATAATTGATTATCCCAAGAAATTACTGAACTTGTTTTGTGGTGAATTTATCTTTAGGAAACTTTAGTAATTCTTGAGCAATATGTGGCCCTAGATAGTATGTTCCTTTGTTAAGGTGCATACCAAGGAATTCGATTTCTGTCTGGGCAATATTAATCTTTCTTTGGGAAAGCATAATACCATGCTTTTTCACAATTTCTGTAAATTGTTCAAGGAGTTGACAATGTGACTACTCGTCAGGACTGTAGAGCAAAATGTCGTCGATGTATACGGTTGCACTTGACAATTGGTTGGAAAATACGACATATGGCCTTTTGGAAAAGGGATGGTGCTACATTTAAGCCAAAAGGAAGAATCTTCCACTGGAAGTGCTGGTTCGAAATACAGAATCCTGTTTTGGATCTGTCTTTAGGATGAATGTCCAATTACCAAAATCTGGCTTTGAGGTCAAATTTGGAATAGATGTGAGCCTTGGTTAGACCAGTAAAAAGAGAATCTCTAGATGGTAAAGGGAATTTATCATCTTGGAGAAAAAGGTTGAGAGGTTGATAGTTGATTACCAGTCTCATTTTTCCCCTGTTTTGCTCGGCACGCTTACTGACATAAAAGGCTTCACAAGCCCATTGAGAATTGGATATTTCAATAAGGCCTTGCTGCAATAGTTCTGAGCATTCCCTTTGAGCTAAAGACAGATGTTCTGGCTTCATTCCTATGTGGCTCGCCTTGGTTGGATTTATATCTTCATTTTTCTTGAAAGGAAGGAAAACAAAGAACTCTGGATTTTCCCATAAAGGATAGGAACACTTTTGAGCAAATTCCGAATGGGATTTCGAACAAAGATTCTAACAATTTTTGCATGATTGGATCTAATAGACTCATCTGAATGGAAAAGAGTCTCTGAATATTGACGAACTCAGAGAATTGATTTTTATACCTAAGACCTTTTCCAGGAATGATACAGAGCTGAAAGATTTGAGTCATGATATCCCACCCAATTATCAGATCCTTATTAGGGAGACTTGATCCAAAGATCTTTGTGGTTATGGAACATTGAGGAAAGAAGTGAACAGTTACGGGAGTGGTCCTGACATTTGTGAAGAAAGTATCTCTAGAGGCGGAGTTGAAATATCGGACATAAGGAGTCCAATATTCTTTAGGCAGAACTTTAGTATCTAGAATGGAACAACTCGCTTCAGTATCAATGAGAGCAATAACAGTTATAGGTTTGGCAAACTTCGAGGTGAGAATTTTCACAGGGAAATGGGGACAGTGAGTTTGACTTGAAAATATGTCAAGATTTGGTTATGAAGATGTGGGGGATATGTGAAAAATATCTTCAGACTCTGAGTCTGACTCAGATTCACTGGAAGTTTGGTAAGAGGGAATGACACAAAGAGTTTGTTCAGATGGTTGTTCATCAGCAGAGAATAAGGATTCAATATCATCATTTTCAAGAGAAATATCCGTTTCGTTCTCAATGTAATGAATTAGACAATTCTGACGTTTTCTCGCTTGAGGACAATTTTTGGCAAAATGTCCTTTCTGATTGCAGATGAAGCAACGATTTAATTTCTTATGGCCTATGCAATCCTTCCTCTTGCATAGGTATCGCCATTTCTTCTTTTTTCCAGAAGTGCTTGGGGCCATGTTTGGATTACTTCATCCAAAGCTTCTTGAAGTGTTTCTTTTTCCGAAAAAACTTACCACAAGTACCATCACAGTCTTGTTTTGAACATTTGATCTTTAACTTCTGGCGAGAGCAGGCTGTCTCGAGACTTTTGTCATTTGTGATGTAGGTACAGACCATCTGGCATTTTAAGCACAGTTCTTCAAGGCATAGATGGATTTCTTATTGTATTTCTCCCAATGGAATATCTTGTATTCTCCTTTGTCTTCCAAAGAAAGATCTTTCAACCATCTGGGATAATTCTTTAGGGATGGAAGTTAAGAGGACATGTTTCAGATTTGGATCAACTCCAATCTGATAGAAAAGTTGAAGCATTATTCGATAATACTTATCAAGATATTTCTTCTAGAGAGAAAAACATTTTCTTTCGAAAAATTCTCTTCTTTTCATTTCTATGAGGTCAGTGGGTTTTCCCACAAAGATATGATACAGGATGGTGATGGCGTGGCTGAAATCAGGTGACATTAGAAAATGAATTTGATCTTGTTTTGAAACTGATTTCCACCAAAGGTTGAGGCTTCCTGAGAACCTTGTAACAAAGTTGTAAATGACATCATTCATATCATGGTTGGTGATGGACTGAGTATTCCACCAAGTATGAAATTCTTCAAGTCTTTCTGGCCATTTGTGATAAGGAATATCATTGATGGTGAAAAACTGTTTTGAAAAACTATTTTGATGCCATGGACACATGCCATTCGGGATTATCTGTCTGAACATTTTCTGGCTCAGAATAATTTGATTCCATTTCATGGTTTGGAGGATCAGCCATGAATATTGACAAAGTGATTGGTTCAATAGGGAGGGAATCAACTGTAAGAATTGAAAAGGATGAAGAGGACAAAAGGGATATTGAATCTGATTTAGTTTCAAAGATGCTAGGAGAAATTTGTTCAACTAGAAACAGAATTTGATTTTTTGGAATGGTAGGATCAGGTTGTTGGATAATAAGGTCAGGTTCTTGAGTACCCAAATCCTTTAAAAAAAGATTCTAGTGGATTGGATAACATCATATGATCTAGCCTTTCTTTTATAACAATCGAACTTGATTTTGTAGGCATCTTCTTTTTTCCTTTGTCTTTCTGCAACTTTTTGAGACGATTTTGTAATTCTGCCATATTTGGTTCTTTTCTGAAAGAATCTTCTGGGATGGCAGCAAAAATGGACGTCTGGGGTGGTGGAGGCAAATACCCAGTTCTGACAGTAGTTGCAAAGGGATCAAAAGGTCTGAACCTTCCTTCTTCAAGGAGTTGGATTTGCCTCTTGAGTTTTTCTATTTCTGGATTTGGGCTCTCCAAATGATGATACCCTATATGTTGTCCTGATTCCAAGGCATTTAGCCTCTTCTGGAATTCAGAAACCATTTTCTTGGTGGTCTCATCATACTTTCGAAGATCTTGTTGCACACTTCCAATCTTGGAATCAATTGCTTTGAAAGCAATGTTTTGTGCTAACAGAGTCTCTGATTGCCAATTTAGAACGGCTTCAGCTGCAGGAGTCTTTCTCTGTCTCCCATGTTCATCCACATTAGTGGGGGTAGGAATCTTAGGAACATGGCGGTATCTGTCATGTGGATCAATAAACTCTTCTGAAGCAAGAAGCGAGAGTTTAGAACTTTCTCTGACCAGAGGAGGAAAGTCAGTTTCATGGAACATGGCGATAGAAGAAGTGGGTGGTGCTTCTGCTGAAGCTTCAAGGGGGTAAGAGTGCTTCTTAGTCCATTTTAGGATTGGCTTGTAAAACGGAGAGAGAGCTTGTTTTTTCTGAGGAGGAGATGGTGGGGGTGATTTTGGTGGATTTGGTAAAGCTTGGGATGTATTACTGAACTCTGGTAGAGGAGGTGGTGCATAAGAAATCATGAACTGGTATTTATTGTGGCATCCCAAAAATTCAAAGTCAAGCTATAAGGTGTGTTAAAGCCTCTAACTAGGTAATGAAATTACCTATGGATTATGCTTTAGCTATTAGTCTCTTTTTAAGATTAGGTGATTTGTGCTTGTGTTTATGAAATTTTAAATTTGATAGATTAATGATGACAATCTATGCTTGGCCATGCACTATATAAATTAAATAAAAATGTCACAAGACTTTGGCCATGTGGAAATTAAAATTTAAAAATTTATGGAAGAGATTATAAAAAAAAAGGGGGAAAAGTTAATTTTTAGGTTGGGCCTTAGGCCCATTGGCCGAAGCCTTGATGGGCCAAGCTAGTCGGCCCAATTAGGCCCATAAAGGGGGCTGTCGCCGGCCCATTGAGGCCCAAGAAGAAGGTGGCCGGCCCATGCATGGGTCTTGCCAAGTGGCAAGAAGGAGCTCATGCATTGGCCATTGGTGAGGCAATCTCATGATTGCAAATGATGAGGTTTGGGGGAAATAATAGGGAAGAGAGAGAGAGGGGTGGCCGGTTCATTCGTCCACGAGAGTGAGAGAGAGAGAGAGAGAGATTGTGCGAGAGAGAGGGAGAGCGGCCGAGAGAGAGGAGAAGCCGAGGAGGGAGTCGCCGTCCGTCCGCCGTGTTCGCCGCCGTGTGCCGCCATTCGTGTGGTCTAGAGGCAAGTTGGAGTCCTCTAGCTTCTCTTGCATGTGTGTTTGTTACATGTATGGTTGATATAGTGTCGAGTTTGGGTGATTAGGTGAGGAAAACCGAAGTATGGATGGATTGTTCTTGAGTGGTATGGCTGTTTTCACTTGAACAGTTTGAGTCAGAATGTTGTGTGAGCTTGCATGCATGTTTGGAGTCCGATTTTGGCTTTGATTGCTTCATGAAAGTTATATCTAACATCTTGAAATACAACATACTAAAATTTCGTGGAAAATGATGGACATTTGAGGGGTTAAACGCTCATCCTACGGAGACCTCAGATCTGGAACGATTTTACTGACCTCTTGTTGGACTTGTGGTTGCATGTTGAGTTTTGCTAAGAATATTTCTTCAATATCTTCATGAAAGTTGTAGGGGACATCTTAAACTACAACATACTCAAATTTGAAGTGAAATGAACAAGTATAACCTAGTAAATCAACTAGCTCTTGAAGACGGTAATTCTGGAGATGTATTACAGGACACCCGAGATTTCATGGACCTAAATGACGACTATATTCTGGATATTTGACTTGGATCTCTGCACGAAACTTGTAGAGAAAATCTTGATATAGAACATATCCAAATTTCAGAGGAAAAGAAGAAGAATAGGTAGGTGAAAACTCAGTATTTCGGAGAAGCATGTACTGGACGACTTGGTGTTGGATCCAGAAGCTTCGTGAGACTGTAGAAATTTATCTAAAAAGAAGCTGACTTGGAAGTCTACACGAAAAATGTACTTTAATGTATTGGCTATAACTCAGTAAAATTTCATAATTTTTGGAGGTCGTATGGATATTTTAATCGAATTTATTCGGAAACGGCACATTCTGATTTCATCCGAAAATTATATGCTGTTTTGTGTGATTTATGGAATTATGTGAAATTTTATTTGGCCATGTAGTTTACATGAAATCATCATCCTATTGTCTTGTTTATAACTTGCCTTAATTTTATGATTTTTGAGATTATATAAAAAATTAAATTTAATATTTTTGAAAATGGCACAAGCTGGAATTTTAAAAAAAAAAGGGGGCATGATAAATGGATTATTTTAATTGGCATAAATTCCATGAATTTTATTTTATAAATAATTGCGCCATGTAGTATGTGTGATGAGGTCTTGATGTCTGCATTGAGATGCATGTGTGAATTCAAATGCTGAACATGATTGTTGATTTCCAATACGTCATATGCCGTGCTAAATTAAGACTGAAATTGGTAAACATGGATAATGGTAAATGAGGAGATGGTTGTGGTGGATGATGATGCCCGGATTGTATTGAGATACAAGGTCGGATGACCCTAGGAGATTCAGGATGCCCGGAATGTGGGAGGCCGGTAGCCCTGTCGGAGGTTTTTGCCCGAAGGGAATGCCTCGTGATGCCAGGATTGGGGTGCGGGATGCCCGGGCAGGAAGTGTAAATGCCGAAAGCCCTGTCGGAGGTCTTTGCCCGAGGGGAATGCCTCGTGATGCCAGTTGGGATGCGAGATGCCCGGAATGTGGGGGGCCGGATGCCCAGTGGCCTGGAATGGCTGAATGCCAGAGGTTTTTCTCGCATGGGATGCGAGGGTATAATATGAGATCAAATTGATGATCCGAGGAAGGATGATGTGGTGATCAAGTTGAAAGTTAAAAGTGGAAATCAAAGCATCATGATGATGATGATATATGATATGCATGATGATATGCATGATGATGATGGTGATGATATATGATATGGCATGATGATATGCATGATGATATGCGTGATGATGATGATGGTGATATATGATAAGGCATGATGACATGTGTGATATGATGATGCCATGATGATGACGACATGTGTGATGTGATGATGTCATGATGATGATGACATGTATATGATTATGATAATGATGCATGATAGTATGCACATGGCTTCAAGGTAAGTAACGCCTACAATGCATGTATAATTTGCATGATGCATTGAGTGGTTGTTGGATTCCTTTACCTGCTCAGTGGTTGTACTCACCCCTTTTGGGGACCAACATTTTTTATTAGCAGCATGCCGCTCCCTGCCGTCACGCGGGGTGTATTTTACGGTCTTCCATCCGATGTCGAGGTTGAGTGCGAGGAGTTCGGATGTCCTTCTGTGCCTGGATTGACGTATATACGAGTGCGCTGTTTTGTCATGTACGACATAGGCCTAGCTGGGGGCTTGATTGTCCATGAGTTCATCTCCGTTCACGTTCGTCGCGATGGGGTGATGAGAGGGATGTTGCCACCGCCACCGTCTGATGCACCGGATTGGGTGTGAGGCTCGTGCGTGACGAGTAGGAGCTGGATCTTTTTGGATAGTTAGCCGACACTAATGATGGGGGTTGTGCACGTGAGATGTAGAGGGTCGAGGGTTCTTTGTGGGGTTTTAGGCCGGACGTGGCTGAGTCCTAGCTTTTCCTTTTTGATGTATCAACCCAAAAGAAGTCCCATCTTGAAAATATATGTAAATAAAGTGTCGTGGCTTGTCTATAAAATCATGATGAGTAGTGGTGTGTATTTGTATCATGGTTGGTAGGGGGAGAGATGGTGATGTTTTAATTTGCTTCCGCTAATGAGTCGCACTGAGACCGTTTTGTTTTAAAAAAAAAGTGTCTACGAATTACGATGCTTCTTCTAAGGAGAAAGGTAATAAGGTGTAACATTGGCGCTGGTGGCGACCTACGAAGGGTTTGGGATGCCACATTTATCACATTCACCAAGAGTATCAACGGATGGATCTCTATTCAAGTACCTTTGGTACACCTTATCCTTTGGCCTTTTTCGTCGAGGTGGAGATCTTACTAAAGGATCTACCTCGTTAGGAGAGTTTGTGCAATAGGAACATTGGCAAAAATGATCCCAGAAACAATGACCATAATTGTCTTTGTAGTAATGGACAGGATGTCCATCACTGTTGAAGTGTCGAACAGGCTTTTTCGGATCTGGCTCGGAAATTGATTGTGGAACACATGGTTCAATCATGAAGAGTGTTTGGAAGATAGAAGGACTTTCTTTCTTTTCCTTGCCAAATTTGATGGAAACAGTTCCATCTTTTTTTCGGACGAACTCAGAGTCCGTAGACTGGAAAGGCTTGTTATGCTGGTGCAGTTTTTTATAGTTGGTGATCCAAGTCTCTGGAAGGAGCTTGACCAATGTATCCTTCGGGATTTGTTTGGGAACATGGATGCATGATGCCTGATCATTTTGCATAGAGATATATAAAGCACCTTCATTACCATTGTTGAAGTTGAGGTCAAGAGCATGATTCTGCACTCGATAAACCATCTGGTAATGTAGAGTTGCAGTTACAGAGTCAACAGTTTGAGGGGCTCCAGTGAGCTAGACTTGGACTTTTAAGAAAGAAAGTAGCTGGGGATCTGAAAGAGCGATGTTGAAGTTTGGATACAAAGTCACAAAGACTGTTCCGGCATTCAAAGTAGTTTAGACAGTACCAATGCAAGCATGCTAGTATTATAAAAACCTAGTATCCAACAACGCTATTCTTGCCACAACTGGCAAACCTTTACGACCATGGAAAGTGAGAGCAAGATGAACAGCTCCATAATGGACATGAGAAATCCCTGTTGAACCCATTGTTTGGGAAATTCTGGAGGAATCTTGAGAGTAACAAAGTACTCCTTTTCAGTAGCAGGAATGGGATGCTGGTCGAATTTGGAGGACTGGACATACTCCTTTACTTGCTTTAGAGTTTGATGAATAAGCCGGCAGATGGAGCGAATAGGTGAGAATGACGAGTTGGGTTTAGCAAAGGCGAAGTAAGGATTCATGAGAGGAAGTTGAGTTTCTCAGATCTTGGTTTCATCACTAAGAGAGACTTCATAGAGATAATCTATCTTGGAAGCATTGGAAACATGAAACTCTGGAGGGGTTAAGGATGAAGAAGAAGGAGCAAGAGAAACGGGTGCTTTGAGGATTTCTGGATTTGTAGACATAATGTGAAGAGATTTTCTCAGCATTGGATTCACCTATCAAGCGCATGGAATGGATAACATTAAAAATGTAACCATGGCTTTGATACCATGAATGGACCTAGACTTAGAACCAGGGAAGGAGAGTAAATTTCTTGCAAGTATACATCCCACAGTGGGCGAACAACTCCTGTTCAATCCCTTCAGGGACAGCCTTTTAGCAGAAAACCACTCAGCCCTTTAGTTTAGAGCCTAGAGACACTCAAAGATGCCAGAATGGAAACCTTTCTAACCTACCCAAGCTGCATTTCTTGGAGGATCCTACCAGGCTGGAGAAGAAGAGGAATTTAGAAAGAGATCCATATGCAAGAGCTGCAGTACACGATTAGTAGACACTTGATTTATTGGTTTGAATGAATTTCTTACTTGTTTTCCCAATGTAGACATAATGTGAAGAGATCTTCTCAGCATTGGATTCACCTATCAAGTGCATGGAATGGATAACATTAAAAATGTAACCATGGCTTTGATACCATGAATGGACCTAGACTTAGAACCAGGGAAGGAGAGTAAATTTCTTGCAAGTATACATCCCACAGTGGGTGAACAACTCCTGTTCAATCCCTTCAGGGATAGTCTTTTAGCAGAAAACCACTCAGCCCTTTAGTTCAGAGCCTAGAGACACTCAGAGATGCTAGGATGAAAACCTTTCTAACCTACCCAAGCTGCATTTCTTGGAGGATCCTACCAGGCTGGAGAAGAAGAGGAATTTAGAAAGAGATCCATATGCAAGAGCTGCAGTACACGATTAGTAGACACTTGATTTATTGGTTTGAATGAATTTCTTACATGTTTTCCCAATGTAGACATAATGTGAAGAGATCTTCTCAACACCGGATGCACCTATCAAGCGCATGGAATGGATAACATTAAAAACGTAACCACGGCTCTGATACCATGAATGGACCTAGACTTAGAACTAGGGAAGGAGAGTAAATTTCTTGCAAGTATGCATCCCACAGTGGGCGAGCAACTCCTGTTCAATCCCTTCAGGGACAGCCTTTTAGCAGAAAACCACTCAACCCTTTAGTTTAGAGCCTAGAGACACTCAGAGATGCCAGGATGGAAACCTTTCTAACCTACCCAAGCTGCATTTCTTGGAGGATCCTACCAGGCTGGAGAAGAAGAGGAATTTAGAAAGAGATTCATATGCAAGAGCTGCAATTCACGATTAGTAGACACTTGATTTATTGGTTTGAATGAATTTCTTACCTGTTTTCCCAATACGCATGGTGTGCATAGGTCAGACTTTTGGTATGTCAGATTGGGTAGTCCACGAACAAGCTTATTTGCTGAGATTTTGGCTATTTGTTTCATGTTGATGTGCCCAAGTTTTCTATGCCATAGATTTGCTTCCTCTTGAATTGAGATTAGACATTGAGATTTTTCTGGTTTGATATCCAAGAGATAGACATTCCCATGTCTTCGCCCCGTGAAAGTCTGAGAGGAGTCTTTACTAGTTCCTGAACATATTCCTTCTTGAAAGTTGATTTTGAAACCGGTGTCGCATAGTTGGCTGATACTCAGCAAGTTGTAGTTGAGTCCTTCTACCAAGGAAACATTACTGATCGTGAGACTTCCAATCTTTATAGTTCCGTATCCCAAAATTCTGCCTTTATTATTTCCTCCAAAAGAAACTTTTTCACCATTAACTTGCACAAGCTTTATGAAGCAATTTGAGTCTCCTGTCATATGTCTTGAGCATCCACTATCCAAGTACCATTTAACATTTTTCTTGATAGTGATCTGCATTTAAAAAAGAAACTCAAGCTTTCTTTGGTACCCATATTTTCTTGGGTCCAATGGAGTTAGTGCAATATACAATCTTTACCCAAACCCTCCTCATAGGTTTCTAAACCATAGGACATTCTTTCTCAAAATGTTCTGAGCTATTACACTTAGAACATTTAAGAGCACTACTGTTTACAGGTTTTACAAAAACTTTTTGGAAATGATTTTTGTAAGAATTTTTTGTAGGTCTTTGTTTAATTCTTTCCTTTACCTTAGGAAAATCAATTAGAGGAATGGTTTCAGCAGTCATTCCCAACCCTGATTTGTTGAAGTAAGGTCTTTGCGCTGAAAGAATCTTTTCTAATTTCTTAGATCCTATAGAAAACCTTTTAGAAATATTTGAAATATCATTTTTCAAAAATGCATTTTCTTTTGAAAGATTATTTGCATTTTCTTTCAAAGTAATAACACTTTTATCTAAACTTTCGACATTTTCTTTCCAAACAATCTCCTGTTGCTTCAGTGCAGAATTTTCTCTTTTAAGTTCGGAAATCCTCGTGAGAGAGGTTTTGAGACTAAGACACTATTCATCAATATATTTAAAGACTATAGTAGGAATTTTTAAATTACTTACCTCGATTTCACTGTCTAAGTATGAGTCTATCTCAGAGTTTGAATCTGATTCTGAGTGTGCCATGAGACAAATATTGCATAATCATCATCACTTTCTTCACACTCGGTATCACTCCAAGTTTCTGCTTTAAGTGCTTTTCAATATTTCTCAGCTTTTCCTTTCTTTCTCTTCAGCAGGGGACAGTTGGGTTTGATGTGTCCATTTTTCTTGCATTCAAAGCAGATAACATTCTTGTTAGATTCATCATCCTTAGCTGATTTATTTTGTAGCTTTTGAGAACTTTGTTTCTTTGGATTAAATCTTCTTCCCTTTCTATTCAATTTTCTGAACCTTCTTATCATAAGAGCAAGCTCTTCATTGTCCATATCGTCTTCAAAATCTGTGATATCAGAATCATCATTAGATTTTAATGCAATAGATTTCTTGCCTTTGGGATCTTCATCTTTGTTGATTTGCTTCACTTCATAAGACTGAAGAGTGCCAACCAATTCATCAATAGAGAGTGGCATGATTCTTTGTGTCTCCCTTATTAAGGTCTTTATGTGATTCCAATCTTTGGAAAGTCCACGCAGTAACTTGTTAACCTTCATGGGTCCAGAGATTGATTGACCTTAATACTCAAGACCATTCGCGATTTCTGTAAAACGACTAAACATATTAGTGATAGATTCTCCTGGTTTCATCTTGAATGCTTCATATTGATCGAGCAGAATATTGATTCTGGTTTCTTTCACTCGATTGGTTCATTTACAGGTGATGTGCAATCTATCCCGGACTTCTTTAGCTGTTTCACAAGAAGATATTCTGTTATATTCAGTAGGAGATAATGCACAATATAAGAAATAAATTGCTTTTGCATCAAGAGCTAGTCTCTTGGTTATCTCTTCTTGAGTCATTTCATTGGACTCAACAGCTTCTTTTTTTCTTTTTGAGACTGTTACAGCTTTAGGAATGATTCCTTTGTCTACCACGTCCCATTCCAAAAGATCTTTTGATCTTAGGAATGTCTTCATCTTGTTTTTCCATATGTTGTATTCCTTTCCATCAAAATAAGGCGGTCTGGTGTTGCTTTGCCCTTCAACCAGACCTGGAGCCAACATACTAGCCATGGATCGTTAACCCTGAAGTAAAAAACACTTCAACTTAAATGAGTACACAGGCTCTGATACCAATTGTGAAGGCTAGTACGAACACCTAGATAGGGTGAATAGATGCAAAAACAAATTTTGTAAAGTATATAATTTTTCTTTTAAACCAACTCTGTTTAGCAATAAATTATGAAAAAGAAATTAGACTCTAATAATCAAATAGAGTTACAATCAAAGTAAAAGAACTTAGGGAAGAGAATAAGAACACAAGGTTTATAATAGTTCGGCTTAATCCAAGCCTACGTCCACTCTTCCGCACTGACAGCCCACCGGCTGGATTTCACTAAGAAGCAAAAGAGTTGTTACAGTATAGCTCTTACTTGATTCCACAGTGTAGAGACTCTACTATACTTCCTCAAGGTCTCATAGTAGTATAAACTCTCTTTTGAGTACAAGTTTTTGCTCAACAATTGAATTGACAAAGAACATGGAGTTTCAAATTTTGGAATTCTTCTATTGCGCACACACTCGAATAACTGGAACATCTTCTTTATATACTCTTCCATGCCTTCATACCCGTTGGCACTTACCAAATGAGCTCTTCCAATCTACCCGATGGATATAATCAATTAGGGAGATTTCGAGTTATTTAAGGAATATGACGATAGCCCACCAATCCTGCTCGCCCATACAATCAGGATCTAGGTTTCCATAAGTAAAACCTTCCAAATATGCTTCGCCAATCAACGGATTTAAATTACCCGAATCAAAACGAATAATAGATTCCAAGATGCTATATCTAGCCAAGAGATCTTCTTCAATTGATAGAATCAAATCCTTAACGAAATACTCAGTTTTGGATAAGTTTTATTCGATGGTCTAGAAACTGTTAATAAGGATAGACTTTGAATCTTGAGTCTGGCGGTTCGGCGGTCTTCAGACATTGACTAAAGAGTCTGCAAGTCTTCAGGCTAGACTGATGAAAATGTTTTGTCAGCTTCAAAACACGCAAGGAAGTTTTCTCCAACATGGTGCAATCTACTGAAGGCTCCAGTTGGAGTGTGGAGAATGATGAAGAGGAGAACGGGGACCATAGCTTGTAGAACCCCATTTCTACTTGTAGACCTTGCTTTTAAACTGGCTTAATGTGAATTAAATTTAATAGTTCACCTTGTATATAAGAGTGAAGGTTTTTAAGAGTTTGAAATTTAGTCCTACCGTTCTATCCCAATGTTTTATTGTCTGAGGATTTTTAACTGCTTCCGCGTGTACATATGAAAATGAAAGGGTCGGCGATACGTCTTGGGATATCGCAAATTTTTAATCGACCAAATGAGGGATGGGCGCGTGCCTAAGGATCGGAGCGTGACATAGCAAGTGATAGTTATTAAAGTGATAATTCACTGCAATCAATTAATTAATAACAAATACGGAACCTCGGTAGATCTTGGAACTTATGATAGGGTAAGTTCTAGGTTCCAAAATACGCAGGGTAGGTTTCAAGTTCTTGAAAATAAGGAATATGTTCCAATTGATAGGTTTCGGATTTTAAGTGGACTCTATACGAAACCTAGAACTTTTTACCCCAGTTAGCACATGTTACCATGACAAGACAATAACTTAGACAACTCTCAAATATTATAGCATCTTCATTCAACAAAAGAAATTGGTGCAAACAATGAAGAAAAAAAGAGACTTCACATTGTATAGTTCATCACTCTGCAACAACCCTGATGGACCATTTGATACTACTTTCTCAGCGTGTTCCATCTCTGCAAAGCCCTTAAATCAATCAAATCCACATAATTTTAGATAAGAAAATGAGAAAGAGAGAATTATACAATGAAGAGGACATGGGCTATTTAT
Source organism: Eucalyptus caleyi (assembly GCA_014182885.2). Taxonomy (NCBI): domain Eukaryota; kingdom Viridiplantae; phylum Streptophyta; class Magnoliopsida; order Myrtales; family Myrtaceae; genus Eucalyptus; species Eucalyptus caleyi. The sequence continues at coordinate 56,156,354 of CM024468.2, read as the reverse complement.
ACCCTTCACAAGAAGAAATAAGACATTATCACAATCTGAAGTGATTAGGAGTATCAACGTAGATACCTAAATATATCTTGCAACAGTAGATGAGAAAAACCATGTAGCTTTGGTATTACATTAAAATGGGGGCAGGATTGTGTTCCGCTTTATTCTCGCTGTGAAGCGACTTTTCCTCCATTAAAATGGGGGCAGGACCTTGAGCGAAGCTAAAGATTTCCTCCATGTCTTGAGGGCTTCTATGGAACCCCGGAAAGATTGTTGGGAAAGAAAATAGTAGGAAGACAGAGATCAGAGAACTTTACCTTCTACTTGGGAGAAAAAGTTGCCAAGATCACAATCCAACCTACGAAAACTTCCTGAAGTTTTGAGTGGCAAAAATGGGTATTAATATGAGTAATGCTGTGTCTTCCAACGATAGTCTTGTTTGCTAAATTATATAAGGTCATGCTTGTTTTTTTTATTGACATTTTGCTGTTATAGTTTATTTCTAGGTGCTGTTTTATTCCACGTGTTAATAAATGTGAGAGTGGCTGTTCTCCGTACTATCATCATGGCATTACCACAAAAATAGCCATGCATAAGTCATTAAGAAGGAGGAGGAGTCAAATGGGAGAGGTCAAGATTTGGCCGCCGATGTAAGAGAAATATTATCGAGTACAAATGAATTTTCCAATTTCCAAGAAACTAAATTATTTATAGTATGTCAAGAAAAATAAATCGATCTCTATGACTATATATAAAAAGCATCATCTTAAGAGACTCAACAACAACACTGGATAGATTGAACATGAAAAAAGTGATCTCATGCTTATCAAAATTAAGAGATATAATCGAGTCTCACTTTCAATTTTATCAAATCTCTCACTTTGAAATGGCAATTGAGAATATTAATCTCATTTCGTACCCAAAATGTCCAAAATCACATACTTTCTATCAATCCGCGATGTCAGTTTTACCACGTTACCTTAAAAGACAATCATCGTCAGCAATCCAATGTTGACTGTCACCAAACTTTACCTCCCTCCCCGGATAAGCGTCCCGCAATATTATATCTATAAATTATTAAATATTTCTATTTAGTCAAAAGTGTTTGTTGGTGAAACGTTATGGAAAAGGTGAATTTTTTTTGTACTTTTATTTGTAAGAGAGTCGGGCAAGTATCTCTCTAAGATACGGCTCGTCACACGATTAGCAGGTCTCATGCACAGACTCACATTCAACAATTTTTCCAGCACCTGCGTCGACTGTAGATGTATGTTTCAATCCTACAGTTCCTTCGATAAGCTCCAGTCTCTCTCTCTCTCTCTCACATCCATCACCGAACATGTATCCGAGTGCTCGTGTCGATACTTTGTCTATATGCAGCTTCTGATGTGAAGTTCGATTAGTATCTCCCAAGGAAAACCGCACCAGGTCGCCCAAAACAACGAGACCATACACTCACCCATCATCGCCTGCCATCATCTTGTCGAACTCGATCGTGTCCTTCCACACAAACTCCCTTGTCAGGTCGACAGAGGTCGGGCCGCACAAGGTGACAGTGCCGCCCCAGAGAGGGTTGTCATATATGATCACGCCCCCAGCCCTCACCAGCCTCAGCAGCCTCTTGTGATAGTTCTTCAGGTTAGCCCAGTTGGCATCGACGAATGCAAAGTCGAAGCTGCTTTCATTTTCTTGCTGACACGAAAATGATAAGCCGGATGAGATTGTCGAGAGTGATGCAAGCCTAGGGGAGGCTTTCTCAAACAATAGGAATGTGGGCTGCATCAGAGAGTGTACCAAGCTCACAAGATATCATCTTTATTGCACAAGTGCAAATGAGGATTACTTTACTAGAAAAGACTCACGTTTTCCAGTAATTTATCCATGACGGGCAAAGCTTGTGATTCGTCGAAGTTGATCTTGTGTTCAATGTCAGCCTTCTTGATAAATGGCAATCCGATCTAGTATGCTTCTCAGTCTACATCCATCACTATGATCTGTGGTGGAAACATTTGAGTAATGTGCAGATTAATTCTAGCTTGACAAATAGACTTCCAAATTTTTTCCTATTGTCAAGTGAGAGAGACGGCAGACCTTGCCATCTTGCAGGATCGTGAGAGCCGTGAGGAGAAAAGAGCATCTGGTGAAGAACTGACCTCTATAGTCTTCTTCGCGTTCAATAGCTTCAGGAGCCGCGCGACGAACTGACCCCCTTTGGTGCAGTCGCAAAGTAGGACCTGTTCAGTAAGATTCCCACCAACACTGAACATATAAACTTAAACACACTCTGGTTTTAAGTATATGGACAGCAGCTTTCGGTCATTGAATTCTATGGTTACGCCATATTTACTCAATTTATCATTGTTGTGACATGAATGTCTGGCTCCGAAAGTGAGTAATGAACATGTTCATACACTCTAAGTTGATGCAGAATCATTTTGAGTTATGAGTATGGAATAGAATTGCTGTGGATGGTTTGCAATGGCATCTCTGAGCTCCTTCAGAATCTTTGCTTCTCTGGGGTAGACACTAGTCGTCAGTACATACTGCCATGACAATACAACAACTTAGAACATTCTCAAACCGTTACAGCAACTTCATTCAACAGAAGAAATTGCTGCAAACAGAACAAATCAAAAAAGAGAGAGAGAGAGAGAGAGAGAGAGAGAGACTCTACATCTTGTTGAACTCAATTGTTTGATTGAAGGGCATCAATAGATGCGCCTGCAGATTGTCATCCCATCACCCAGCACAACTTGAGATATATCGACCCAAGGATCGCCCACTATCATCTTGTTGAACTCAATTGTGTCCTTCCACGTGAAGTGCCTCATTGGGTGAGCAGAGGATGGGTCGGCCAAGGCCACAGTGCCTCCCCAGAGAGTGTTATCATACATGATCACACCCCAACCCTCACCAGCCTTAGTAGCCTCTCGTGATAGTTATTCAAATTTGCTCGGTGATGGTTTTATTTAATGTGATGGGCCTAAGTTGGCCCGTCCGCCCATGTTGGGCCTAAAAGCCCAGCCCACAAGATTAGGGCCCATGGATGGAGGGATATGATGAAAGGGTATGTTTCTTTTTTGGAGGGAGCGTATAAAAGGAGAAAGAGAGAGGGAGGAACACACATTTTGGCATTTTAACGTATGTTCCTCCTCCCTCTCTCCCTTGAAACACTCCAAAAAGAAAACAGTAAGCAAAAGGCGAATCCATCTTCCCTTCAAGCCCAATTGATGTCATCGGATCGAACGGGATCGGTTTCTCTTTCTCATATCGGCGTCAGTGTTTAATCTGTGGCTAACAAGGTACGTTCAATTCTGTGATGTGCCTTAGAATCGGTGATGCATGTGTTTTTCCCGAGCTCATCTTCCGCATTCGTTTTAGAGGTTCGATTTAGTGTCGAATCCGGTTTTTGGGAATCCGACAAACTCAACATTGGTATCAGAGCCGTAGTTCTTGTTTCCCGATCCTTTTCCATGTTTTCCCGACCCCTTTTCATGTTTATGGATGATTTCTTATTGTTTTTTTCGCGAAATTAATCGGTCGACACCGATCGAGGCGAAAAATCTCGACACCTAAGCACTGTTCATCCATTTTTTTGAGTTTCTATAACTCAAAATTGATTTATGATGGCGTTGGATGGAAGGGCTTGTCGAGACGATCACAACAAGTGGCGGAACGCCGCCAATGGCCGTCGGACGCGCCCCCACACGTAGCCGGAATGAACCGGTGTCTTCGGCACGTGCGTTGCACGCGCCGATTCGCAGGGGAAGGTGCATACGTCACCGTGCGTGCGCGACCAAAGCGCACACGTGCGACACACGTGCGCGTCCGCGGTCGCTGGCACGTGCGAGGTACGCACTTGTCGGTCGGTCCGACCCGGTCCGACCGGCCCGACCGGCCCGATTGGTCCGACAACCTGGCGACCCAACCGTTGACCGTTGACCGTTGACTTCAATTGTTGATCGTTGATTTTGACCGTTGATCGTTGACCAAAAAAAAAAAGAGAGAAAAAGAATGTGTTTCTTTTTCAATTAAGTCTATGTGGATTATATGTGATCCCTTATTTATTCTGCATTTGTTGCAGGAACAATGCCTCCCCTAAGATTGCGCACACCTATTCGCGCAATTACCGATGAACAAAAGGAAATGCTTTCTAAGTTGATAGCTGAGCTAATTGATCATCGATGGGAGAATGGTGACTTAATTGATCACGTCCTTGAAGTCAACGGGAAAATTCAAAAGGTCATATGGAATTGTCGTCCTATGTCACAGTTTAAGATGGTGCGATTTTTCATGAACACCCTTCCACCAGAATGACAAGGAGTGTTGAATCGCATATGGGATGTCAACGGAGCCGTTTCATATAGGAAAATTGTGATGGATTTTATAGATGATTATTATTGGATTGTTACAAGGGAAAAGATCAAGAAATTGAACAAAAGAGGATCTTTCCCAGTTCGTGTACTGACTTGGTGTTAGATGTAAAGGCTGGTCTTTGTTAAGTGTGCTTTGTGAACATCTTATATAATGTTTACTACCTGATTGTTGTTGATGTAACAACTGATATGTTAGTTGTATTATGTGAAAGCATTATTATTCTATTGGATGTCAAATATTATTTGCTTTATGTTATTGTTGATTGCTGTGGGTAGTTCATAGAAGTTTTTTGTAGCTTCATAGAATTTATTTTGCATAAGACAATTATATTAATGATAGTTTTAAGTTAGGATTTTCAGAGGATGATTAGAAACATAGTGACTTTTTGATTCCGAAACCTTACTTGAAATTGTTCATTAATAATGATGGGTCTGTACAAAATGGATGCATAAATGATAGGCATTAATAATTCGTGCATATATGTCTGATGTGTTTAGATCAATGGCTTCAGCCACAAAGAGCATAGTTGCCGAGCTGAACAAAGGTGAAAAGCTCAATAGCGATAACTATGAAATATGGCACATGAAAATCCAATATGTGCTGGAAGAGCAAGAGGCACTAGAAGCTCTTAACCTGACCATGGTAGAACCTGAAGAATGAAACACTACACAGCACAAGAGAGATAAGGAAGTGTTTGCTGCATGGAAAAGAAAGAACTCTCTTGCTCGCATTACGTTGCTGAGTAGCATGGAAAATGATGTCATGTGAGAGTTTAGGTGTTTTGAGAATGCCAAGGAAATGTTGGAAGCATTGGCAGCAAGATTTGGTTATACTTCGGTGACCAGACTGAGGCAGCTCACTATTAGGTTTGACTCTTATAAGAAGCCTCATGGTCAGACCATGAAGCAACATCTTAGAATGATGTCAAACATGATTAATGAGCTGAAAGATGCTGGCCATGTCCTTAATGATGAGCAGCAAGTGCAAGCAGTGATTCGTTCCTTGCCTCAGAGTTGGGAGCATATAAAGGTGCACCTGACCCATAATGAAAATATCAAAACTTTTGATGATGCAGTGTGTCATCTTGAGCTGGAAGAGGACCGCCTCTTGGCGGCTAAGCCATCAGCTGAAATCTACCATGCTGGTTCTAGCTCACATGGAGCTTCGAGCTCCAAGCGCAAACGTCCTAACTAGTTTGATAAAGGGAAAGGCAAGGAAGCAAGTCCTTCAGGGAAGAAGCCTAAGCTTAACCAACATGAAAGAGGAAAGCATCCTCGAAATGAAGAAGCTTACAAGGGTGAAATGTTACAACTGTGACAAGAAGGGTCACTATGCTCGCGACTGTCGTGAGCCAAAGAAGGTATACACCCCTTGTACTTTTCAGAACTTTGCTTTTGTGTCGAGTTCTGTATTCTTAACTGAGTTTAATCCTTTGTGGAATGTGGATTTAGGAGTTACAGACCATGTAGCGAAGGATAGAGAATCCTTCGTGGAATTTCGACGAGTACCAACTGGAACTAAGTGGATCTATGTGGGAAACAACTCTAAAGCTGAAGTGAAAGGAATTGGCACCTGCCAACTGAACATGCGTGGTAGACGCACTTTATTCCTACATGATATATTGTATGCTCCGGAGATTCGTCGGAATTTAGTGTCTGTTTTAGCGTTGGTTAAATTAGGTTTTAATATGAACTTCCATAATAGAGGTGTTGATTTGTTTTTTGATACAAATTACTATGGTTGTAGTTATTTTCTGGATGGTTTCATTGTATTAGATATTGACTATGTTAATGCAAATATTTGTTATTCCCTACTCACGTCTCTTAATACATATGATAATGATGTGAATGTGTGGCATGCTAGACTTGGTCATATTGGCCAACAATGTATGAATAGACTAGCCAAAGAGGGCTTGTTAGGCAACATTAAAAGAGTTGATTTGCCTATATGTGAGTATTACCTAGTAGGGAAAACGATAAGAAAACCATTTGGAAAAGGTAAAAGAGCTGAATTTCCTCTGCATTTAATCTATTCTAACGTCTGTGGTCCAATGAATGTGAAAGGAAGGTACAGGGCTGTTTATTTCATTACTTTTATAGATGATTATACTCGATTCGGATATGTCTATTTAATTTCTCATAAATCTGAAGATTAAGTTGTTTCAAAAAGTGTATGAACTTGGTAGAAAATCAATTAGACAGGAAAATAAAAGTATTAAGATCCGATCGAGGTCGAGAATATTTATCTGATGAGTTTAGAAAATTATGTGATGAGAAAGGAATAGAAAGACAATTGGCTATTCCATATACTCCTCAACAAAATGGTGTTGCGGAAAGAAGAAACATAACCTTACTGGAAATGGTTAGGTCCATGATGGTGCATGCTAACTTACCTATCACTTTTTGGAGTGATGCGTTGTTAATTGCTGCCTATATACTTAACCGAGTGCCTTCCAAATTAGTTACTTCCACTCCATATGAGTTATAGACAGGTAGAAAACCGGACTTAAGTTTTCTTAAGTCATGGGGTTGTGCTGCCTATATTCATGAGTCATCTCACAAGTTTGGAAAATTGGGTCTTAGAGAAAAGGAGAGTCTTTTCATATGGTACTCCGAACACTCGAAATGGTATGTGTTCATAGGTGAGCAGGAAAGTGGGAGTATAACTGAATTTGAATCACAGGATATCACATTCTTAGAGAATGAATTTCCTAAGAAGGGCGAAATAGGGGAAGATTACTCCCTATTTGAAACCTTGGATCAAGATAATGATATTAGTGGAGTTTGTCCAAGTGGGAGTAATATGAGAAATGACGAATTAAATTGCAACTCATTCTCAATTGCAACCATATGATGAAACAACGTTATCATTAACTAATCCTAGTGGAAGCATAATGGGGAATGATGTGCAAAGTGTACAATCTCCCATACGGCGAACAAGTCGCCAAAGTATTCCCCGTCGACATTTTGACATTGAAGGGGAAACTTTTATGATTGCTTCACAAGATAAGGATGAGCCAAGAAATATTAATGAGGCTCTGAATTGCCCTAGTAAGAAAAAATGGATTCATGCAATGGAAGAGGAGATTAAGTCAATGAAGTCAAATCGAGTTTGGGAACTGGTTGATCTTCCAAAAGGACGCAAAGCTAATGGGAACAAGTGGGTTCTCAAAATAAAGCGAAAAGCTGATGGCTCGATAGAAAGGCATAAGGCTCACCTTGTGGCGAATGGGTATAATCAACAGGAAGGAATTGATTATGAAGAAACATTTTCTCCTGTAGTGAGATTTACCTCGATTCGTATTATTCTGTCAATAGTGGCTAGTATGGATCTTGAGTTACATCAAATGGATGTTAAGACTGCTTTCCTCAATGGAGAATTAGAGGAAGAAATATATATGGAACAACCTACTGCTTTCATTAAAGAAGGCCTAGAAGAAAAGGTATGTCGACTTTTGAGATCGATATATGGCCTTAGGCAGTCATCAAGACAGTGGTATATATATTTTCATAATGCCATAATGGCATATGATTTTACAATGATAGATGAGGATCATTGTGTGTATATCAAAAGATCCAAAGATCAATTTGTGATCATATCATTATATGTTGATGATATACTAATTACCGGAAGTAATATGGAGTTTGTTCATACTGTCAAGAGTTAGTTGTCTACCAACTTTGAGATGAAGGATATGGGTGAGGCTGCATACATTCTTGGAGTTGTGATTTCAAGAAATCGTTCGAAGAGATCGTTATCTCTTTCACAAGAAACATATATAAATAAGGTTCTTGAACGATTTTGTATGCAAGATTGTAAACCCATAGACACTCATATTGCAAAAGGTGAATGATTGAGCCATAGATTGTGTCCAAAGACTCCACAAGAGAAGGAACAAATGAAACATGTTCCTTATGCTAGTGCCGTTGGGAGCTTGATGTATGCTATGATGTGTACAAGACTTGACATATATTTTGCAGTTGGAATGGTGAGTAGATACCAATCCAACCCAGGTCAAGCACATTGGAAAGCCGTTAAGAGAATACTGAGGTATCTGAAGGGAATTGCTGATTACAAGTTGTATTACCAAGGAAAGGATCTGCGATTTAAAGGCTATTCAGATGCTGATTGGGGAGGAGATTTAGATGAAAGAAAATTTACCTCTGGATTTGCTTTCTTACTGAACAATGGCACAATATCATGGAGTAGTAAGAAGCAAACATGTATAGCCTTGTCCACGATGGAAGCTGAGTTCGTGGCATTATCAGCAGCGGTACAAGAAGGAGTTTGGCTTAAAAGATTTTTGGATCATTTAGGTGTTATTGAGAAAGTTGTAAATCCATTATTGGTTAACTGTGATAGCCAAGCAGCTATAGCGTACACCAAAGATCCAAAATATCATGGCAAGAACAAACATATAGATACCAAGTATAACTTTATCAAAGATATGGTTGCACGAAAGGATGTAAACTTACAGTACATATCTACGCATAGAATGGTAGCAGATCCTATGACAAAGCCAATACCTAGAGATATGTTTTGTGGTCATGTAAAATCTCTAGGATTGCGTAAAATCTGATGTACTAGATTATAATTTCCCTGAGTTGTTCACATTTATGAACTTGTGTTTTTTCATTATTAATGCCTATGAATCTTTATTTGATCTCTATGCATCTTAATGCTTAGTGCATTACTTTAAGTTAAGAAAGTATGTCGGACAGATATAAGATTGGCCCACTCACACGGGTAATCGCCTCTATTTACTGTGTGATAAATAGAGATGAGACGGGTTTTAAGCTTATTATCTAGGTGATAATTGAGAGCTCAAGCTTAAAATATATAAGTCGCCTTAATTGAGTGTTAAGATGAGGACATGATATTTACTATGTTCGAAAGTAAAATACCTCACATATTTTATTTTATCTGTCTATGATGCCAGATGTAAGTTCTAATGAATTTTGTAAATGAGTAGATACATGAACTCAAGTTAGACATTGGGTATGTCTGAACTATGATCTGTACGATATTAAAGGTGTAGACATACGCTCTATGGGAAAGGAGTTAATACCGTAATTCGTATTTCATACTACGTATGCATGAGACGACCAATAAGAGTGGCAAAAGTTTGATCTCAACTTTTATGCCGTGTGAGACTCTTGAGGAAAAGAGTTCCTCAATTTTAGTGCCCTCATGACTGTTACTTATTCTCAAGATTTCTATTTAGTGTTTGCTATCTTAGGATGTTGCCAATGGTCATGAGTTGATTCGATCTAATGGGACATTTCTAGAAAAGCAAGCTAAACTGAAATTGAGAGTTTGAAGGAAAGAGGAAGATCGAATATCGAGAATCACATTCTAAGTTTTGTATTCACTGGTCGACCAATTATGATTGTCTTTGGGATAATCATAATTGTGAATACAATATATACATATATATATATATATATATATATATATATATATATATATATCATTATTTAAAAGAGATCAAGAGAGATATAAATGTGATTGATCAATCTAGGGTACTGCATACTAAATCTACTCAGAGTGTGAATGTTGAAGAGAGGTAAAGAGAATCTTGTCCGGCCCACCATGTGCGAGTGGGAGATGATGGTTTTATTTAATGTGATCGGCCTAAGTTGGCCCGTCCGCCCATGTTGGGCCTAAAAGCCCGGCCCACAAGATTAGGGCCCATGGATGGAGGGATATGATGAAAGGGTACGTTTCTTTTTTGGAGGGAACGTATAAAAGGAGAAAGAGAGAGGGAGGAACGCACCTTTTGGCATTTTAACGTACGTTCCTCCTCCCTCTCTCCCTTGAAACGCTCAAAAAAGAAAACAGTAAGCAAAAGGTGAATCCATCTTCCCTTCAAGCCCAATTGACGTCATTGGATCGAACGAGATCGGTTTCTCTTTCTCATATCGGCGTCCGTGTTTAATCTGTGGCTAACAAGGTACGTTCAATTCTGTGATGTGCCTTAGGATCGGTGATGCATGTGTTTTTCCCAGGCTCGTCTTCCACATTTGTTTTAGAGGTTCGATTTAGTGTCGAATCCGGTTTTTGGGAATCCGACAAACCCAACACCCGGTCAGCATCGATTAAAGCAAAGTTGAAGCTACTTTCATTTTCTTACTGATACGCAAAAGAGAAGCAAAACGAGATTGTTGAGAGTCTAACAAGCTCAGAAGATGTCATTTTCATTGCACAAGTTCAAATGAGGATTACTTTTACACTCACGTTTTCTAGTAATTTGGCGAGGATGGGCAAAGCTTGCGATTCAATGAAGTCAATCTTGTGTTCGACATTGGCCTTCTTGATAAATGGCAATCCGGTCTCATATGCTTCTTGGTCTACATTGATCGCTATGATCTGCGGTGGAAACATTGTGCAGATTAATTCTAGCTTGACAAATAGACTTGCAATTTTTTTCCTTTTTGCAAGCGAGAGATGGCAGACCTTGCCATCTTACAGAATCATGAGAGCCGTGAGGAGGAGTATCCGGTGAAGAAGCCGACCACTATAGTCTTCTTCGCCTTCAATAGCTTCAGGAGCAGCGCAATGAACTAACCCTCATCTGGCGCAGTTGCAAAGTAGGACCTGTTCAGTAAGATTACCACCTGAAAGTATTAGTATAAACACCTAGAGAGGGTGAATAGAAGTTAAAGAAATTTTTGCAAGACTTAACAACTTAACTCGACTTGTAATAGAATAGTAGATTGAAGATATAAAAGATTATAAACTGATATATAAGACTGCGAATTAAGTAAAGAGGTTAGGGAAAGAGAATTGAGACACAAGGTTTATAGTGGTTCGGCTTATACCAAGCCTATGTCCACTCTCTTGCACTGACAGCCCATTGGATGGATTCCACTAATAATTAAAAGAGATTTTACAGTATCACGTTCTTGATTCCACAGTGTAGAGACTTTGCTACACTTCCTCAAGGTCTCACAAGAATTTGATCTCTCATTTGAGTACAGTTTAAGCTCGATAGATTTGTAACAGCAAAGAACTAAGCGTTTTAGACTTTGGAATTTTTCTTTCATGCACACACTCGAATAACTTGAGCGTCCTCCTTATATACTCCTCCATGCCATCATAACCGTTGCTACCTTCCGAGAGGTTCTTCCAATCTACCTGTTGGATAGAATCAATTAGGAAGATCTCGAGTTATTTAAGGAATATGATGATAGCCCACCAAACCTACTCGCCCATACAATCAAGATCTAGGTTTCCATAAATAGAACATTCCAAGTATACCTCGCCGTTCAACGGATCTAAAAATTCAAGTTGATTTCAATAAGAATAATTGATTACGTAATGCTATCTCCAGCCGTGAGATCTCCTTCAACCGTATGAACTGAATTCTTAAAGATATACTTGTATCTGGATAAGTCTTCTTCATCGAATAAATATTTTCTTCGACGGTCTGGAAACTATCAGTAAGAGTAGACTTTGAATCTTGAGTCTGGAGGTCTTTAGACTTTGACGATAGAGTCTGCAAGTCTTCAGACTAGACTGATGGAAACATTTTGTCAACTTCAAAACAGATAAGGAAGTTTTCTTCAACAATTTTCATCTTTTTTATGGTGACAAAACTTTCTCGCAGATTTGGACACTTTGACCTGCAAAACAACACTTAAGCAAATCAAGATTTCTTATAAAAAGATAATTAGAGATCAAATAAGGATAGTAGCAAATTTGCAACCACAGAAAAATGTGTTAGTCTTGTAAAAACAACTATCTTTATCATAATCAATATTATAGCTTAAGTTACTTACAAGCATCACTAGTCCAAACCAGTCCAAAACAAATAGAAGATAAAGTCCAAAAATAAAATATCATCAAAAGTCATCAAATCTGCATAAAATCTCTCCCCTTTTTTGTCAACAACAAAAAGTGGAGAGCAAATGAAAAAATAGAGTCAAAATCATGGCTGTTTGGGAAGGCGAACAAGCTCGAATTCTCTCATTGAATGCACTGTCTTTTTCAAGCCTTTCAAAACTCTGCTTCAATGACTGAAAATCTTCACCCTACACAGTAGACTGAACTTGAATCTTCAGGGCGTTCAATTGGTCATGCAAAGACATTGAAGTGGCCTTAAAAGCATTCTTGAGATCCTGCATCTCAAATCCCATAGCATATTGCTGTTTTCTAACGTCCAGTAGGATTTCCAGCAGTCTTGAAAAGTCTACTGTTTCAGTTGTTGCAGAACTGGGGCTAGCTGAGTCAATTCTAAGGATTTTGAGAATGGATGGAACTTCAGCAAATTGACCACCATGACCATCTTCTGGGTAATGCGAGGCATACACATCCTCTGGGTCTGCTACAGAACGACTTACATCACTAGCAAATAAAGGTGAAGAAATACCTTTTGGTTTAACAGCTCCCCTTGTTTTGTTGCCTTCAGGTGGAGTAGGTAAGGTTTCTTCCTGTTCAACTTCAGCTTCAGAGTGATGAGCGTCAACAATTGCAATTCCTGCCATCTCATAATCACTAGACAGTGAGACAGCCAAAGTTGGCTCGAAAGAGTCTCCTTGACCCTGATCTTGTACTTCTTCTCTCTCTTCTTCTTCCTCCTCTTCGCTTCTTTCTTCCTCTGTCCTCCTCTGTTCTTTATCTTCCTTCTTCTGGCTCTTCTCTTGTCTCATGAAAGTTGACAAAACTCTTTAAATTTCTGAAGGCTGAAAGAGTTAGTTCATCCTCATCTTCTTCTTCTTGCAAGATGAGAGTTTTTTTCTTCTTTGCTAGAGCAACCATGGGCTCCTTGCCTTTCATCTTTGCTGCAGCAGAGTCTTGTTTTGCTTTGATGGGAGACTTCTCCTTCATACCCTCCAACACTTTGTTAAGCTCTTTCAAGCGCATCTTAATGACAATTTTGAAACCAATCGCCATTGGAGAAATGGTTGTCAAACATAATGGTGCAGAGAAGTGAATTTTAAAGTGTCTAAAGAGACGCGTGATAAGAGCAGAATAACGAAGTCGTCAAACAAGATAATGTGGGGCAGAGATAATTTAAATCCAATATTGATGGCACACATCAATTTTGCTTCAGATTGAGAGACATCAGTCTTGGATGTCGACTTGGGATGAATGCAATTGATCACAATCTTGTGCAGCAAGATGTTAGAGGCACTCATCCTTGTGTAGGAAATCTTGCCTTTAACATCCTATCTCTCGCTAACGACAGAGTAGCATGAGCAATGGACATGCTAATTGATTGGAAACTCGTTCTTTCCACCCCAATTATGTTTTCCAACGTGTCTGTATTCACCAAATATTCTTTGTCCTTCATAGTGAAAGTAAAACTGTTTGCATCCAAGAAAGAAAGGTTCGAATAATAGTATGCGGTGAGTTCTGGATAAGCAGCAGTGGATTCAAAACAGAATTGTTCCAATTGCAATAGAGCAAACTTATCTCGCAGATTGATCTTTATTGAATTAAGGAAATCAAAATCAACAGTCCTAGGGTTCATAACCCCTCTCTTCATAAGATTCGAATAAACCTTCTTATGACTCTTTGATCTAAACAGATTGGAACCATCAGCAATATTTGCAGCCACTCCCGTTCTAGGCTGAAAATGAGTAAACATCCGTTCATTGTCGTCCAGAACTTGTGGTTGATTGTAGTGCCATAGAATGGCTCACTTGGGAAATTCGCAAAAGTCCTTTTAGCCGTCCCTTTCTCTATAACTCCTAACCTTTCCAACTCCCGCAAGAATATAGTTTCATTCCTATATCCTCTATCTTTTAAGAATTCATCGATTAAAGACATCGGCGTTCCTCCATTCTTCAGATTAGAGTAAAGTTTAAAAGCAACCTTGGGAGTTAGCGTTCTTACTGGTTTAGCCTCCTCTATAACTTCATCGTCTGGTTGAGTCAGTGGAGAAGATTGACGTTGCAAGAAGGTTGTTGCTGACTCGAACGTAGTGGTGGAGAAGAATCTTCTTCCTCGGTTAAGTCAAAATGCGTAGGACCTTCTGGCATATGTCGTGGTCCCCTACTTGCAATCCTTGAAGACTTTCTTGAAGACATTGTCGCTTCAAGGGAGGAATTCACCAACTTGCTCGAAAAAGATGAAAACTTTTGGACAAATCGAGAGTGAAAGTGAAAGCAAATAGGAATTTTGTATTCTAGGGTTTCAGTGTAAAAACAAAGAAGACGAGTCTCAGCAGTATATAATGCAAGTCAAGTGAGATAAATGAAACGTCGTAAAAGGAAAAATAGAAATACCTTTTCAAAACGAATAACTTCCCCTTTTTGAAAATAACTGTCTTTTCAAAATTGATAACTGCCTTTTTGAAAAGGAAAAAACTTGGAAAGATAACTTCAATCAATTAGCAATTAATAAGTAACCGTACCTTTGAATTTTAAAATACTGGAATAGAAATAACTTACAGTCGTAACTTTTGGTCTTCTAAATCTGAATACCTTCAGACTTTAACTTTGAGTCTTGAGCACGTCCAGACTTTACTGGGTAAGAGATATGATGTTCAGTTTGGTGCGAATAGACTTAAAAAGGCTTTTCTCCAGAGGCTTTGTGAATATGTCCACCAGTTGATTATTCGAATCAATGAATTGAATCATGACTTCTCAATTTTGAACATGATCTCTAATAAAGTGATGTCGAATCTCTATATGCTTTGCTCTTGAATGAAGAATTGGATTCTTTGTGAGGTTAATTGCGCTGATGTTGTCACATTTGATCTCGGTGCAAGAGTCTTTGATTCCAAAGTCTCACAGTTGTTGTTTTATCCATAAGATTTGAGAACAGCAACTTTTAAGAGCCACATACTCTGCTTCTGCTGTTGAAAGAGCTACAGTGCTTTGCTTCCTTGAGAACCAAGATACTAACCTATTTCCCAACACTTGGCATGTACCAGATGTACTCTTTCTATCAACTCTTCAACCTATTAAATTTGCGTCTGAATATCCAAGGAGGGTAAAGTCTCATTCTTTGGGATACCACAGACCTAAATTTGAAGTAGTTGCAATGTATTTGATGATGCGTTTTGCGGCGCTTAGATGAGACTCTTTTGGATCAAATTGAAATCTAGCATAATGCAAACACTAAACAAAATGTCAGGTCTAGAAGCAGTAAGATAAAGAAGTGAACCAATAATACTCCTGTAAAGTTTCTGGTCAACTTTCTTTCCTCCTTCATCTTTATCCATCTTCGAAGAAATAAACATTGGTATCTCAGTCTTTTTGCAATTCTTTAATCCGAAATTTTTAACAAGTTCTTTCGCATGTTTTTCTTGGTGAATGAAGATTCCTTCCTTCAGTTGTTTTTCTTGTAATCTAAGAAAGAATGATAATTCACCCATCATGCTCATTTAAAATTCATCCTGCGTAGACTTAGAAAACTTCTTGCACAAATTTTCTTTAGACGATCCAAATATAATATCATCAACATAAATTTGAACAAGTAGAAAGTTTTTTCCTTCCCTTTTAATAAACAAGGTAGCATCCACTTTTCCTTTGACAAAACCATTTTGCAATAAAAACTTACTTAACATGTCGTACCAAGCTCGAGGTGCTTGTTTTAAACCATAGAGAACTTTTTCAGTCTGAATACCGAGTCTAGTCTTTTTGATCTTCAAATCCAGGAGGTTGTTCCACATAGACTTCTTCTTGGATAAATCTATTTAGGAATGCACTCTTGACGTCCATTTAAAATAATCTAAAATTTTTATAACAGACAAAAGTAAGTAATAATCTAATTGCTTCTAACCTGGCTACTAGAGCGTAAGTTTCATCATAATCCATCCCTTCTTCTTACGTATATCCTTTGGTCATGAGTCTTGCTTTGTTCCTGATCACTTTTCCATTTTTGTCAAACTTGTTCCTGAAAACCCATTTAGCTCCAATAATGGATTTACCTTTTGGTTTAGGAGTTAACTCCCATACATCGTTAATGTTGAATTGTCTGAGTTCTTCTTGCATTACTTCAATCTAGCTTTCGTCAGCTAAAGCTTCTTCTATGCTTTTGGGTTCTATTTTAGAAATAAGTGCCACGGTGTTAGACTCTTCTTGCCTTTTGGATTTGGTGCGAATCCCTTCATCAATATTACCAATGATGAGTTCTTTGGAATGACTAGATTTGTGCTTCCAGTTGATTGATAGTCTGGCTGGAAGCTGTTCTTCTACTTCAGTTGATTCTTCAACTTCCTTTTACTGATTTTCAGAGGTCTAAGCTGCTTCAAGGGAGGTAGACTTTGTAAAGTTTGGAGCAGGTTCAGATTCTTTAGGATGAGTCTGAATCAGTTGATTCTGCAAAGAGTCTTGGAATTTGACATTCGTAGATTCCTCCACAGACTGAGTCTTTTTGTTGAATACTCTGTAAGCTTTGCTGGTGGTTGAATATCCAAGGAAGATTCATTCGTTTGATTTCCCTTCAAACTTACCAGTTCAATCATTTGCATTTTTTAAAACTAAATATTTGCAACCAAATACATGAAAGTAAGAAACAATTGGTTTCTTTCCTTCGAATAACTCATAAGGAGTTTTTTCCAGAATAGGCATTCAAAAGACTCTGCTAATAAACCACCGGCCGTGGTGGCTCTGTTGGGTAGGCTCCAGACCTCCAAACGAGAGGTCCAGAGTTCGAAGCCCCTGCAACGCAAGTTGCAGAGAGGCTGACGGATCATTAGGTGATTTAAGCGTGCCGCCCTGGTGGTGGGTCCTGGGCTAGCGTCACCTGGGGGTTTACAAGGTGGCTGTCGGCCAAGGCGGTTCATCCAACAAAAAAAAAAGACTCTGTTAATAATATAACATGCTGTAGAAACTGCTTCAGCCCAAAAATGAGAGAAAATACTACTTTCTATTAAAAGAGTTCTTGCCATCTTCTGCAAGGATCTATTCTTTCTTTCCACAACTCCATTATGTTATAGAATGTATGGAGAAGAAAAAACATGCTGAAAATCTAATTCATCACAAAATTTTGCAAAGTCTTGATTTTCAAACTCACCTCCATGGTCTGTCTGTATGCTTGAAACAACATATCCTTTCTTGTTCTGAACTTTCTTAGTAAACTTTGAAAAGTAAGAAAAGGCTTCAAACTTACTTGCTAGAAAGTAAACCCAAGTGAATCATGAATAGTCATCAACGATCACTAGACAGTATCTCTTTTCGCCTATGCTTCTAGTTCTGGTTGGTCCAAAGAGATCCATATGTAGAAGCTGCAAAACACGATTAGTAGAAACCTGCTTTAATGGTTTAAAAGAACTTCTAACCTGTTTTCCCAATGCACATGGTATGCATAAGTTGGATTTTTGAAACTTCAGGTTGGGCAATCCTCGAACGAGATTCTTAGAAGAGATCTTGGCAATCTGCTTCATATTAACATGGCCAAGCTTTCGATGCTGTTGACACCTAAATTTTGACTAATCATTTAATAATTAATTGCATGAAAATTTAGGGATAATATTTAACCCCTAAGAAAAAAAATAGTAAAATTGCATTTCATGTAGTCACATTTGCCTTGATACTAAAAGGTAACAAGACGCAGCGGCTCGTGGTCGATTACATGCACAAAAAGATGGTCTCTCTTTGCTGGTCTGAGCACGCAAAAGAGGGAAAAAAAAAAGAAAAAGGAAGGAAGTTCTTACACGTCCGTTGTCCCTCCCTCATTAATGCATGCGCATGCACACACAAATTCGGTGGACGTGCGGATGCTAGAGGAATCCTCAGAGAAGCAAAATGAGCCCATGATATAATATTATATAATATGCTCTCTCTCAAGTGTGGGTTGTGAGGAGAAGCAACGAGAGAAGGAGGAAGCAAATAACAAACAAGAAAAGTCAAAAGTTGTGGCTATCCTATAGAAGGGAGGGACAAGTAGCCGTATAAGAAACCCCAAGCATGCAGAAGAAAGAAGAATCCACGAACGTGCATTTTCTTCCCCTCATTAATGCATGCACATGCACGCATGAGTGGGGGACGTAAAAATTCTACAGACACATGCAAAAGGATGTGCTGACATTTTATAATACTTTCCTTCCTAGAGAGCAGATCGGTGGCCACCATATTTGAAAAAAAGAACCAAACTTGAACAAGCGAGGAAAAGTTACGGCTGCCTCCTGTTCACCTGTTGCCTATAAATAAGCGAGGAAAGAGGGAGCAAAGGGGAGGAGGAAAAAAAAATTCATTCGAGAGGTCTGTGAGGGGAGCGGAAAAGCTGAAAAAAATATTCATCGTGAAAGGGCTTCTCCTTCGGACAAGAAAAAATATGAAGTCAGGGGAAGGAGATTAAAAAAGAGAAAAAGCAAAAAGAGAGACTGCAGAGAGTGAGACGTGAGAGAGAGACAGAAAAGAAGTGACCGAACAGCAGAAAAAAAGAGAGAAAAAAGAGGAAAAGACCCCTACTGTTCATCTTCTTAGGGAGTTCCTCGCTGCTACTGGTCGCCAGGCGCTGCAGCCGCCCACCCGTTGCTTTCCTCCTTCTGGCGAGCTCCAAGCCCGCCGCCGCGCCTCTGCCCTCGCGCGCCACCGTCCTCGTTGCTGCACCTCTGACCGACGCCAGCATCTCCTTCCAATGAGCCCCGAGCACGCCACCATCACCGCCCGCCACCGCTGCTTCTGCAAATAGCACACCTCCGTAGCAGCACCCGAGCTGGCCGCCGCACCCCCCTGAAGTCCGCTAGCCGCTGCTGCAACCTGCCCCTCCGCCCAAGCGCCAACGAGCTGGTCGCCGTGCCACCAGCCATCGTCACATCCCACCTCGTCTGTAGCCCGCACCGACCCGCGACCACCTGACGCTGCTCCTGCTTTGCCCGTGGCCGCTGGTTTCCGTGCCGGCTTCTACCTGCCACCAACGACGTCTGCAACTCCACAGCCGCACCTCAGCCTGCTCGTCACTCCTGCAACCCGTGCCTCCGCACCTCTGTCCGCTCATCACCGTTTCCACACCTCCGCACCTCTGCCCGCTCGCCGCCGTTGCTGTGCCTCTGACCGCCTGATGCCAGTGCCCGATGCCCGCGTCCGAGTTTCACCCGTGACCCAACACCCAACGCCGTGTCATCGTTCCTGCCGTCGCCGCTCGTCAGCCCGTCGCCCTGCAGCTCGAAGCCACAAGCAACGCTCGCAACCCCACCGCCTTTGCTTCTGACTTGCGGTCGCTGGAGCCCCGCTCCACTTGTAGCGCCTGACGTCCCTCTCTCGCGCCTGCCCGTGCTGGTCTACCCAGCACCACCAGCCACGACGCCCTTGCTGTCCTGAGCTCACTGACTCAACGCCGGCCTGCTCGCTGCTCCGCCAAGTCTGCTAGCTATCCCTCACGAGTTGCTGCGCCTGAGCTGCCCCCACAAAGCCCGTGACGAGCTTGACCAGAAGCTGCTGTAACCGCCACAGCCCGACCCCGACGCTAGCGAGTCACACGCCCTCCGCTTCTCCTGCACCAGCGGTGGTTGCTACCTTGCCGCTGTTGGTCTGTGTTTGTTGCCACTCGCCGAAGCTCCGGTTGACGGCGAACCACCACCGGCAGCAACCCACCACCACAGCCACCTTCCTTATCCGTGCCGAGCCCCCATCATGGTCTACAAAGTACCGCTCGTTAAGGCAAATTTGGAAAAAATTCAAATTAGGTAGGTTTATTATATTTTATTAGTTCTTGATGCATGTTTGAAAATCCCCAACGTACCACCTAATTCGCAACTGCACAATGATTTTTTTATTTCATCTATAAGGCTTTAGATGAAATAATTAATCACGCAGGAATAAAATTGATATTTTGGTCTTTAAGGCTTAAGATCAATTTATTGATTTTATTAGCGAAACAACCATGGAGGATTTGGTATCTTTTAATTGTTTTGTTTATCTCAAAAATACAAAAAAAATTGCATTTGCATTCCATGTAGGTTAGAATTAGGTTTATTTCATGTTTTATGGTTTGCATATTAAGAATAGGAATTTCTTTCGAATATAAAAAAATAAGAAAATCAAATCGATCAATTTAGGTTGCTAGTTTTAACTTAGGTTTCATGTCTAATTACTTGGCAATTTTTTTTAAAATTTCGAAATTAACACAAAAACATAAAAAAAAAAAAAAAAAAATTTTGGCACTCTTTGCATACCATTGCATTTTAGGGTAAAATTTCATAAGTTTAATTCTAGATAATAGTTTTTAAATTTAAGAAATATTTTAGATAAAATGCATTTTAGTTAGGAATTTCTAAATTAGGATAACATTCTAGCTTAAATTAGGATTTGGTTTAACCTCATTCCTAATACAAATTAGATGACATTTTAATTTAGATAGATAATTCTCACTTTTTTTCTAATTCCGAATTTCATGAAAAAAAATAAAAAAAATGTCTTAGAATAAATTAGTTTTATTTTCTAGGATAGATTGCATGCTTATTAAGAAAACACAAAAACATCGCATTTGCATCATATAGTTGAGGCCATATTATCATGTCATATTATTCCATGTTAGATTAATAGTATGCATTGCATATTGCATCATTTTCATTAAATAAGAAAAAAGGAGAAATTGCGTGTTCATTAGAAATCATATTTAGACTGTCGATGTGAATTCTGATCTAACACTACAGATGCTTTCGTTGCTATGAAGTAAGTCCTGCAATTTATTCATCACTTTCTTGGGTGTTAAATTGGTGGTTTACGCACCCGCATGATCACCTCACATGTTAGGAAGATAAATTAAAATCAATTCAAACTGCCTGCAAAAACATTTTTGAAAATAAAAAAGAATGGTACCGAAAGGGTATTAGAGAAATCTAGTGTAACCAAGTCCCCGAACTCACAATCTCTGGTTCGTAGGAGTGAAGTAATTCTCCCATTACTTTACTTGGGTTTTTAACTAAAAATAGATTAGTGGCGACTCCTAATTGAAAATCAATTGCATGTTAAAAACTTGAACCTAAATCGCGAATTGGTATGGGCTTGGGAGAGCCCAAGTTAAGTCTAGGCTTAACAATCCATTAACCTAAACCGTAGGTGGTGCACCTGAAATTTAGGTTGCGACAGATGCCAAAGATTTGCTTCATCTTGAATTAAAATTAGACATTGAGATTTCTCTGGTTTTATATCTAGAAAATAAATGTTCCCATGTTTTCGTCCAGTAAAAGATTGTGAAAAATCTTTACTAGTTCACGAACATGTTCCCTCTTGAAAATTGATCTTGAATCCAGTGTCGCACATTGGGTTGATGATAAGTTGTAATTGAGTTTTTCCACTAAGGAAACATTGTTGATTGTGAGACTTCCAATTATTATTGTTCCACATCCAACAATTCTTCCTTTGTTATTTCCACTAAAAGAGACTTTTCCACCATTAACTTGTACAAGCTTTATAAAACAGCTTGAATCTCCAGTCATATGCGTTGAACAGCCACTATCCAAATACCATTTAACATTTTTCTTGATAGTGACCTGCAATTAAAAAAGAAACTCAAGTTTTCTTTGGTACCCATATTTTCTTGGGTCCAGATGAGTTAGTACAATAAGCAGTCTTTGCCTAGTCCTTCTTAATAGGTTTCCAAACCATATGACATTCTTTCTCAACGTGTTCCAAGCTGTTGCACTTAGAATATTTGAGAGCACTTTGCCCAACAGGTTTTACAATGACTTTATGAAAATGATTTATGTAAAAGGTTTTTGTAGGCCTTTGTTTGATTCTTTCTTTCACTTTTGGAAAATCAATTAGATGAATAGTTTCAGAAGTCATTCCCAAGCTTGATTTGTTAAAGTAGGGTCTTTGTACTTAGAGAATATTTTCCAATTTCTCAGATCCTATTGAAAACCTTTTTGAAATATTTGAAATGTCATTTTTCAAAAATGTATTTTCTTTTGAAAGAGAGTCTGCATTTTCTTTTAGAGTAACAAAACTTTTGTCTAAATTTTCAAACTTTTCTTTCCATAAAATTTCCTATTGCTTCAGTGTAAAATTCTCCTTTTTAGCTCGAAAATCCTTTTGAGAGAGGTTTTGAGACTAAGACACTGTTCATTAATGTATTTTGAAACTTTAATAGGGATTTTTAAATTACTTACCTCGATTTCACTATCTAAATCTGAGTCTGTATCTATTTCGGAGTCTGAATCTGATTCTGATTTTGCCATTACACAAATATTGGCATAATCTTCGTCACTTTCTTCCCATTTAGTATCACTCCATGTCTCTGCCTTGAGAGCCTTACTGTATTTCTTAGCTTTTCCTTTCTTTTTCTTCAATATGGAACAATTGGGTCTGATGTGTCCATTTTTCTTGCATTCAAAACAGATCACATCTTTATTTGATTCATCATCCTCAGTTGATTTGTTTTGAGACTTTTGAGTGCTTTATTTCTTCCAATTGAATCTTCTTCCCTTTTTGTTTAGTTTCCTAAACCTTTTTATCATAAGGGCTAGTTCTTCATCATCCATGCCATCTTCAGAGTCTGTAACATCAGCATCATCGTTAGATCTCAAAGCAATTGACTTCTTACCTTTGGGATCTTCTTCTTCATTGTTTTGCTC
Source organism: Eucalyptus caleyi (assembly GCA_014182885.2). Classification (NCBI taxonomy): domain Eukaryota; kingdom Viridiplantae; phylum Streptophyta; class Magnoliopsida; order Myrtales; family Myrtaceae; genus Eucalyptus; species Eucalyptus caleyi. The sequence continues at coordinate 56,133,514 of CM024468.2, read as the reverse complement.
CACTTCATAGGATTGAAATGTGCCAACCAATTCGTCTACAAAAAGTGGTATGATCCTTTGTGTTTCCCTTATCGAAGTCTTTACGTGATTCTAGTCTTTGGAGAGTCCTCGCAACAACTTGTTAACCTTCATGGGTCCTAAGATTGGTTGTCCCTGGTACTCTAGACCATTTACAATTTCTGTAAAATGACTAAACATGTCAGTAATATATTCTCCTAGCTTCATTTTGAATGCTTCATACTGTCCGAGTAGAATATTGATCATTGTCTCTTTCACTCAAACAGTTCCTTTATAGGTAATATGCAACTTGTCCCAGACTTCTTTGGCTGTTTCATAAGAAGATATTCTGTTATACTCAGTAGGAGATAATGCACAATATAAGGAGTTAATTACTTTAGCATCAAGAGCTTGTCTCTTAGTTATTTCTTCTTGAGTCATCTTACCAGCGTCTGCAACTTCTTTTCCCCTTTCTGAAATTGATGTAGCTTTAGGAATGATTCCTTTTTTTACCATATCTCATTCCAGAGGGTCTTTCGATCTTAGGAATGCATTCATCTTGTTTTTCCATATGTTGTATTCATTTCCATCGAAATAGCGTAGTCTGGTGTTGCTTTGGCCTTCAACCAAACCTGGAGCCAATATACTAGCCATGGATCTTTAACTAAGAAGTAAAAGTACTTTAATTAATTGAGTACACAGGCTCTGATACCAATTGAAAGCACTAGTATAAATACCTAGAAGGGAGGTGAATAGTAGTTAAAGAAATTTTTGCAAGACTTAACAACTTAACTTGACTTGTAATAGAACAGTAGATTGAAGATATAAAAGATTATAAACTGATATATAATACTGCGAATTAAGTAAAGAGGTTAGGGAAAGAGAATTGAGACACAAGGTTTATTGTGGTTCGGCTTAGACCAAGCCTACGTCCACTCTTTCGCACTGACAGCCCACTAGCTGGATTCCACTAAGAATCAAAAGAGATTTTACAGTATCATGTCCTTGATTCCACAGTGTAGAGACTCTGCTACACTTCCTCAAGATCTCACAAGAATTTGATCTCTCTTTTGAGTACAGTTTAAGCTCGATGATTTGTAACAGCAAAGAATTAAGAGTTTCAGACTTTGGAATTTTTCTTTCACGCACACACTCGAATAACTTGAGCATCTTCCTTATATACTCCTCCATGCCATCATAACTGTTGGCACCTTCCAAAGGAGTTCTTCCAATCTACCCGTTTAACATAATCAATTAGGAAGATCTCGAGTTATTTAAGGAATATGATGATAGCCCACCAATCATGCTCGCCCATACAATCAGGATTTAGGTTTCCACAAATAGAACCTTCCAAGTATACTTCGCAATTCAACGGATCTAAAATGTCAAGTTGATTTCAATAAGAATAATTGATCACGTAATGCTATCTCCAGCTGTGAGATCTCCTTCAACCGTACGAACCGAATTCTTAAAGATATACTTGTATCTGGATAAGTCTTTTTCATCGGATAAATATTTTCTTCGACGGTCTGGAAACTGTCAGTGAGTGTAGACTTTGAATCTTGAGTTTGGAGGTCTTCAGACTTTGACGATAGAGTCTGCAAGTCTTCAGACTAGACTGATGGAAACGTTTTGTCAACTTCAAAACAGATAATGAAGTTTTCTCCAACACCACTAACACTGAACATATGAACTTAAAGACACTCTCTGGTTTAAAGTATGTGGACAACCGCCTTCAGTGAATTCTATGGTTATGCCGGATTTACTCAATTTATCATCACCGTGACACAAATGTCCGGGTTCGAAAGTGAGTAATGAACATGTTCATACACTCTAAGTCAAAGCGAAATCATTCTGAAGTCATAGTCAAAGGAAATCAATGAAGATGGATATGGAATTGAGTAATGAGTATGGATTGGTTCCATATCTGCCAAGCCACTAGATCAATCAAACACAAAGATAAAAGACTGCAAAAGAGAAAATTTGTCTAATTTCTGCATGTTTTATAACGAAAAGTATACGAGGTACTTATAGGCATTACAAAATGATTATATCGATCATTGCACAATCAGGGATCTGCACAATTCAAGAGATATCGGCACCGTCCTAAGAGATGCAGAAGATCCACAACCATTTAAGGCTAAGAAATGCTGCAGCAGCAGATGAGAAAAATCACATAGTTGGGGTGCCAATGCAGAATACAGATGAAAGGAAAGCGTTCTGCTTCATTTTCACCATTCAGCAACTCCACGCCATTAAAATTGGGGGCAGAAACTTGAGTGAAGCCAAAGATGACCTCCATGTCTTGACCCTGGAGGGTTTTCATGGAACCCCAAAAGACTGTTGTGAGAGAAAATAGCAGCAAAATATAGCGAGATCGGCCAACTTCATACCTTCTGCTCTGGAGAAAGAATTGCCCAGATCACAATCTAACTTGGGAAAGCTTCTGCAGTTCAATGGGAAAAGTGGGCATCATATGAATACAGATCACCTACAAGATATTGCCAAAGCAGGCGACTCCTGCGTCATCTGGGTGTTGTTTTGTCAGCTGTATTATATTATGTTACAGCCGACGTGTTTGACCGGCTCTGCGGCCGCAGTGAGAACCCAATTTCATTGGAACACCGCAAAAAAGAACTGATCGTCTTCCAGACAACATAAGATTTCCATCATGCTGGCATTGATTCAGAAATTTTTAGTGCTTGTTTCCGACTGATACAGGTGTTGGGTTCCGGTGGTGGTTGTTCTTATTCCTCTCCCTCCCCCCTGTAGTCGCCAGAGACGTTTGGCTAGAGGACTCCCCTTCCTCGTATGACATGAAGTTATAGTACGATAATGCGAGACTGAATCTGTCTTGACTCTTCTCTGGGTATTATCACCATGGCAAGAGCAGAGAACCAGCCATGCGCGAGGAATCAAGAGCAAGGAGAAGAAGAGTTTAAAAGGAGACGCCAAACAGAGATTGTTCGATCAAGAATAGTTTTCCATTTTTTTGGGGAAACAAACATTTTGTTTTTATACGGGCAATAAGGATTTCAGGAAGAAATTGAATTATTTTCTCAGGCTTAAAAACATGTTCTTAAAAATAATTGCTTAAAATAATTAAGTTAATAGAAAATGTTTTTATTATCGATGACAATTTATATTTAGAAGTTTTTTTTGTAGACAACGAGAGTATTTTCCATTCATTCATTCATTTTTGTAAAGGAATTGGGTGCGAAACAAAACGCAGCCTAAGTGGGACTCGTTAGCTTGACTCGAAGAATTGGGCACGAAGAAAAATATTCAGTACTTATCTGGATTAAGAAACATAATCCGATCTTGCTTTCACTTTCATCGATTCATTTCACATAAGAAATTTTTCAGACTGAGAATATGCCTCGTTTTGGTGTCCAAAAATTCCAAATTACAAACTTTCTGGCGATATAAGGTTTACCAAGCTACCTTGAAAAACATCATTGTCGGCAAGCCAATTGTGACTTTTTTTTGCCAGATCATTTACATATTTTATTTGCCAAAGAAGCGTCCCAGAAAATAATTTCTATAAATTCAAACTCTTTCGATTTTGTCCGAGGGATTATTGTTTGCGCACTTTTTGGAAAAGTTGTCAACGTGCTGACACAAAAAATTGCCCGAGTTCTTGAGCATCGATTCAGACTGGATAAAGATCGGGTAAAGTATGATTGAGGTAAAATTTGCTAAGTCCTTTTGGTCGGTAATTATAAATGAGCGATAAAGATGATGAGAAGTTGCAGACAAGCTATATAAGAGAAAATTACTTAGTATTAAGCCATGAAGTGTCGTTTAGTGAGACTTTGATTCAGTCAACAAAAGAACCAAAGTCGAAGCAAAGATTAATGAATCAAGAGCAAGTGTTCAAGTCATAAAGCCCATTATATCTGCCTCAATCATAACAACCCATTCAATCGTGTAGCCAGCACGATTACAAGATCGTAGACCTATAAAACCCAAAAGCCACGAATGATAATGGTCGAGAACACAAGCTATTACAACCGTTAGGAAGAGGGGTCGTGAGCGCTGGAAAGAACCGTCCACATTGGGTGAGTGATGAGGCCATGACCATCGAGTAGTGGGTCTTTGACAACCCGTTTGTAGACACATTTTGCTACATGTTGCCAAACTCTAGTAGTCATGGAGGATGCTGTTTACTTTCTTTACAACTGTTGTTAACCGTCGCAAGTGGTTCTAACTATTAGGATTGTAATTCGAGCAAGGATATGTTCAGTAAGAATTCCACCAATGGATGGATTGGGGTGCATTACCATAGGTTCCAATTATGAGATCTTGTAGCAGTTACCAATGAGGCCCAATCGATTACTATTTGCTACGTTCCTCTTCACTTTCTGAACTTGGCCCATTTGATTCGTTCGAAAGTCACAGGCTCAAGTTCATCTGCATGTGCATGAACTGAAGAATTAGCTGAACCCCGAGAAAAGATGGGCATATGCTGGTTCGTTGAGAAACTTGACTGAGGATTGATCTTTGTGAACGTGTCTCGACTGTTGTCCTTTTGGTGGTTGGCGTGCTGATATTTGCTGATGGATATAGCTAGGTGATATTCCCAGCTTGGTTGTGAAGAAACGTTTTCAGATTGGGCTCTGCCCCTTTGTCCAAATCAAACCATCTGAACCATAATCATCAATTAGTATGCCTAAGAACTAGTGGAACCGCCATCTTTCGCGACACTTTATCCTGTAAAGAAAGCAGAGCAGATGATATAGATGCTGAAGACTTGTCGTCATCCATGCGTCGAACGGAACGATGGACCAGAATTATTCCTAACACTAGGACTAGGTAGTATAGATTAATTAAATTGACAGGAACAGTCTTTTAGCGAGTGAACAATCCTCTGAAGTTTATTGACAGTATTCGAAAGGTCATAACACAACAGCCTCACAATCTGTATTAGAAGCTATTGTGCTCCAATCTCAAAAGATTGAGGAACAAATGCTTATTTTTATGTGTGCCACAAATTTGATCAAAGGGCATCATCATCTTGTTGAACTCGATCATGTCCTTCCACGTGAATTGCCTCATTGGGTTAGAGGAGGACGGGTCGGCCAAGGCCACGGTGCCTTCCCAGAGAGTGTTGTCATACATGATCACGCCCCTGACCCTGACCAGCCTCAGTAGCCTCTCATGATAGTTCCTCAGGGGCAGAAGTACAGCCCAAGTGCCAAAACTTGGCACGAGGGGACACTTAAAGTGTCAAAACTTTGAAAAGGTACACTTAAGTGCCACTTTCTTGAAAAGTGAGACACTTAAGTGCCACCTCCGATGAACCTTACCGAAAATCCTACATGGCAATATTTTATTATTTTTGTTTGCTTACGTGGCTCGCCGAAGAGCTGACTCGGCTCTAACTTGTGAATGCTAGTATGAGCACCTAAAGGGAGGTGAATAGGTGCGAAAATAAACTTTTGTAGAGAATAGTGTAAAACTTTACTTTAAACCTGAATTTGTTTAACAATAGACTTTGAAAAGCAAATGAGATTCTAACAGTTAAATAAAGTTACGAGCAAAGTAAATGAGTTTAAGGAAGAGAATAAGAACACAAGGTTTATAGTGGTTCGGCTTATCCAAGCCTACTCCACTCTCCCGCATTGACAGCCCACCGGCTGGATTCCACTATGAATCAAAAGAGTTGTTATAGTATCACTTCCTTGATTCCATAGTGTAAAGACTCTGCTACACTTTTTCAAGACTTCACAAATGTATAAACTCTCTTTTGAGTACAAGTTTACACTCAACAATTGAATCAACAAAGAACAAGAAGTTTCAGACTTTGGAATTTATCTATCGTGCACATACTCAAATAACCAGAGCATCTTCCTTATATACTCCTCCATGCCTTCATAACCGTTGGCACCTTCCAAATGAGTTCTTCCAATCTACCCGTTGGACAGAATCAATTAGGGAGATCTCGAGTTACTTAAGGAATGTGATGATAGTCCACCAATCCTGCTCACCCATATAATTAGGATCTAGGTTTCCATAAGTAGAATCTTCCAAGTATACTTCACCAATCAACGGATCTAAATTACCCGAATTAAATTCAAAATGAATAATAGATCTTAAGATGCTATCTCCAGCCGTGAGATCTTCTTCAACCGCTTGAATCAAATCCTTAAAGAAATACTCAATTCTGGATAAGTCTTCTTCGACGGTCTAGAATTGTCAATGAGGGCAGACTTTAAATCTTGAGTCTGGTGGTTTGGCGGTTTTCAGACTTTGATGACAGAGTTTGCAAGTTTTCAGACTAGACTGATGGAAACGTTTTATCAACTTCAAAACACATAAGGAAGTTTTCTCCAACAATCTCCTCCTTTTTTATGGTGACAAAACTTTCCTGCAAATTTGGATACTTATGACCTACAAGACAATACTTAAGCAGATATGGATATCTCATAAAAGATAAATGAATTAGGATAAAGACAGTATCGAATCTGCATCCATAGGAAATGAGTTAGTCATATAAAAACAACTATCTTTGCCATGAATATCATCAACACTTAAATACTGCAAGCAAGCATGAAATAATCCAAATCCAAACCAATCACAACCAAACAACCAAAACAAAAGTAAAGTCAAACAAAAGTCAAACGAAGTCAAATCATGTCAAATTTGCATGACTTCTCCCATTTTTTGTCAACATTAAAAAGGTAGAGATGAAAAGAGAATAAAATTATGATTGTTTTGGAATGCGAACAGGCTGGAAATCTCCCATCGACTGGACAGTCTCTTCCAGCTTTTTCAAATCCTCCTTTAGTTGCACCACTTCTTCACCCTTGGCAGTTGCTTGAACTTGAAGATGAAGGATCTGAATTTTATCATGCAAAGAAACTGAAGAGGCTTGTGTGGCATCCCAAAAATTCAATGACAAGCCATAAGGTGTGTTAAAATCTCTAATTAGGTGATAAAAATTTCCATGGCTTATGCTTTAGCCATTAGTCTTTTAATTAGATGATTTGTGCATATGATTGTGAAAATTTAAATTTGATAGATTAATAATCTATGCTTGGCCATGTACTTTATAAATTAAATTTCAATAAACAAGATGCCCCAAGACTTTGGCCAAGATGAAAATTGAAATTTAAAAATATTTATAGAAGAAATTCAAAAAAAAAAAAAAAGAGGGGGAAAGTCAATTTTTGGGATGGGCCTTAGGCCCATTGGCTGAAGCCTTGATGGGCCAAGCTAGTCGGCCCAATTAGGCCCACTAGAGGGGGGCTGTGGACCAGCCCAAGGGAGGCCCAAGAGTGGCCGGATGGCCCAACTCCAAGGCCCATGATGCATGCAATAGGACAAGTGGCACAAGACTCTCATGTATTGGCTTAGGGAAGAAGGCCATGCATTGGCCATGGTTAAGGCAAAACAATCATTACAAATGATGAGAGTTTGGGGGTATAAGAGGGAAGAGAGAGAGAGGGTGGCCGGATTTCTCATTTGGCAGAGAGAGAGGGTGAGAAAGAGAGAGAGATCGTGCGAGAGAAAGGGGGAGCGGCCGAGAGAGAGGAGGAGGAACCGCCGTCCGTCCGCCGTGTGCCGCCGTGCTCGCCGCCTTACGCCGTCGACCGACCGGTCTAGAGGCAAGTGGGAGTCCTCTAGCTTCTCTTGCATGCTTGTATGTTGTTTGCATGTTAAATTTTTGGGTGTTTAAGTGAGAAAAACCGAGGTGTGATTGGCTTATTCTTGAATCGCATGACTGTTCTTGCTCGGATCATGTGAGTCAGAAAGTTGTTTGATCTTGCATGTGTGTTTAGAGTCCGATTTTGGCTTCAATTTCTTCATGAGAGTTGTAGATAACATCTTTTACTACAACATACTAAAATTTCGTGGAAAATGATGGAGATTTGAGGGTTAAAGTCTCATCCTACGGAAACTTCAGATCTGGAGAGTTTTTACTGACCTCTTGCTGGATTCGTGATTGCATGTTGGTTTGTGATGAGAATCTCACTTCTATTTCTTCATGAAAGTTGTAGGGGATATCTTAAACTACAAAATACTCAAATTTGAAATGAAATTAACAAGCATAGTCTAGTAAATCAACTAGATCTTGAAGAGGATGATTCTGCTGATGTATTCCGAGACACCCGAGACTTCAAGGACCTAAATGATGACTATATTCTGGTTATTTGACCTAGATCTCTTCATGAAACTTGTAAAGGACATCCCGATATATATCATATCCAAATTTCAGAGAAAAAGAAAGAGAATAGGTAGGTGAAATCTCAATATTTCGGAGATGTGTACACTGGACGATGCGGTAATGGATCCAGAAGCTTCGTGAGACTCTATAAAATAATTTAAAAAGAATCTGGCTTGGAGTTCTTCATGAAAGTGGTACGAAAATGTCTTGGCTATAACTCAGTAAAATTTCATAATTTTTGGAGGCCATATGGATATCTTAATCGAATTTCTTTGAAAACCGTGCGTTCTGGTTTCATCCGAGAATCATAGGATGTTTTGTGAAAATGGTGAGATTGTGTAAAATTCAATTTGGCCATGAATTTTGCATGAAATTGTCATCCTATTGGTTTGTTTAATGATTGCTTGAATTTTTATTGAATTTAATATTTATATAAAAATAATAATAAAATAATAAAATAAAATAAAATAAAATGGATTATTTTATTGGCCATAAATTTCATAAATGATTACACCATGTAGCATGTAAAATAAGATATTGGTGTATGTATGACATGGAATTGTGATGCATGTGTGAATCCTATGCCAAGTATGACTTGTTTGATGTCATGCCATATGCCATGTTAAATTGAGATCAAAATAATGGTAAATGTGGATAATGATAAGTGAGGAGGTGGTTGTGGTGGAGGATAATGCCCGGAATGTATAGAGATGCATTGCCGGATGGCCCTGGGAGATTCAGGATGCCCGGAACGTGGGGGTGCCGGAAGCCCTGTTGGAGGTTTCTGCCCGAAGGGAATGCCTCGCGATGCCAAGATTGGGGTGCGGGATGCTCGGCCAGGGAGTGTAAATGCCGGAAGCCCTGTCGGAGTTTTCTGCCCGAGGGGAATGCCTCGTGATGCCAGTTGGGATGCGAGATGCTCGGAATGTGGGAGGCCGGATGCCTAGTGGCCTGAGATGGTTGAATGCCGGAAGCCTCGGAGGTCTTTGCCCGAGGGGATGATGAAATTGATGATTTGAGGAATGGGTGATGTGGTGATCAAATTGAAAGCTAAAAGTGGAAATTAAACCATGGCATGATATGCATGATGATATGTATGATGATGATGATGATGATGATGATATATGATATGCATGATGATGATGAGGATGAGGATGATGATGATGATATGTAATGTGAAATAATGATGATCACCCATGGCATGATATGCATGATGATATGCACGATGATGATAATGATGATGATATATGATATGGCACGATGTCATGTGTAATGTGATGATGTCATGATGATGATGACATGTATGATATAATGATGCCATGACAATAATGACGTGTGATGTGGTGATGTCATGATGATGATGACATGTATGATATAATGATGCCATGACAATAATGACGTGTGATGTGGTGATGTCATGATCATGATGAAATGTATTATATAATGATGACATCATGATGATGACACGTATGATATGATGATGCATGATAGTATGCGCATGGCTTCAAGGTAAGTAACGCCTGCAATGCATGTATGATTTGCCTGATGCATTGAGTTATTATTGGATTCCTTATCTGCTGAGTGGTTGTACTCACCTCTTTTGGGGACCAACATTTCAGATTAGCAATATGCCGCTTCCTGCCGTCACGCGAGGTGCATTTTATGTGTTACCGTCCGACGTCGAGGTAGAGTGTGAGGAGTTCGGCTGTCCTTCTGTACCTGGACTCACCTACATACGTGTGCGCTGTTTTGTCTCGTACGACATAGGCCTGGCTGGGGGCCCGATTGTCCAGGAGTTTGTCTCCGTCCACATTCGCCGCGATGGGGTGATGAGAGGGATGCTGCCACCGCCGCCGCCTGACGCATCGGACTAGGTGTGAGGCCTGTGCGTGACGAGTAGGGGCAGTTTCTTTTTTGATAGTTAGCCGACACTTATGATGGGGGTTATGCACATGTGATGTAGAGGGTCGAGGGTTCTTTTTGAGGTTTTAGGCTGGACATGGCTGAGTCCTAGCTTTTCCTTTTTGATGTACCGACCCAAAAGAAGTCCCATCTTGAAAATATATGTAAATAAAGTGTCGTGGCTTGTCTATAAAATTATGGTGATTAGTGGTGTGTATTTGTATCATGGTTGGTAGGGGGAGAGATGGTGATGTTTTAATTTGCTTCCGCTAGTGAGTCGCGCTGGGACTGTTTTGTTTAAAAAAAATGTATCAATGAATTACGACGCTTCTTCTAAGGAGAAATGTAATAAGATGTAACATTGGCGCTGGTGGTGACCTACGAAGGGTTCGGGGTGCCACAGCTTGACTGGCATTCTACATATTCTAAAATTCGCATCCCATGGCATAAATCTGTCCTCACATCTCCATAAGAACATCAAGCACTCTTTGAAAGTCTACCGAGTTATCAGTCTGAGTGCTTGCTTTAACGTGATTAGTTTGAGGAGTATTTGCAGATGATGGCATTTCGGCATGAACATTTAGATTCGGAGATGAAACCTCATAACCTTCCTCGGGAAATTAAAGGCATATACATCTTCTGGATCTGCAGGTGAACAGCTAACATCTTCACTAGTAAAAGCAATTGAAGAAGTACCTCTTTTCTCAGCAGCTCCCCCTGTTTCAGTGCCTTCGGGTAGAGAGAAGTACTCTTCATGCTCTGTTTCTTCTTGTTCTCCTCTGCCCTCTTCTTCTAGGGTTCTTTCTTCCTCTGCTTCTTTGCTCATCCTTTCCCTCTCTTCACTCCTCTGCTTTATCTCTTCTCTGTCTTTATCCTCTCTCTCCTCTGTCTCTGGAACAAAATGCTGAAGATTCTTTAAGGCAAGAGCTAATATGGTGACATCTTCCTCATCTTCTTCATCCTGCAAGATGAGTGCTGTTCTTTTTTTAGATGGAGCTATCATGGGCTCCTTCCCTTTCCATTTTGCACCCATAGAGACTTGATGTGTCTCGACAGGGGTTTTCTCCTTAAATTGTTCCAAAGCCTTGTTCAGCCCCTTCAGACGCATTTTGGAAACTATCTTCAGTCCTACCACCATTTGATCACAGGTTCGAACACATAGAATTTTGGGAGGCTGAATATTCAGATGTCTGAACAGCTTAGTAACAAGTGCTGAATAAGGAAATTGGCTCTTGTCCTTCACCATCGATCTATACATGTGAAACATGATAGTGTGTGGCAGAGAGAACTTTTTGCCAGCGTTGATAACATACATCAGCTTTGCTTCTAAATTGGAGACGTTAGTCTTCGAAGTCGATTTGGGTCTAAGACAATTGATCATAATCTTGTGAAGCAAGACATTTGAGGCATTCATCCTCAAGTATGAAATTCGACCTTCTGCCATTCCATCCCAAACAAGCTCTACCGTTGCACGACTAATAGACACACCAATTGATTAGAACACCCCTCCTTCTACTCCAATCACATCAGCTAGAGTGTCCATATCAACTACATAATCCTGAACTCTAACATTGAAAGAGAATCTATTTAGATTTGAATAGAAATACACAGTAAGTTCTGGATGAGCCACTATTGTCTCAGAGCAAAATCTTTCAAGTTGAAGTAAAGTGAATTTCTCTCGCAACTTCACATTCAGAGAGTCGAGAAAATCAAAGTCCACACTCTTTGGGTTCATCATCCCTCGCTTCAGCAACTTAGAATAAAGTCGCTTGTATTCCTCAGAATGAAACAGATCTATCCTTTTGCTTCGAATATTCGCGACAACACCCATTCTAGGCTTAAAATGAGTGAACAACATTTCATCCTCATTTCCATCAGGTTGACTAATTCCTCTAACATGTGAATCACTTGGGATATTTGCAAAAGCTCTTTCTACCGAGCCCGCAGGAGCGATTTCCAAACGTTCCATCGTTCGCAAAAAGTGGGTTTCATTTCTGTACCCTTTTTCTTTAAAAAATTCATTAATAAAGTTCAATGCAGAACCTCCTTCCTTTAAGGCAGTGTACAGTTTGAAGACAAAAGCAGGCTTTAAAGTCCTTACAAGTTCGGCATCCTCAATGATTTCTTCCTCTGCTTGTTGTTGCTGAACATTCTGTGGTCTAGCCTGAGGAGAATGGCACGGTTGAGAATGTTGTGGGCTCTGCTGTTGCCTTGGAGATTCTTCTTCCTCAGTGAGGTCAAAATGCGTAGGACCCTCACGCATATGTTGTGGTCCCCTGCTTGCGATCCTTGAGAACTTTCTTTGGGAAGCCATTATCACAGTCTTTGAGAGATTCCAAACTTTATTCGCGAGAAAAATGAAAACTTTGAGGATTAAACTAGGGAGTAAAAGTAAGAAAGAAGGTGATGTTCTATGCTTTTAAGGTTTGTGGAGAAGATGATCAGTGTATAAGGCGACCAAAACGGGGTATACGAATCGCCGTAAAAGGAAAATTAGAAAATGCCTTTTCAAAAAATAACTGCCTTTTTGAAAAATAGATAATTGCCAAAAAGATAACTTCTTTTTCGAAAATGAATGATTGTTATAATTACGAAAACTTGGGAAGATAACACCATCAATTACAGATTAATAGATGAACGTACCTTTTCGAGATTTTATCCGAAAGATAAATTTCTAAAACAGAAACAACTTACAATAGTGAATCTTGATCTCCTGAGTCTGAGCATCTTTAGACTATTATCCTCGAGTCTAAGCTTATTCAAACTTTAAGATATTAAGTCTGGATTGAATAGACTCAAATTGATTTTTCTCTAGTGGCTTTGTAAAAATATCCGCCAGCTGATTCTTTGAGTCTATGAATTGAATCGATACTTCTCCATTTTGAGCATGGTCTCTAATAAAATGATGTCGAATCTCTATATGCTTTGCTCTTGAATGAAGAATTGGATTCTTGGTGAGATTAATTGCACTAGTGTTGTCACATTTGATCTCAGTGCATGAATTCTGCTTCTACTGTTGAAAGAACTATAGTGCTTTGCTTCCTCGAAAACCAATATACTGTCATGTTACCAAGTAATTGACAAGTGCCCGAGGTGCTCTTTCTATCAACTCTGCATCCTGCTAGGTCTGCGTCTAAGTATCCAAAGAGGGTAAAGTCTCCTTCTTTAGGATACCAAAGACCCAAATTAGAGGTTGTTGCAACGCATTTGATGATGCGCTTTACAGCACTTAGATGAGATTCTTTGGGATCTGATTGAAATCTGGCACAAATGCAAACATTAAACAAAATGCCAAGTCTAGAAGCAGTAAGATAAAGAAGTGAACTAATGATACTCCTATATAGCTTCTGGTCAACTTTCTTTCCTCCTTCGTCTTTGCCCAGCTTTGAAGAACTTGACATTGGTATATCAGTCTTTTTGCAATTCTCCAAACCGAACTTTTTAACAAGTTCTTTAGCATATTTTTCCTGGTCAATGAAAGTTCATTCCTTCAATAGTTTTACTTGTAGTCCAAGAAAGAATGATAGTTCACCCATCATGCTCATCTTGAATTCATCCTGCATAAACTTAGAGAATTTCTTGCACAGATTTTCGTTAGATGATCAAAAAATAATATCATCAACATAGATTTGAAAAAGTAAAAAGTTTTTACTTTCTCTTTTAATAAACAAGGTAGTGTCTACTTTATCTTTAACAAAGCCATTTTGGATTAAAAACTTACTTGACCTGTCGTACCAAGCTCGAGGTGCTTGCTTTAAACCATATAGCGCATTTTTCATACAAAGTCTTGTTTCCTTAGGTCTTCAAAACCGGGAGGTTGTTCCACATAGACTTCCTCTTAGATAAATTCATTTAAGAATGCGCTTTTGATGTCCATTTGGAATAACCTACAATTTTTAAAACAAGCAAAAGTAAGTAATAATCTAATTACTTCTAACATTACTACTGGTATGTAGGTCTCATAATAGTTTATCCCTTCTTCTTGCGTATATCCTTTGGCTACAAGTCTTGCTTTGTTCCTTATAACTTTCCCTTTCTCGTCCATCTTGTTTCTGAAAACCCATTTGGCTCCAATAACAAATTTACCTTTTGGTTTAGGAGTCAATTTCCAGACATCGTTAATACCGAATTGCCTAAGTTCTTCTTGCATAGCTTCAATCCAGCTTTCATAAGTTAAAGCTTCTTCTATGTTATTGAGTTCTATTTCAGAAATAAAAGCCACACCGCTAGACTCTTCATGCCTTTTAGATCTTGTATGAATCTCTTCATCAATTTGGCAATAATGAGTTCTTTGGGATGACTAGACTTGTGCTTCCAGTTGCTAGTTGGTCTGACAGACTGATCTTATTCTTCATTTGATTCTTCAACGATTGTTTGTTGTTGGTCTTTTAAAGTCCGAGATGCTTATGGGGATTTATACTTTATAGAATCTGAAGCAGGTTCAAATTTTTCAGGTTGAGTCTAGATCGATTGAATTTGTATGAAGTCTTGAAATTTGACATTCATTGAATCCTCCACCGATTGAGTCCTTTTGTTGTAAACTCTGTAAGCTTTGCTAGTGGTTGAATATCCAAGGAAGATGCTTTCATCTAATTTTTCTTCAAACTTATCAATTCGATCATTTGCATTTTTCAATAAAAAACATTTGCATCTAAACACATGAAAATATAAAACAATTAGCTTCTTTCCTTTGAACAACTCATAAGGAGTTTTCTCCAAAATAAGCCTTAAGAAGACTCTATTAATAATATAACATGCTGTAGAAACTGCTTTAGCCCAAAAACGAGAAGAAATGTTGCTTTCAATTAGAAGAGTTTTAGCCATTTCTTGCAACAATCTATTTTCCTTTCCATAACTCCATTATGTTCTGGAGTGTATAGAGAGGAGAACACATGTTGAAAACCAGATTAATCACAGAATTTAGCAAAATTTTGATTTTCAAACTCACCTCTATGATCTGTCCGTATACATGAAATAATATACTCTTTCTCATTTTATACTTTCTTAGCAAACTTTATGAAATAAGAAAAAGTTTCAGACTTACTTGTCAAGAAATATACCCAAGTAAATCGTGAATAATCATCTACTATTACTAGGTAATATTTCTTACCACCAATGCTCTGGGTTCTGGTTAGTCTAAAGAGATCCAAATGCAAGAGTTGTAGCACATGATTAGTGGAAACTTGATTTATTGGTTTAAAAGAACTTCTAACCTATTTTATTAACATGCATGGTGTGCATAGATCGGATTTTTGATATGTCAGGTTGGGTAGTCCACAAACAAGCTTCTTTGTAGAGATCTTGGCTATTTACTTCATGTTGATGTGGCCAAGTTTTCTATGCCAGTGATTAGCTTCCTCTTAAATTGAAATTAGACATTGGGATTTTTCTGGTTTGATGTCTAGAAGATAAATGTTCTCATGTTTTCGTCCCATGAAAGTCTGAGAGGAGTCTTTACTGGTTCATGAACATATTCCTTCTTGAAAGTTGATTTTGAAACCTGTGTCGCATAGTTGGCTGATATTCAGCAAGTTGTAATTGAGTCCTTCCACTAAGGAAACGTTGCTGATTGTGAGACTTCCAATTTT